>OY856186.1:261075992-261445992 GCA_963693315.1 Diogma glabrata
ATCTTTTTGGTGTTCAATATTTCATTCAACAAACTCTCTTCGCCGAGCATGATCATTATTCTTCAGTTCTTGAATTTTTGTAAACATGGAGACGCAGATCTTTAGTGGATATGCGCTTTCGATATTAACTTGTTATCGGCTTGTTATGAGACAGTAAATAACTGGTCGACCAATAATTTGCCTTTGTTCAAACACCCTCATTATTTTGTCGAAACTCGTTTAAATTTAGAAGGAGAAATTGAAACAAAAAGCTAGAAACAATAAGTAATTGAAATAACTATGATATTTCATCTCACGTTATCAAAAACTGAACAGATAGAAGATGTTAAAAATGTTTCATTGATAGCGTGCTTTCTTCAAGATGTGGCATCCTCTGCTATACATTCGTGATATAATCACTAGATGGATTACCACTACTCACCATCAACTTAATTAGGCACTAATAGGTCTAGCTTACAACCATAGCTTTAAATGTAAGAAAACAGTCTGTGGATTGATTTTTAACCCTATTAGATTGAGTTGCGCTCTGGTGCTTAAATAAAAATGAAATTTCTGATAAACATTTCATGAAACAGTCGCATACGCAATGCAATATGAGATGGTACAGAGAATGTGTATGTCATCTGTCGGATGTAGAAAATGAAATGTTGAAGGGAACAATAGCGGAGAAGAATTGTCACACAGAGGTAGAAGCGACATCAGATGGTAGGTATGTGATGAAGAGGCGCGGGAAAGCAGAAAAAATAAAGAAGCGAAAGATCGTCCTCCTCTGTGAAGAGCAGAAGATCCAAAGAAAAGGAGCACGTAGGGTTCAAGAACAACCATAGGAAATTCCTGTGCTGGATATGTACGAAATCAGGCCATATCGTTTCCTATTCAACGAAAGTCCGTTGAGGGTAAAACGGTAAGGCCAAGAAGTGAGGAGAATGTTGCCTACGTCCCAATTTTAAGAATAGCGGTAAATGGTAAAAGTTTGGGTATCGAACGGCAAATTGAAGATAAAACTTGCTTTTTGGATACAGGTCCAACTTTAACATTCGTTCGTAAAGGTTTGATTTACGGCGATTTGTAACCATCAGATGGATGGAAACTCCAAACAGTAACTGGAGAATGCACTGAAGTAGTAGGTAAAAGAACCGCTGAAATAAAATTAGGGAACAACTGCTATCAACAAGAGGCGCTAGTAGCAAATATTATGGATGAAGTCATTTTATGGATGGAGGCGCAGGGATTAATCTTCGATTTTAGTTGTGGGATTCTAAAGGTTAATAATGTTGAGATGCCACTACTTGTGAATGAAGCAGAGTCCACAGATATTGGCAACGATGAGAAACTATATAGTGCAGAGGAAAATCCAGAACCATCATCCAAACAAATAAGAGGGAGACAAACGTCAATCGACGCAAATGTTTAAACAAACGTCGAAAGTTAAAAAGCAAACAAGTTTAGGTCAATAACGCAGTAAGCAAAGTATATGAAGTGGTTTAAAGAGCTTCAAACGGAGATGAATCGCAAATGCAAATACGGCAAATAAGAATGTACGAAGGAGTGAAAAACTCAAGAGAAAAAGAGAACGACCAAAGTAGTGAGAATCAAGACTTAACAAGGTGGGCCGACATAGAACATAGTGATGGCCAAGGATTTAGAAAGGGACTGGACGCAATATTAAACAGCCTGAGAAATAGGAAAAGAAAAAAATTTGGATTCCGAGAGATTTAGAACCTGTTCAGGACGAACAGGCTTAGGTGGAGGGTAATGTTACGACTCTACGCAATAAACACAAAAGATACATTTCAATTTTCGATAAAAAATTTTTTAAAAATAAAATCAAAGTCACATTGTTTTCTTAGAAAAATGGTCAACATGAAATATAATTAAATTACTTTAAGAATCAAATCAACATAATGTAAAAGAATCGAATATTTTCTCAAGGTTTCTAAAGAATGTGACCTCGAATAATCGAGAAATTATGCAGAATCGTATATAAGAAATCCCTCTTGCGAAATTAAATTAGTTTCATTTTAGCCTGCGATGGATGATGTAAAAAGTGCGCTATTTGAAATAGTTTAAGTGATTATTTTAAATGAGAATTAATTGTAAACAAAACGTCGTACCGTGCATATAATATCGCGTAAATTGAAGTTATTTTTAAACAAATTAGTTTTTTTAAATAAAGTTGTCAGTGTTATTAAGTAGAAATGTTTTATGTATTATTTTGGATGCTGTGTACTGGAAATTTCTACAATAAACTCTTGGAGTTTCAGAAGCTGTTGAAAGCTAGGAATATTGTTTCCTGTTGTTGTGGAACAATTAAGAAGTTGAATACTTAATAAAACCTGGTGTGTTTGGTTACTAATTAGTGATCGAATCCAGAAGGAGATTGTGAATTGCGTTTATCGAATTGAGACTAAGGCCAATGATAAGGTGGGAAAAATTTCTTTTTTTCATTAAATTTGCATTAAAATGTTTTTTTTATGAAATATCAAAATTATTTTAAGAAAAATCCAAACTAAATTAACAAAGATTACAAACATTACAAACAAAAATTGACAACTAACAAAATTTTTCAAAATTTCACACTGAACAAAAAATTTTCAAAATTCAATTTAACAGAGCAACGATCTTAACACAAAATCTTCTAAAAAACTAAGTTTCCACTAAAATGAATGATATAAAATCTCAAAACAATTTTCAAAACCAATTAAAACTATTTAAAAAATTAAAATTTACACAAAAATTTAAAAAAATTCTAGATAACTAAAATTACAAAATATTTTAAAAAAATTCAAAATTAAGAAAAAATTCAAAATTTACAAAAAAAGCAAAATATTTCAAAGTTACACAAAAAATTACAATTATAAAAAAAAAATTCTACATTACCATAAATTTAACAATTTCAAAATAAATTTAAAATTCAAAAAAATTTCAAAAAACATATATGAAAAATCGTACGTAAAACTTAAAAATTTTGAAATATCAAAATTCACAAAAAAAAAATTTAAAAACAAAAAAGTGAAAATAAGAAAATTAATAAAAATTAAAACAAATTACTAAAATTCAATTTATAAAAATTGAAATTGAATTGTGTAATTAACACAATTAAAAAAATGATTAAACAAATTACAAAAACTATTCAAAGGAAATCCAAAAAAAATTAAAAATGACCAAATAAAATTCAAAATATTTAATAGTTAATTTAAAAAATACAAAAATTAATAAAAAAATTTTCAAACGAAACAGTTTGCAAAATACTAAAAATTCAAAATTTATCCGAAATACTAAAATAAATTAAATATATTCAGATTAAGAAGAGATTAGGATTTTTATCTATACGATAGCAATGGATCTAATCATTATGTAATTTAGAATTATGAGACACTAGAACTGAACGTATTCAATTGAATAGGTTCAGGATATTCGGCTCGGGAATCGAACCGGTGTCTTTCTGATCAGAGTTTATGGTCAACCATTTAACCCACTCAACCAGCGACGAGATAAAAATTTGTTTTTGGACGATCGACTTCATCATCACAATTATTTTAATTCAATTTTAGTGTTAATTTTTGTCTTTTTGAAATGAAAACTTCTTTAGCCGGGTTATAAAATTTTGTATGGAGTAAAATTTGTATGTTCGCGTCATCAAGTTTTATATGCATTTTTGAAGACCAAAAATATATTTTTTAAATTATTTCTATTTATCTATATTTTTTAAATTAAATCTATCTATCATTTCTTAACGTTTCAAAATGCGTTGTGGATATTGTGCTCGACTGGTGTTCTGTAGGTAGTGAGTTCAACTCCTGGTGTGGTACATATTTTTTTATTGTTTGTTTTTTATTTTTATTAAATAATAAATACCATTAAAATGATTTTTTTTTATTCATGAATTCATAAAAATTAAAAAAATTTCTTTATACGAATTTTAAAAGATTGATCTATAACGCAGTTTTTTAAAGTTATATTGCTACTGTCTTTTGCAATTTGCATTCGAGTCATCATAAATAAATAAATCATGCTAAATAAATATTGCATATATATAAAATTGAAAGTTGTTTGTCCTTTATGCATTAATACATTAATCATCATGAAAATTTGGGAAGTTGTTGTGTACACTTAATTTGCTTTTTATTTAACTATCGTTTTAAACGGTAGTTTGCTTTGATCAATGTTTTTTTTGTTGAACATAATTTTTATGGAATAAAAATAACGTAAGAAAGACATGAAACAATTACATTTGTATATCAAAATTATATGTGTTGGAATTTAACACGATGTTACAAATTTTATCATCTTCACCAAATATGTTGTTAATTTGGAATTGTATATAATACATGTTTCTAAAATTAAGTGAAGACTTAATACTTGTAACTTGATACTTGATAACATCGATTATATCGATTTTAAGCTCACAATTACGAGACGGAAATCGCATAAGTTCTATACAAAGAAGCATAGCGTATGTATGATTAAACATGGATGGCAATCATGATAAATAAAATAATTAAAAATGGTGGCACTTAGCGAATAGTGATTTGCAAACGGCAACAATGCGCATTAATACCAATGAATTTGCTTAGCTTTCCGCAGGAAGATTTGTAGAATTTAAACTTGTTGATCTATGGGTGTGACGACCACGCGTACTTTAGTTCCTGCTATTGGCATATGAGTTATCTTGAGATATCGTATACCACTGGCAATAGCAATGCAATCTCATTAGCCAAAGTGATATCTTAGGGGTGCTGGTGGATGAAGTATTTTCAATCAACGATACCATCCCTTACTCTAAGTTATGGAATATTCTTTGATGATACGCTATTTTTTTTAAAATAAAATGTGTTTGGTAGTAGAAATTAGAACAACACATAGGGTAGAAAGGGTAGTTTAGGCTTACTTATACCTGACTTTTTTATCAAAAACCAAAACCGTTCACATCGGTTTAAAGGGGTAAAAATTTGAAATTTCAAAAAAACGCTTTTATTTTTATTGCATTTTTGTAATAATACATATTGTAATAATAATACATATTTGTAATGTAATGTAGTATTTTGTAATAGCCCGCAATACCTGAGTTTTGCCTTTTCAATATATTCGCATACATTTAGTCGTTTTTTTACCAAACAAGTGAATTCTAACAGTTGAAACTGTCAATGTAAACGTCTTTCGAAACTTTGAACGCGTTTCCAACAAAATGGTCTTTTCAAGGTCGGTGAGAACGAATTCTCAAAAACGGCTTAACCAATCATTCTAAAATTTTAACACAACCTTTTTAGATGTATTTTTCAGAGATTGATCGATGGAATAAGATTTCAAAAAATATTTCTATATTTTTAAATAATTCAACGAAAAAAATCTTGGTCGAAAATAAGAATTTTTCCCTTTTTTGAGCCGCTATTTTGTCAAAAACCAAAATTTTTACTATTTCTTCTATCAACACCTAGATTTTTTTATCCATTAACATAATCTTTTTGGTTTTTCTATTTTAAATAATCCAAACCGGAGATATCATGCTCATGGTAATGAGTTGTCACATTTAATCTAGGAAAGTGTTGATAAATACAAGATCCAAGCCCTAAATAATAAGTGTGATAAAACCCCACGGAATTTGTTTTGACCATATAATAGCATATAATAATATGTTTTGTATCGTGTTAGTTTTGTGAGATTGACATTAACAATCAACCACCACCTGTTTGTGCAAATCAATTCCGGTTTTTAACAAACATAAACCCATTAAAAATTATGATCCACATCGATCGTTACCTATATATTTCCAAAACTTGAAAATAAGCACTTTACATCAACACTTACCAGCAACATAAACATGTATGTGTAAACAATATACATAATATATCCTATTGAGTAAAAAAACTTACATGATATAAAAAGTAACACAAGAATCTTAAATTAAAATTTTTTGATATTGAAGAAAATACATAAAATAAAATTCAACCGTGTCGTTTCTGTTAAAATTTTATTTCCAATTTATATATGTGATTGTGTTAGACAAATGGCATTTCATTTCATCATAATAAATTTTATTAAAGAGAAAATAATTTTACCTTATAATATACAGAGTGTGAAGAAAGATATATGAAAGTACAACAATTGTTTTTACCGTCAAATTTCATTGAAATGTTTTGTCGATAATTTGAAAATATTTGATTAGTTGTGATTTATGTTTGTGTTTTGTTGAATTCTATGAATTGGGATCGTGTTCGAATATTCATCGCCGTTTATCTTTGTAATTAGGCTCTACGGGTAAAATACAAACAGTGACCAAGGAATGAAGATTTGGTTTAATCTGTTACTAATTCATATTTCAAAACATCTTTGATAAAAAAAATTACTATTTAAATCAAAGGTTCGTCACTTGTTCAAGTCTTTCGTTTTTTGTTGTTATAAACATTCTACTATGTAACAAGTACAATGAGAATGAATGGTGGGGATGTAAATTAAAAGTAAATCCATACAAAAATGCACACAAAAGCATACAAAAGATTATAAGTTAATATATGCGTATGTTATATCAAATTAAAATAGAATATAAATTGAAGATGAAGAGAAAAATTTTACACTGACCCAAAAATATACAGACGGTGATATTTTTACTCAATAACCTTAATTTTTGTTTTAGCCTTCGGGAGAATGTTGTATTTTACATTATTTTGCTTTAATGTATTTTATATGTAAATACAGTGTTTGTGTTGATTGATGGATAAATTTTTTATTGGTTCCAATCATTATAATTTAAATATAAAAACATTAGAAGAAGAAAAATAGTTGTTTGTTAACACCAAAATTAAGAGACATTACAATTTTATAAGAATTTTGCGATGCACCGTTTTTGAATTATTCTCAAAAAAGTGCAACAAAAAGTTGGTCTCCCCCTATACGTTTCTTCGTTGATTGACATAAAAATTTGAAAAAATTCATAGAGATAGGAAATTTGATAACCACTTAACGAAAAATACAGCGAAGCCTCAAGTGATTTTATTTCTATGTGTTTAGGGGATGGGAGTGGGGAAGGTTGAAAAAAATGTTTTTTGGCTCGCATGAGTGGGGTGTCATTTGAAAGAACTGTAGAAGTACTATTCGTACTGTACACGTGAGAGTTGGTAGTAATGCACAGTGTGAATTATTATGGCATTTGCATTGTGCTTTAAATTTTAAAATAATTATGTACAACCCTACCTCTACATACAACACATACACAAAATATAATATGTAGATCAAAATTTATATATAATGTAATGTTAGCTTTTATAATCAATAAAATTGTAATCATCAATCCAACTTTGTTAATCGTATGATCAATATCATAATTTTGTAATCAAAAATATAAACTAAATTTGTTATATATTGTTACGAGTACAGAAAAATCTAGACGATTACAGAAAGATCAAGACAATTACGGTCACTTCCAGGAAAATAAAATCAACAAAACACAACAAAAAATGAATGAAATGAATAATGTTGTTGTTGTTGTCCTGTTCTTAGAATTAAGGTCAACATAAATAAATGATTTTATGAATTAAATGAACGTAACGTAAAATAATTGAATATTCTACTATTTTCTCAAGGTTTCTAAAAAGTTACCTAGAATTTTCTAGAAATTAAGCAAAACAGTATATAAGAAATTGTAATTGTAGATTACTTATTTTAAACGTGTGACAGTGAAATTTTAATTATAAAAGTGATATTTAAAATTAGTTTTTGTAAATAAAGTTATAAGTGTTATTGAGTAGAAATATTTTGTGTATTATTTTGAACGTCGTGAACTGGAAATTTCTACAATAAACCGTTAGAGTTCTTAAGCTGTTGAAAGAATATTCAAGTCAGGAATATTGTTTGCTGTATTGTTTTCCTGTTGTTGTTTTCCTGTTGTTGTGTAATAAAACCTGGTGTTTGTGCTTACTAGTCAGTGATCGAACTCTGAAGAGATTTGGGAATTGCGTTTATCGAATTGAGAGTAAGGCCAATTCGAAGGTAATTTGGAAAAACGCAACAATATTAATAAATCAAAATTATGATGTTGATCATACGATCAAATTTTAAAATAATTATGTACTACCCTACGAGAGGTAGGTTGTACATAATTATTTTAAAATTTAAAGCGCAATGCAAGTGCAATAATAATTCACACTGTGCATTACTACCAACTCTCACCCATAATTAATTATTGGTGTTGAATTTAAATGAACACCATAGAACACCAAAATTAAGGAACATTACAATTTTTTTTTAGAATTTTGCGATGCACCGTTTTTGAATTATTTTCAAAAAAGTGCTACAAAAAGTTGGTCCCCCCCTATACGTTTCGTCGTTGATTGACATAAAAATTTGAAAAAGTTCATAGAGATACTGAAAAATATAGCGAAATAATATAGCGAAGTCTCAAGTGGTTTTATTTCTGTGTTTAGGGGATGGGAGTGGGGAAGGGTGAAAAAAAGGTTTTTGGCTTGCATGAGTGGTGTGTCATTTGAAAGAACACCAAAATTAAGAAACATTACAATTTTTTTAGAACATTGTGATGCACAGTTTTTGAATTATTGTCAAAAAAGTCCTATTTTTAGTGTTAACACCACTCAACCTCTAAATTTTGTCGTTGATTAACAGAATTGAGTCGTTCCTTAGCTACCATAAACAGCTATGGATAACATTTAATCTAAAGTGATATTTTTTATATCATTTCGATCAATTTCGATGAGATTGACATTTACTATTGATATTTACGATGAACCATTTTTTTTCTATGTGTCTATGGTCTGGCAATATAAACCCTTTACAACACAACTTTGTGTTAATTATTTTGATATTGTTTTCTTTACATTCACGGAACCCTTGACGAGCGAATTTTATTCGCACTTGTCTGGCTTTTTTTTTAACTACTAACTTGAGAAATCGTCATTATTTACTCGAATGCTCCAATGAGAAGTCTTTTTTCTCAACCTAGGTCAATAATAATAACAAAAAATTACCTAGGTTAATAATGACAAATTTTCTTTTATTTTTAACTAGAAGGTACGCGCACGGCAATGCCCGTGCTTCCCAAATAAGGTGGTTGGAAACTGTTTTTTGGAGTAAATTGTCTTATAATTTTTTTAATATCTTTTAATTTAATTTATTTTATAATATAAAAAGTTATATAAAAAGTTTGAAAAAAATTGTAATAGTGGTATCATTTGACAGTCAGCAAAAGCCATTAGGTAAATGTCTCTAAAGCTATAGATAAATTTAAATACTAAATGTATGTTAAAATTAAAACACGTTTACAGACAAATGGTTAATATACAATAATTTTTATAAATAGAGATGGTAAAAGATTAAGGTTAGAGAAAGGTTAAAATTGTATTCCAAGGATTTAATTCAAATAATTCAATGTGTCACGAACAATCAGGTGAGCGTAAATACATTTCTTTATTGGATGTCACAAATGTCAATTACTTACTCTGAAATCACCGTACTCGCCATTCAAAATAGGCATACTGGTTCATTGCTACTGGTTTGGCGTCCTATTTCATGTAGACTTATAATCATTTATCAATCCAGAATGTGCTTAAGACGGCAATTGCAATTTGCATTTGCAATTTGCCTTTGCAAATATATTTTATCGATTGTCTGCAATACTCTACTAAATTGATGTTTGCGCTTTGTGTAATTTATTGGCGGATTTGGTGATTATGGCACTGAAAGAACAGACCAATACATGCATAGCGCTGATGTTTGAGATTAATCGAACAGCCGGTTTAAGAATACCACCATTTTTAATGAATATTTTCGTTTTATGGGTGTTATCACTTTTTGGCCATCGTCTTATTTCGATATTCCTTCAAGCGATATAAAACAAAAACTTGGAAAAAATAAGACTAATTTCATTTGTAAATTCGGACTTTTATATTATCATTAAAACAGTCAAACCACTTAATTTGAGGACATATTTGCATATATTTTATATATCCCTTGCAATAACAATTTATAGATCCCTTGGAATAACAATAATAATTTTGAAAGTAATGGAGAAGCATATTTCCCTCAACAAGTAAAATAGTTTAAACCTGTAGCTTTGATTTTATTGTTCATAATCTTTTTCTTCGGTACTAAGGGTCAACTACAAATTCTTGGTTCATCAATGTTTCTAAGTAGAGGAAAAGAAACGTCAATTTCCAATTTTTGGAACACGTAATGGTAGTTCTGCTAATGCAAGCAGATTTGTTCAAACATATATAAGCAATGCACTTTGTTTTATTATTATAGATTCTGTTTAGTGAAAAAAAAATCGATCAAAGATAACTGAGCGAATACTACGAAATTTGAATAGAAAACCAAAAATAAAGTATAATCAGCATTTAGGCAAACCCTTAAGAAAATTAAAATTGTTAATTAAAAAAACACTAAATTAAATTTTAAAATTTTGGCTCCAAGGTGCATTAGTACCTGTCAATGACCTTCTTCTGACAAAATTTCAGACTCCTGTGTGTTCCAGATTTCTCTGGAGAGCGCACACAGATAGACAAACAAACACTTTGTTTTATTATTGTTACGTTTTTCCTATCTTCCTTCGAAATGGCCTAACTCACAATTCGATAAACGTAATTCCCAAATCTCTTCAGAGTTCGATCACTGATTAGTAAGCAAAAACACCAGGTTTCATTAAGTCTTCAACTCCTTGATTGTTCCACAACAACAAGAAACAATACAGCAAACAATATTCCTAACTAGAATTTTCTTTCAACAGCTTCAGAAACTCCAACGGTTGATTGTAGAAATTTTTAGTAATACAACGTTTAAAATAATACACAAATTATTTCTACTTAATAACACTTATAACTTTATTACACTTATAACTTTACACAAAAACAAATATAAAAATCACTTTTATAACTTTGACTTCACTATCGCAGGTTTAAAATAAAACTAATTCAGTCTTGCAAGACATCTCTCCTTTTATACGATTCTACATAATCTCGATCATTCTAGGTCACTTTTTGAAAACTTTGAAAAAATAGTAGAACATTCGATTATTTTACGTAACGTTCATTTAATTCATAATATCATTTATTTATGTTGACCTTAATTCTAAGAATATGTACAACAACAACAACACTATTCATTTCATTCATTTGTTGTTGCGTTTTGTTGTGATTTGATTTACTTGGAAGTGACCGTAATCATCTAGATTTTTCTGTAATCGTTTAGATGTTTCTGTAATCGTAACATTATTATAGAAGATTGAAATGAACAAAAAAACACAAACAAATAATAATTGCATTCCTTTGTTTCGCTTTATTTGTATGAAACTAAACTTCCAGGCTACTTGAAATTTTAAGATATTAAAAAAATGAAATGGAAAATCACTAATATTAAAATCTAATCAAAGCAAATATGACAATTAGTGTTAGTAGTTAAAAAAATTCTACATATACCTCGGTTGAGAAGACTTATATAGACCTCCAATATTATATCCCTCGGCGCTACGCGTTTTAGGATCTAAAAGTTCTCTGTCAATAATATATTACTTCTCAACCTTGTTATATAATGTACTATTTTTATTAATAAAACAAAATAATTTTTCTAATTTCTTTTATTAATTTTGACTACAAAAATTTCACTAAACATTTAAAATAAAATATTCTCTAATTTATTTTAATTTTATTAAGGACGACCCCATAATTAATCAAAATTTTCACAAAATTTTTGCTAAACTAAGACTATAAATTGAATTTATTATTTATATAAAAAAAATATTTGAAAATAATTTAATCAAAAAAAAGTGGCATTTAAAAATAAAAATTTAACCATATTTTATTAATCTCAAGCTTTAAGCATATTCACAGGACTGACTGATGTACCAAATGTACGAGAAAATATATAGAGCTTTTTCCTTAAACTTCAAATCGTTATATTACTGTATGTGTTTGACAAATTCTATACAGTTATCATAATTAGAAATCAGTAATTATGTATTAAATTTTACTGCAAAAATAAAAATATGCCACTATATCAAAACAACTTAAAGGTAACACAAAACAACCTCAATTTGCGAGAAATAATGATTGTTTAAAGTTTTCGAAACACAAACCAGCTGATCACAGCTGTTAAGCTATTTTTTCGGGAAAAATCTATGGAAAATTTCCGAAACCAATAATTTATAAAAATATATCATTCAGGACCGCATTAAGAGAAAACAAAATAAAACAATAACAAGACGATAAGTCGTGTGTCTCGAGTAAGCTGTTTAAATACATTGATTCAAGAATGAGATAAATTGCGCCTTGGCTCATGAATAAGACAGTGTTTCAACAAATGAACTTTTATAGGGTGAACATCTTCGTAACACCTCACAATCATCATCTACTGCGACGTCAATTATCGTTTTATAAAGGATCTAATCACAATTACAAAAGAAAAATCATTATAAAAGCAAACAATTTCTAAATCATCAGTTACAACCAAAATCATGCAAGTAAGCGTAAATAACGCCAGTTTCCTGATGTTCTTAAAGATACCACGGCCAACATTAATCACCTGCTAACCTACAGCGACTCAACGAATGTTACAACAAGAAATCAAGCAAATCAATCAATTAACTCAATGTAAGTCTATCAAAATCGAATCAGAGATAAATAATAAAGTACCATTCCAAAGAACGAGTATATCCTAATTTTTCGATGGGATGACTTTTGCAAGCAAATAAAGTATACTGATAAAACTCGTATACCCTCCAGTTTCTACGCTAAAGAATGCGTTTTCTATAAAATCTTAAAAAAAGCGACACGAACATTTCTTCTATTAGGCAGCTACCTGTAAATCAGACCCAATTTCCCCACCAAACAATGAGGACCGGCAGATGAAAGAGATGCAGTGCTTGACATTACTCTAGTAGAGCATTCTGTGTAATGAAGAAATCGAAACAAAAATAAAAAAGTTAGTTAATGTAGGTAGACATACAGGATAAATAGAGGAAACAGTTAGAATAATCCAATTTTAGTACAGGCAATCTAAAGCAGACCATTAATCAGCTATATAACCCGCAAGCAAAATCAAGGAACGTTGTAATGACGTTTAATGACATTCTCAAAAATAACAGCAAGAACTATGCCAACGAGTTTAACAGACAGTTTCATACTCCAAAACACAACATAAAGAATATAGAAATATGCTAAGAAGAATACACAACTTTGACGTCAGACGACTCCATGAAGCTTACATATTACATATGATCAGCCAAGCAAGCAAGTGCCCTATGATCTATGCACTGGAACTTCCTTTTACATCAATTACAGATGTAATACAGACGTTAAACTTTAATTTCATCATTAACCAATAGCGACCCTTTCATGATATGGAACCGTTTCGAGTTTAGAGTCAAAACAATGTGGTAAAATTACAATTACTAGTACTATTTGGGGAAAGCAGCAGGAGACCATCACCCCCACATACAAAGTTACTGGTCGCCCCATTATAAATAATTCGGCACACTACAGCTGAGCCAAACCTCATGGAAGAAGTTGCACATAACACAAAATCCTACATTACTCATCTCTACTGGCTATCACTTATAATGACATTCCAAAAATACCAACATTTTGTTTTTTGTTCGCATCGCCACATGCAAAACCAATAAGGAATTGTTTTAACAGGTCTTACAGTCCAGAAATTGAACGCCTAATACCATTCGCAGAACTAAACAATGAAACTTATAAGGGTCAACTGAAGCAAATATACAGGGATGTGGTTCTAAGCACGATTCAAGACTACAAGGAAAACATAGTGATTGATGGGCAACTACTAAAGACGAGAAAAAATATCGATGTATCGATATTTCGAATAATGATATCGAAATGATAAAATATCGATATATCGATACATATCAAGGCATCGATACTTATCGATACATATCAATATATCGATACATATTAATATATCGATACATCGATACATATCACTATGTCAATACTTATCGGTATATCGAAATTATAGATATATCAGTTTTATACGTATTTTTTTATATCGATATTTTAACTTTTATAACATCACCCAGCTCTAGTAGCAGTAACAAAATACCTAAAATATGGAGGGGCTGAAATCTCACAGCTCTGAGATATCAAGACTTCGGTCTGGGTAAAGGATTTTGATATAGTTTTCGGCAAAAAACTTTTACGAGGACATGGTTTTTAGTTTTGGGCAGCGATGTATATCAAACATAACTCTTTGTTAAAGTACAAGTATTTTTTATATCTGTTTAAAAATTTATTACAAAACTAACACGAAACATCAATACGTTGCCGGAAAATTATAATCAAAATTCCAAAAATATTGTTAAATTGAATAAAATCAAACTTTTTCAAAACTCCAAAAATATTCTAAAAATTAGAATGAAATCAAATATTTAAACTTTTTCTAAATTCCGATAATATGCCAAAAATTCTTAAAAATTCGAACTTTTCCAAAATTCTAAAAATATTGCAAAAATTATTACAAAATCAAAAATTAAAACTTTTTTCAAAATTCCCAAAATTATAATAAAATCAAAAATTAAAAATTTTTCAAAATTCTAAAAATATTCCAAAAATTCTTACAAAATCAAAAATTAAAACTTTTTCCGAAATTCTAAAAATATTGCAAAAATTATTACAAAATCAAAAATGCAAACTTTTTCAAAATTCCAAAAATATTTCAAAAACTATAACAAATTCAAAAATTTCCATGTTCAATTTCATTTTCAATTACATTTACATCATAAAAACAGCTACATTTTTTTTTCCAAAAAATTGGCTAAAAAATAAATGATTTGACATTTTTTGACACACTTGACAACATTTTTTTGACAAACTTATAATGCCATAATTCTCAATAATAAGAATAAAATTTCATTTCGAGCAAACAATTTTATTTTTTCCAAAAAATTGGGTAAAAAATAAATAAAAACTCTCTTTTGACACACTTGACAACATTTTTTTTGAAAAACTTATAATGCCATAATTCTCAATAATAATAATAAAATTTCAATTCAAACAAACAATTTTATTTTTTTCCAAAAAGTTGGGTAAAAAAATAAATAAAAATCTTTCTTTTGACACACTTGACAACATTTTTTTGACAAACTTATAATACTATAATTCTCAATAATAATAATAAAACCGAAGTAGTTTCATTTCAAACAAACAATTTTTTTTTCCAAAAAATTGGGTAAAAAAATAAATAAAAATCTTTCTTTTGACACACTTGACAACATTTTTTTGACAAACTTATAATGCCATAATTCTCAATAATAATAATAAAATTTTATTTCCAACAAACAATTAATTTTATTTTTTTTCCAAAAAATTAGGTAAAAAAAAAAATAAAAATTTTTCTTTTGACACACTGGACAACATTTTTTTGACAAACTTATAATGCAATAATCTAGTTTTTGATCTCACATACCAATCTCGACCATCAAGATTCCCCCAAATTTAATTTTTCTACTCGTAATCACTTAAAATGAACGTTTTTTAAGCCAAAAATATGAAAATTTGCTATTTTTGACACACATAATGATTTTTTTGACACACTTCCGGTACAGTTATCGAACACAGCGTCCTTTCGGACCTGCATCTTGTGAATACCTATTTTTAGAAAAAAAAATTTTTGAAATACCTCCAGCCGTTTTCCCTGCAGTGTAGGTAATGACGGCGGCCGGCGACCGGCCGGCCGACAGACAGACATACATTTTTTTTTTTTTTGCTTTTTTAGAATCAGGAGGTCCTAAAACGTCGAGAAATGTCAAAAAAGTGGGGGTAAATTTCATTTCACTTTGAGGTCATGAATGTAATACTTAGGTCTTTCAGACCGAAGTAATTTTTGATTGATGTTGAATTACAATTTTTAAACTTATCCTTCTGGACAAGCAAAATCAGCAATGACAAAAAATAATACACTTTAATACACCATTAAATGAAATGATTACTTCTTTTGCCGGGCTTACATTATAATTTAGAAAAATTGTAAAACAATTTTAAAGAATTTGTTTATGTTAATATCGAAAACGCTTTCAAAACCTGGCCTGATAATTTTTAAATTTAAATTCAACATTAATCAAATACATATTATAGGTATTTTGTTACTGCTACTATACAGATAAGGCCGATATAATAAGTATCGATAACTCTTGATATGTCTCAAAATATATCGATATACGGATATCTATCGATATATCGTTACTTATCGATATAACGATACATTGGGTTTATCGATATTTTTTTGTAAAAAATATTTTCGATAGCTTTTTAATATCGTCCCAACCCTACCAACCCCCAACAGTGAACTTATAAAAAAGATTTTTTCCAAAATCGACAAAAACTATGCTATCCCAACTTAGGTCGGGAAGGTGTTATTTGCCTAATACGTGTAGTTAATTATAAGAACAAAATATACAACAGCATCATTGATGTTTGACTTAGTTGTAATACCAATCGACACAAGGCATTTAATGATGGAGAAACACTTTAGACAAACCCTAAGGAGGCAGCTGCTTTTCTTGACCTAAACACGTATGCGAATGACGGGTAGTGGTACAACAATAACAACATGTCACTAAGGTAAAAGTAAGACAGCGACGAGATTTAGAAACGATTATAGCACATCAAATGATTTATATTGAAAAACTAAAGAGTGTCACAGAGATGGAATAACTGGACGATCAAATGATATATAAGGCAAGAGGATTGCTAATTTAAAGATAAGAAACAACTGCCATCAACTAAAGATGTTAGTAACAAAAATTATGTATGAGCTATTTTATTGCTCGTCTTTAATTATGAACGGGGTATCTTGGAGAATATTGTTGAATGAAGCAGACTACGAAGATATTTGTCAACACAGAACAAAAAATCGGTAGGTATGAGAACTTTGAAATCACCTGGACGTGACGATAAAGTATGAGTAAGTGACCAAGAACTAAAGCAGCAAATGATATTTAATTTTAAAAATTGTAATTTATAAAAAAGGAATTTATTCGATAGGAGAGCAGATTTATATCCTGTTCAGAATGTTCAATAGATGTAGAATGAAATACAAAAGCAGTACAACAACATGCAAAACTATTAACGTTTTATTTTTCAAATCTCAATACAGGTTAATCGTAGAGGAAATACAATACAATAAGAAGCAATTTCGGTTTTTGTTTGTGAAATATTTATGAGAAAAAACAGTTTTATATGGAGCGCGGACGTAACGTAAAGCGATAAAGTAGACAGATTGTATCGTAAATCTATCCAACTTACTTTAAACAGGTATAAGGGAAATACTTTGACAATAGTTGGAAAGTTAAATTTGGAATTGTAAAAGAAAGTTAAAAAGGGAATAATGAAGTAGCATGCAGTAACATTACATGAACCATAATTTGCTTAATCGATTCGAATTGTTCGAATTGAACGGGACGAAAACCACACTAATAGTCACCGATTATATGATTCGGCGAAAGCATTATATTTTTGAGTAGCTATGCGGTAAATCTATTGGCCTCTGGTGCGTTGCCATTTTTCAGTTTGCTGATATACATTCAATCTAGTTAAAATAGCAACAGTTAGAATAGAGTTGTCTCCACCCATCTTATTTTGTAAATTTTGAGAAAATGGCATCGCTAAACCGCTAGCATATCGCATTCATTTGCTGTGAGTTAGTTGTGTTGTTTTCAACCATTTCTTCTTCAACAATCAGATGTTATTTGTTTGATTAGCAGATCCAGAATGTGCTCTCATTATGGTGCACTCAAGACTCGAGAACTCGAATAACAATGAAATGAGACTAATGACATATTATAAGAACCGTCAATTAATTTATACGTCTAAAAAATATAAAAACAAAAATTAATAATTTTCCAAAAAATATTACACGGGATGGATAAAAAGTGAGTTTCTTACCTCCTAGCGTCCATCTCTAACCTCAACAGGATCTCCTTGTATTTTTGTCTCTTTATTATACAAAGTTAATTTGAAAATGTAAATAAAGAATATTATAACCGGAAGAGGAGAATTCGAATTATGCCAGAAACGGAATTTCATCAAAATGGAGAATAAGTACCGAAAATTAGTAAGAACAGTTATGTACAAAACCACTCCAAAAGAGTAGGTGTTTCTTGTAAAACCATAAACTCCGCTGTTTACTTTAAAAATTATTATTTACTCTGTCTATGAAATAGTTATTCTATAATATTATCATGAACTTTACTTACTATTACAATAAATTATTTTCGTAACTTCTTTTATTAATATTGTTTTCACGAAATTCACTTTCTCCGGATACAATAATAACAACAAAATTATAGTACAAACGAATGAGTTAATATGTTGGTTTTGTGCTGTTGATGCGAATAAACGATCAATTATGAAAACTGCAAAAAACCACAATTAAGATGAGTCACTTATTGATACGTAAATTCAAATTAAATTAAATAATTAATTATATGTAATGTTTACTAAATCCGCAAATCTAAAAGTTATCTAAACTGTAATGACGAATTTTTATGGATATAAAAAGTTATTTTATTTATTTCAATAAATGAAACAAAGGCATGAAATTGAAAGTAATAGTTAGGTTGAATTATTACTCTTTTGTCTAACAAACAATAAACGTTTTCAAAAACTTTGTTAACGAGATAATTTAAATTTGTATATGCTTATAAATCACCCAATGACTTTCTAGCCATATATATTTTTTAACGTTTTTATATTATATTTAATTGGATACTCTTAATTCTGCTAAAAGGGCAGGAATAGGTGTAGTTTATGAATAATCCATTCTACTTTAGCTGTCAGCACGTTATTTTTAATAGTTTGTGCTTGTTTTTTCTTTAATGTTTATATTTGGAAAATATTCAACATGACTATATGCTATTCGCTTGAACGATTAGATAATCGGCCGCCGGTTCTTAATGTTAGTCCTAAAATTTTAAAGTATATATTTATTTTTCTAGCTGCGATTGAATCATTTATTTTATTTTTCTTGGTAGTCGTAGTAGTCTTGGTAGTCTTGGTCGTCAACTTGATTCTATGGTTTATATTAAGAACCTCCCCATAGTTTGTAACTTATTTTGTTGATAATTTGTTCTACTTCTTTTAATGAACACTCATTTAAATATCTCTGGAATTTATTTGAATCGAATGGAAGTATTTCTTCTGTTTTATTTGGCAAATGGAAGTTTAAAAAATTTTAGCCACGTTATAATCATGCATTATACGAAATTTAACGTTGTTTCTTTTATAAATTCTATTAACATTTTGGTTTTAGTTTTCTGATTTTGGTTGAATTTCTTCTAAATATTTATTCCAACTTAATCTTTTGAATCTTACAACTTTGTAAACAACTTTTTAAACAACTTTGTATACACCTTTGATTACAAGTTTGTATACAACTTTACAAAGTACAAAAGTGTATACAAAGTCGTGGACAAAGTTGCTTACAAAGTTGTATACAAAGTTGTATACAAAGTTAATGACAAAACTGTGGATCGAGTTGTAAACAAAGTTGTATACAAAGTTGTATACAAAATTGTATACAAAGTTGTAGACAAGGTATACAGGCTTTAAACAAAGTTGTATACAAAGTTTTGGATAAAGTTGTGGACAAAGTTGTATACAAAGTTGTGTACAAAGCTGTATCCATAATTGTATACAAAGTTGTTTTTCAAAGTTGTGGAGAAAGTTATATACAAAGTTGTATACACAAATGTAAAAAAAATTGTAAAAAGTTATATACAAAGTTGTATGCATAGTTGTATACAAAGTTGTATGCAAAGTTGTATACAAGGTTGTGGACGAAGTCGTATACAAAGTTGTATACAAAGTTGCAAACAAATTTGAATACAAAGATTTACAAAGTTGTATACGATGTTGTGTACAAAGTAAGATACAAAGTTGTATACAAAAATATACAAAAATCTATACAAAGCTGTGGACAAAGTTGTATACTAAGTTTTATACAAAGTTGTATACATAGTTGTGTACAGGGTTGTATACAAAGTTGTACACAAAGCTGTATGCAAAGTTGTATAAAGTTGTATACAAAAATGTATACAAAGTTGTAAAAAGCTGTATACAAAGTTGTATGCATAGTTGTTTGTATACAAAGTTGTAGAGAAAATCGTGTACAAAGTTGTACACAAAGTTATATAAAGTTGAATACAAAGTTGCATACAAAATTGTATATAAAAGTTGTATACAAAAGTTGTATATAAAGTTGTATACAAAGTTGTATACAAAGTTGTTTACAAAATTGTATACGATGTTGTATACAAAGTTGTATAAAAAAATACAAAGCTGTGGACAGTTATATACAAAATTGTATACAACTTTGTCAAAAACTTTTCATACAACTTTGTCAAGGTTGTACACAAAGTTGTATACAAAGTATTATACCAAGATATAAAAAGTTGTATGCATAATTGTATACAAAGTTGTATACAAAGTTGTGGACAAAGTCGTATATAAAGTTGTATACAAAGTTGTTGACAAAGGTGTATATAAAGTTGTATACGATGTTGTATACAAAGTTGGTATATAATAGTTGGTATAACTTTGTATACAACTTTGCATACAACTTTTTACACAACTTAGCATACAACTTTGTATCCAACTTTGTATACAACATTGTATACCACTTTGTATATAACTTTAAATACAACTTTGTATATTTTGTATACAACTTTGGATACCACTTTTTTTTTTTTTTTAATAAAATGTGTTGTGTAGTAGGAATTACAATATGTGTCACAATAACACATAAAAACCTTTTAAGACCAAGGTCCCACAACAACATACGTTCAAAGGTGTTGATGGACAAAAAAAGAAAGGTTTTTTGTTTTTTTATATTTTTTGTTAAAGAATGGATAACTAAACAAAAAATCCTATCACTGACAAAATATGACGTAGGCCAATATTTTATGATAGAATAGAGAAAATAAAAGTAAATTAATAAGTAAATAGCAAATTTTTACAAAAATTTGCTGAAACAAAACAAAAATGTAGTTGCCAATAATCCAGCCGGTTGCATATTCCTTGATCCTGTGACGCACTGTCTTTCTTAAAGATTAAAGCCCACACATAGTTATATGAAGGCTCGTTTCTTCAAGGAAGCAATAGCGTCTCATCATCAAGGACTATTTCGCAGCTAAGATTGAGGGTGCTACCGTTGACTAAATACAGTTCATCCGCCACCACCCCTAAGATGTCACCTTGGCTAGTGATATCTCACTGCTATTGCCAGTGGTATGTGATATCTCACGTTAACTCGTATGTCAATAGCAGGGACTGGAGTACGCGGGGTTGTCACACCCGTAGATCAAAAATAAACAAAATTTCAAAACAATAAAACTGATCTCTCCATGCGGGTATAAGTTGTATTTTTTGTATACAACTTTGTATACAATTATTGATACAACTGTATACAACTTGGTATGCAACTTTGTATACAACTTTGTATGTACACAACTTTGTCCAAAACTTTGCATACAACTTTGTTTACAATTTTTCCACAACCTTGTATACAACTTTGTATACTTTGTATATAATTTTGTTCACAACTTTTTTCAAAACTTTGTATACAACTTTGCATACAACTTTGTATACATATTTGTATACAACTTTGTATAGAACTTTGTATACAACTTTGTCCACAATTTTGTCCGCAATTTTGTATACAACTTTTATACAATTTTGTATACAACTTTGTCCACAACTTTGCATACAACTTTGTATACAACTTTGTATTCAACTTTGTCCACAACTTTGCATTCAACTTTGTATACAATTTTGCATATAACTTTGTCCACAACTTTGCATACAACTTTGTATACAACTTTGTATACACCTTTGTATTCAACTTTGTATACAATTTTGTATACAACTTTGTATACAACTTTGAATTTTATATGTGAACCTTCACTGAGAATTATGTTTACTGTTTTTATAACAAAATTACATCAACTAGACAGTATTTGAAAAACAAATTACAACTCCCCATGGACACCCTGAAAGATTGTTAAAATCAACCAATACTGAGTGTAGACTAGCTTATGATAGAATGTTGACAAGGTGATATCATTATTAGGGCATAGAAATGTCGACAAAAGTTATCATAAAATAAAGGCATCTTTTTGGTTTCCATAAACTGATCTCTTCAAAAAGCTGTCAAAAAGATAACAATTTTCTGAAGACACCATTTTTTAGATAACTTTATGATATTTTTCCGATATGTCATGCCGAGCGGGTTAAATCTTTATATTTTTTGTTTTTTTTGCATTAAAAAAATTTCTATTAATTTTTCAATTTAAAATTTTTTCAACTTAAGTCGCATTTACATGGGAAATGACATACAATTTTACTGAAATTACGTTTTTTCAGTAAATTTTACTGAAAAACTTGTTGAGACAAAAAATGATGTTTTCAACATGAGTGACAAGCACAGCAAAAAATTACATACACATTTACATATTTTTTTATAGCAAAATCTTTATAGCTAAGTTTGACAGCTAAATCATTTGAAATTAGTTTTTCAAAGTTCAATATATACTTAGCTGTCAAAATAAAGAATAGAATTGGAGAAATAATTTAATTTGTATTTCAAAAGTGTTATTAGAATTAAAAGTTATTATTTTTAAAATGCAGCAAACCGGTAAGATTGTTTACAATCCAATTTCTGTATTTGTTTTTAATTTGTTTCTTATTTAGTTGGCAAAACCGGTGCAGAAACATTAAATTTAAATACATATGTCAGCGTTACATTTTGCCGATTAAAAAATAAAAATACATGGAAGTGAACCTTAGAATACGATTCTATTGATGAAGATTGTAAGGAAAATTTGATGGAGCTGTAAAATGGTTGAACTACTGTACTACCATAGCAAATGTGAAAGCAACACAGGAGTTCTAAAAAATGTAACTGATGAACTTTAAAAACACATTCTCCTTGAAATTTCAAAGGTCTATGAATTTACAATCTTATTTGTTTAGCGTGATAGAAGTAGATGCTATGTTAAAGTTAATTTTAAATAGTGAGAAAGAAGAAAGAATTACTTTATACAGATAATAACGGTACCTTTATTGAATATTTCCCAACCAAATTTTGCTCATTTTCAGGTTAAGATGCCTACCATGCTGAAAGAAATATTTATGGAATTTGAAATTTTTATTTCAAGAGATATAATAATGCAACTATCGCTTTTATCTGAAAACAAATTAATATTGAAGACAATATCGCACACATATGAAAACTCTGGTTTAAAATATATCATAAAACTTCACAAACCTTATCAATACAAGGATACAAATTATAGATTTCAGATACTAAGCCAAGTGTATGATAAATCATGCACTCCCCATTAGTAATAGCTATTTGGTGTCTGTTTCGCCCCCTTTCCATGGGGAGATATAATTGATTAAAATGACTAATTTTTGATTTTGATTATATTACTCATGTATTTCAATTACAATTATTACAATTAATATAAATAAATGTTTTTTAATGTAGTACTGAAAGAATTTTTTTTGATAATTAATAAGTGACCTATATTGTGCGGCGGGCCTCCACATGCGGGACACTTATCCCACATGTGGGACAACCTTTTCAACAGTGATTCTTTTTGCTTTCTGTTAAGAACTCAAATTGGGGCGTAGTTCCTGATAACGTCTTCAACAGCTTTAGTTGAGAGTGTATTTTAAAGCCTGTTATACATGTAATCTCGTTGATGCTACTAGGTACTTGGTTTTCTCTAACATCATGCAGAAAGCATATTGCTGTCCTGATTTCGCTTGGTGATTCAATTCTTGCTAAGGTGTTATTACAAGGATGTTGCTGTTTGTGACGGGCCAATCGATGTTAGCATTTCATTATGTTCACGGACCTACAATATGTTATTTTCTTGTGCAAGCGATCTCGGTGGGCTATCAAATGACAACCGGTTGCGGTTCGCAAAGCTGCGTTTTGGGTTGTTTGTAACTTCCTAGCTAGTGAGTGTCAGCAACTTGGGTCTATATAGTAAGTCGGCCTATTGTTTAATACGTTGTAATTATTGTATTTTTATACTTGCCCTATGAACTACCCGCTCGTGCTTTCAATGCATTAATCCTGTTTATTAATCTAGAGTTCACTTGTTGTGGATGAGAATTGAATTTAAGCAGTGGGTCGAATGTTACCCCCAACAATTTTGGATGCTTAGTGTTGTATTTACCTCCTTCGTCCATGTGGTGAAAAGTGTTGAGTGGTCTTTTCAGTTGAAAGTTTCAATTTTCTTGTTTTGAACCAATTATTCAGAATATTAAGGTAAGTATTTAGGATATCGATAAGGTGTTGCAAGTTGTTTCCTGTTACAGGCACCGAGCAGTCACCTGCATATGACTATGATTAAGGAATGAAAGGGAGAAAACTTCACCTTGCAGAACATCTTGTCTTAGCACGGACGAATAAAGGACTTATAAACATGGAGCAATTGACATGGAGTGAAAATTTTTTTGCATCTATTTAGGAGGCCGAGTTTTCTAGATGCGCTTTTTGCCATCGCCATTACATGATCGTTCCAGAGTTAGTCATTTGAAACCCAATAAACAAATGTTTTTACATTTACCTAATGGTTCATCACACATACTGAATAAAATATTTTTGAGGAACTCAGTATTTGATCTGGAAACAATTAACAGCTGTGTTTTTTTAGACTTGAAATCGGTCACGTCAATCGGTGACTTTTTTAGGTCATTATTCACGTTTATGGCAGCGGGCAGGATTAATTCGCTAGTGCATTTTACAATTTGAAGGGGGTTCGAACGACTTGTACAGAGTTCTATCATCTGCAAAACTATTTATTGGGTTGCTGGTGATTTTCAGCAATTCATTGAAATAAAAAATAGGGTCAAAAATAGTTCAAATGCTGGCTAATTCTATTATTTGTTACAAAGCTTACATTGATATCGAAAATTTGAATGTGAAATTTGTATATGCTCGTTGAAACGATTCTTTTGTATCGATTTGAGCACAATTCACATTTGAAAGATTTATGTCCAACCATGTCCCTTTTATGGATTGTTGAACTAATTTTTGTATAAAATTCTTTCCCACAAAACTCACATCTGGACATCTCACATCTGAATTCTTCTAGTGATTTTTCTTTAAACTTTCTGAAACTGAAAACAAAAAGTAAATTTGAGATTAAAAATATTTTAGCTTTGTATTTCACTCATTATAAATTCGAGATTCTCAGAAGAAGTGTCATTTAAATCTGTGTTTGCATTGGTAATAATCTCATCGAATTTATATTGTGTCAGATCTTCATCCAACGGCAAACTTTTCTCCTCTTGGTCAGCTTGTGACCGAAATTATTCCACTGGCTGCATCTAGTTGTTTCTTGTTCTTGGAAGGAATGGTCTCTTGGGCTTACAGAGCCAGCAAAATACCTAAGTATCATACTGGATCGATTCAACTGGAAAACAAATATAGGGAAACAAAAGCGACGGCAGCACCATCAAGCTTCTCAAGATGGACGGGCCATGCCCCAGAAGCGTTCGTAGCCCAATTCCGACCTAGAGCCGTGTGCCAGAAGCTTCTCGAGCTGGACGGGTCTAGACCCCAACTGGAATAAGTTACAAATAACACAGAACGCAGCCTTGCGTACAGCAACCAAGATCACCTACACGAGGAATGTAATATATTTCCGGTCCGTGAACTTATAGAAATGCTTACCAAACAATATCTATGGACCTGTCATAAAGAGGAACATCGCTGCAATGACACCTTATTCATGACAACAATTCAGGAGGATTGCCAACTGCGTCTTACAAGATGTTAAAAACAAGTAAGTCATCGGTAACATCGACGAGCCTACGTATAAGACGGGCTTAAAAACATTCATACTAAAGGCGTTGAAGATAAAATAAAGAACTACTCCCCGAATCGAGTTCTTAATAGCAAGCCACCACAAATAGTTGCCGAAGAATTAAAACTACCACGCAGTACCAGAACCATCCTAGCGCAGTTAAGATCCGGTTGGTCACGCATCTTAAATAACTACATGAGTAGAATTGACAAGGAATCCATTTAATTTTCCAGGAAAACCAACCAACCTGACGGAGGAAGATTTGTGGTACCGCCTAAGAGCAGTAGCAGAGTTCCTGGATCTGGACATGGAGCCTGCGGAGTAGCACCGCTCTGTTGCTACAACAACAACAATATCAAAATTATATGATCTTAATTTCCAATTTTATAGTATTTTTTATTTAATATATTTTTAATACAGAGTACGAATTTTCTGTAATGTGATAAACAAAAAGAAATTATTTTAATTTTAATAAATGTTCAATAACATTGGTTACATGCAGATACAGATTTAAAATTTAAAACTCAACTGTTTTATTTTTAATATAAAAATTAAGTCGACCTCTTCTAGTATGCTTCCATATGGCGTAAATGATTATAAGGTACTATTTCAGTTTCTATACTCTTTCCTGATTTGAAATATCTGGTCACCCTAAAGCTGCTACAACCTAAAATAACAATAATTATATTTCAAATTGTTATAAATTTGTTTAATGTACCTACCCTCATAAAACGGTTGAACATTCGCAAATGTAAACGCTTTTTGTGGAGTAAAAACAAATTCACCAGCTTCCTTTGATGTTTACTTAAATATATCAACCATTTTATTTTTGTTCTTGTCATCAGTTTTGTTGAGTATAGAAGAGTCTGTAAGTTTAGTTGTACCAAAAGAAAATCCAGTTGTGTTGGTTGGTGCGAACCCACGTTTACTCAGTTTGCTTTCCCAATTAAAAGCAGGAGCAGAACCGCTTGATGGCAAACTGGAATTCGTTGTAGTTCGATTCTTCTTTATTATTTTCATTTATGTTATTTAAATGACTATCGTAATCTTTAAATATCGGACTTAATATACATAATGGATTTTCATTAATATGTTTTGTGATCCATTTCAGTAAAGATTCATTTAATCCTTTCAGTTTTGATAAATACTCCGAAGATTCTCTTCCTTTCTCAATTGTTCCATTTGTTAATTTATTTGATTTTTCATCATCTGATATTGTAATGGCTTCCGTGATTGATTTTTCTGGTAATATCTTTGAACTTGAAAAATTCATGGTGTCCACTATTTTGTCAAAACAAAATTCCTTGACTTTCCAAAACTTTCCAGACCAAAAATATGAAAATTCCATGACTTTTTTAAAAATAAAATTAAAAAATTTTGACCAACGTGGAACTACATAAAATGCTTCGTAGTAGAACAACTATGGCTTTCCAGAACGATTTGGTCTTGTCATAGAGCGCAGCATCCTTGCAATGACACCTTATCCATGACAGCACCACCTAGAGACATAAGGGTGGTTATTTTGTAGCGTTATCTCACTAGGTGAGATAAATAGTGAGATAAAAAAATTATGTTTAAATGATTTCTTTTATCTAATACAATCGATCAAAGACAAATATTTTATCTCACTTTTTATCTCACCTAGTGAGATAACGCTACAAAATAACCACCAAGGACTGCGAAATGCTTCCTACATGATGTTAAAAACAATCAAGACATAAATAACATCGACGAGCCTACGTATAAGAGGGGGTTGAAAAATCTACGTACCAAAACCGTTGAAGACACAATAAAGAACTACGCCCCGAATCGAGTTTTTAATAGCAAACCACCATAAGTCGCTGCCGAAGAGGTAAAACTGCCACGCAGCACCAGAACCATCCTAGCGCAGTTAAGATCCGGTTGGTCACGCATCTTAAATAACTACATGAGTAGAATTTTTGAAAACCAGGAAATTTTTGACAAGTGTCCCATATGTGAGGGCACGCCACATGATGCTAACCACCTTTTCAATTGTCCACAGAAACCAACCGACCTGACGAAGGAAGATCTGTCTCTCTGCTACTGCTCAAGGGCAGTAGCAGAGTTCCTGAATCTGGACTTGAAGCCAGAAGAATAGCACCACAACTCGTCGCTGCAACAACAACAACAACAATGAGGTCCGGCTACCTCGCAGCACCAGATCGTTCCTATCCTAACTAAGATCCGGTTGGTCACGCATCCTAAACAACTACATGAGTAGAGTTGTTCCTGAAACTATTGACAAGTGTCCCGCATGTGAGGGCACCCCGCACGATGTAGATCACCTATTCAATTGTCCTGATAATTTAACCAACCCAACACAGGAAGATTTGTGGTACCGCCCAAGGGCAGTAGCAGAGTTCAAAGGACTTGCTATATAAATGCGTAAAAATGTTTTTCTGAGAATCTTAAGATCTAAACACGAAAATTTGTGTTGAGTAGAAGGAAAGACAAGCGCAAGCGGTTCCCTGAATCCAGACCAACAGATGAACTTCAGTTGATAAACCATTTTTAGTGAATTTCGATAAACAAACCATAGTGTTTGGGCTATAGAGAGGGCTATTCATTACTAGATCCAAGATTTTAAATAAATTTCAAAAACCAGATGACACAAAAATTAAGTCAACTGGAAGATGTTCATACTTCTATTGAAGAGATTTCTAGTTCCGAAAATAATTGGCAAGAATATAGAAATATTTGATGTTTTTAAATTTATTTGATGAACTGCCTTCTGATAACCGGTCGACTCTATTGATGAACTCACATTCGTAGGAAATTCATGTAGAAAACAAGAGAAAATATTGAGTAGAAAACAAAAAAAATATTGAGTAGTTTGTTTTATTTAAATCAATTTACATTTTTTTTGTTTAGCTTAGTTTTTTAACAGTGATAATAAATACATTGATTATTCAAAAATAAAAACTGAATAACAACAATGATATGTTTGCACTCTTCTTCATTTCGGCAATTCTTCGTTTTCAGCAATTATTTCAATTGTATATTCAATTGCTTCTTGTTATTCAATCAAGGATGAATCGTCAACCACTCCTTGGATGGATCGTAAACCACCTTTTTTGTGAACTTTGAACATATGCTAAATATATGCTTTGAACATTCTATATTTTTATACTGTATACTATATTTTTATACTATATTAACCTAATACTGTCCACCGAAACCTAATACTGTCCACATCTACACTTTTCAGGAGGTCAACACAACACTCAACATCTGCATTGACAACGTGCTTATTCCCTCGGTAAAAAAATCCGAGACTGTTGGGGGTCACATTCGATCCATTACTTAAATTCAATGCTCATGCTCAACAGGTGAACGCAAGATTGAAAAATAGGAACAATGCTCTGAAGGCACTGGCTGGCAGTTCATGGGGGAAAGACAAAGAAACAATAATAACAACATACAAAGCAATAGGAAGAATTTGAATTATGCGGCACCCATATGGACACCTCAGGTCGCTGAAACCCACTGGAATAAGTTACAAGTAACACAAAACGGAGCATTGCGAACAGCAACCGGTTGTCATTTGATGGCTCACCAAGATCACCTACACCAAGAATGTAACATATTGCCAGTCCGTCAACACAATGAAATGCTCACCAAACAATATCTATGGGCCTGTCACAAAGAGCAACATCCCTGCAACGACACCTTATCCACAAACACACCACCTAGAGACATAAAGCGTAATGCGAAATGCTTCTTAACTGATGTCAGACACAGTGAAATAATAGGTAACATTGACGAGCTTACGTATAAAACGGGCTTACAAACGATACACACAAAGGTTGTTGAGGACACGCTCAAGAACTACGCTCCAAATCGAGTCCTCCAGAGTAAGCCGCCACAGGTCGCTGTAGAAGAGGTCAAACTACCGCACAGCACCAGATCCACTCTAGCATAGTTAAGATCCGGTTGGTCACGCATCTTAAATAATTATATGAGTCGAATTGACCACAACATTGTTGACAAGTGTCCCATATGTGAGGGCACGCCACATGAGGTATACCACCTATTAAATTGTCCAGGAAAACCAACCAACTTGACGAAGGAAGATTTGTGGTACCGCCCAAGAGCAGTAGCAGAGTTCCTGAATCTGGACATGGAGCCGGAGGAGTAGCACCGCACCGTCGCTACAACTACAACTACGGGCTTTAAAAACATTCATTCCAAAGGCATTGAAGACAAAATAAAGAACTACTCCCCGAATCGAGTTCTTTATAGCAAGCCACCACAAATAGCTGCCGAAGAATTAAAACTACCACGCAGTACCAGAACCATCCTAGCGCAGTTAAGATCCGGTTGGTCACGCATCTTAAATAACTACATGAGTAGAATTGACAAGGAACCAATTTAATTTTCCAGGAAAACCTGACGAAGGAAGATTTGTGGTACCGCCCAAGAGCAGTAGCAGAGTTCCTGGATCTGAACATGGAGCCGGAGGAGTAGCACCGCTCCGTCGCAACAACAACAACAATATCAAAATTATATGATCTCCTTCGATGATTTCCAAACCGGAAACCACAATAAATGCGCAAACAAATTTAACATAATAGCAACACTAACAGATTAGCAACGTAAACATAAAAGACCAGATTCAAATCTAAGTGTTTGGTGTGTTATTTCAAGTGTCTGAAGCAACGACGGAAATCTTCCCGAGCAAAAACTCAACAGTTTACGTTCAAAACATACTTTTCTTTGCATATGTCTTAGAAAAAACTAACAGGCGAGTCCTGTACAACTGGCTGGAGTCGGAAACTGAAAAGTAGAGTTTTTAAATATTCTAGAAATATTTTATGCAAAATGAACCACTTGAGAACAAAAATTGGATTAGGATCATCACGTGCCGATCATAATCACCTTAAGCCGTTCCATAAACCAAATAAAATCCGAGAAGAAGACATACATTAATTTTAACAAAGCAGACTGGAATAATTTTAAAACTTTAACTGAAATTGAATTTAGTAAGCAATTTTCACCACTTAACTAGCTTCTCAAGATAGACGGGTCTACGCCCCGATTCCAACCAAGAATCATCACAACAATCGACGAAAGGTGCAAATCCGTCGCTCCATTTTTTAGGTAAAGAAACAGCTGTTACTGGCCTCACTGCTTCAAACACTCCTCGTCATGGCTGGTACTGAGTTCTTCAAATCCAGGACCAACTAAAATATAGCACTGTACAATATGTTAAAAAATCTTAAGAGCAAACATAACATCTATTCAGTGTAACACTTGTAAGGAATGGTGCCACCTCAAGAACTGCTAAGGTCTTGTCACACACAAGCAATGGATCAAGAACTTCACAGCGCCATGTTGTCAAGTATCAAATCTAAATCAAGTGAAAACGCTACCGGAAACCTAGAGTGATTAAAAATTATGCAACTAAATTGCAACGGTCTCATAAACAAAATAGATGACATAATAAACATTATGTGCAATAACAATATTCTAGTTACGGTTCTTTAAGAAACCAATTTGAAACACTGATTCATGAGACGAAAGCATTGCTGATCAACACGACAGCTCCAATTTTGGAGTCCTCAACGAATCATACCAACAAGGGCAAACAAATAACTCATACTCTTCTCCAGATGTCACCCTTGCCAGCATGTCACTAATGCCAATTGCAGAGTGGAGAACAGAAATTTCATTGGGATCAGATCACGTATTAAGACATCTACGTAAACTCCACACTCACAACCTGGAGGATATCATATTTTCCGAAGAAGTTGAGAATGCAATAAGAAAAATTAAGTCATCAGAATCCATAGGACCAGACGGCATCTCAGCCATCATGCTCAAAAACATAGGACCCAAAAGATTGAACTACCTCCCTACTACACTCAAAACATCTTTAAATACTCTCGAGTCTCGAGGTACCAAATATCTGGAAAACGGCCAGAATCAGCCCCATTTTAAAACCTGGAAAAAGCCAGCCCCATTTTAAAACCTGGGCATGGAGCTGGATTAGCAAGACAACCGTTACAACAACAATAACTTAACGTCCTATCTCGGGAAAAAAATCGTGTTGTTTTATAATAAAGCTAGATCTCGCTTGGTAGAATTCAAAAAGTCAAACCTAGCTTTCCACATGAAGCGTGTTCGTTTGCCACTCAAAGAGATGACATCCGCAAGGCAGATCCTGCAGACTCCAGAATTCCAGATCTAAATAAGTGAATTAACAAGTTGGTAACGGAGCATAAAAAAATAAATGGAAGAAATTAGTGAGTAAATCAAGCCTTGGCACAATGGTCTTTGGAAGGTCATCAAGGGCCTAACTCGACTTCAAACAAACTTAAAATAATTTGCATGATCTCCTTCGATGATATCCTAACCGAAAATCACAAGAAATGCACAAACAAATTTAAAATACACTTTGCAGAAAAACTAAGTAAACATGAGAAGGAACCCCGGTCACTTTTAAGAAATCTATGTAAACTTAAAACAAACAATCTGGAGGGTATAATATTTTCTAAAGAAGAAGTTGAGAATGTTATAAGGAAAATTAAGTCATCAAAAGCTATAGGACCCGACGGCATCTGAGCCATCATGCTGAAACACATTGGACCCAAAGGATTGAACTACTTCACTACTACACTCAATACATGTTCAAATAACCTCCAGATTACCAAATATCTGGAAAACAGCAAGAATCAGTCCTTTCTAAAACATCATCCTTTTATCGGTCGCAAAACTTATTGCAGCACTTCTTCTCCCTCAGCTGACTAAATCTTGCAACTTGGTGCCACACCAACATGGATTCCGGAGAGCACAAAGTATAACCACTGCGCTTCACAGAAAACCAGTTCAGTGATGGTCTGACTGAACCAACACAACAACAACCCTGTGCTAGAACAATCTTAGAGGGACTCGAACTATCAAAAGCATTCGACACAGTGTCGAACGCTGCACTATTGGATGATATCCTAAACAATAATTTGCAAGATCTAATAAAGCGCGTGTTGTGCAACTACCTTAGAAGGTCGCCAAACATAAGTTGAGTTCCATAGTTGCAAGTACAAGATGAGAGTGCTAAGATAAAGCGTTACTCAAGGTGGTGTTCTCTCAACTTTATTATTTTATCTCTTCTTAAGCAGCTTACCTGCCCCACCAAAATAAATAACCATCACATCATATGCAACAGGAAACAACCTAGAGCACTCACGCGGCACGATGTTGACCACCTATTCAGATGTTCTGAGAATTAATTCAACCCACCTGACGATGGAAGATTTAAGGTACAGCATATGGCAGGAGCATAGTTCCTGAACCTGGGGCCATGGGATTAGCACCACACTCGTGGTTTCAACAACTCCTTGACGCTCCTATTAGGGAAGAAAAATTTAAAGAAATTTTTAAGAAAAGTAGAGCTCGCTACATTCCGGCTGGTAGAATTCAAAAGGTCAACCCAAACTTTCCATCGGAAGTGTGTGCGCTAGCCACAAAATGAGATGACATGCGCAAGGCAGGTGCAGCTGACTTCAGAATCCCGGACCTGAAAATGCGAATTAAGAAGTTAACGCAACAGAAAATAAATAAATGGAGAGATAAGTAATAATCAAGTCTTGGCCCATTTTAAACTTTTTACAATTATGGGCCTAACTCATCTTCGACAATCTCAAAACAACTGCATGATCTCTTTCGATAATATCCCAACCGTAGACCACAGGAAATGTCAAACAAATTTAAATTTGTAAACAGAATTTACAGTAAAAGCAACAAACATGAGAGACCAGACTGGGATAAACCTAAGTGTTTGGGTTACATTTTCAAACGGGATAAAGCTCCTATAGTTATAATAACTACACTTTCAAAACGAGTAAAAATTGGTTTCATAGCAATCAAGCAGTCTTAACAACAAAAAAATTACGTGTCGATTCTAATCACCTTGAGCCGTCCGTTCCATAATCACTTTATGCCGTTCTAAAAACCAAATAAAATCTGATAAAACATAGATTAATTTTAACAAACCAGACTGGGATAATTTTACAACTCCTCGAAAATATTAAAATGATTCCTTCGATGATATCCCAACTGGAAACCACAAGAAATGCGCAAACAAATTTAACATACTTACCATTTACAGAGTAGCAATATAGACATAAAACACCAGATTCAAACCTAAGTGAGCAAGTATAATGAATTACCAAGTCATATTAAATTAAGTGGTTCCACTAGTTTATTTAAAAAACAATATGAAAGACACTTTCTCTTTGAAAATCGTTTGAATGAATCAAATGATCTTTTTATTTCGATTGAATGAATCTTTTTGTTTTTAAATTTTAAGTCGTTTTTGTGATCTTCAATTCGATTCTTATTTGTTTTAAGATAATATTTTGTATAACTACTGTTATTATTGTAATTGGTATCTTATGTAATACTTTTAGTATATGTGTAGCATAATTTTTAGTATACTCTAAATTTATACTTGTACGTCTTTGTTAATGTAATTTGGATATTTTAAACCTATAATGTATATATAAGCCTCGGCTTAATTACAGTAATAATAATAAATAAATAAATAAATAAATAAATAAGTGTTTGGTCAGTAATTTCAAGCCAAGAAAAATCTCAAAGGGTCACTAAGTAAACTATTAAATAATAAAAATTAAGGCTATATATATATTATCTTGGACCTTTGTTAACTAATATATTTAAAAGGAATTTACCCGGGATAAAATCGAATCGTAAATTTGGGAATCTCTTAAATTTTATATAATTAGCCTGACATTCCAAAGAGAATAATTAAACTAAAACCAATATATATATTTACAATAAATACCTTAAATTATTAACTGTTGATTGATGATCCGGTTCTAATTCTTCAATTCCCTTGGCTAGCGTTTGATCAATTAATTATATTGGATGAACTAATTTGTGAACATCAGTTGCTGCTGTTGAATTACACCTTCGTTGTTCGAAATGCCCAATTGAACATTGCATTTGATCCTTTAACTTTTCATTTATATATCTGCCTTTGAATCCATGCGGTTTCAACAACCGGAAAAACCATCAAACAAACGATTGTCTCTAACTGTGGTAATAGCTTCGATCACTGTTATCCTTGCTATTCACACTTTCGATAACATCATTGGATACTTTATCTTCATGTACTGCCACATTTTATAACGCAGATTTCTTTTAAGATAAATTAAGTAAAAAAACTTAATGAAAACAAGAATGAAAAACTTCAGAAAAAATGTATATATGTAATCCAAATCACACACTAATGAAAACAGTGTTAACTTTTTTGTTTGATTTAATGTTTAATCACCAAAAACAATTGAACATTTTCTTTTGAAAAGCAAAAATGGAATCAATCTTTTTTAAATTGCAAAATGTGATTTTGCTTTTGACATCTCATGATGTCAAAAACAAAATCGGGTAATCTTCAAAATTCAGCAATGATTAACAACGACATCTGTTCATTAGTATTGGAAATAAAAATTTAGTACGTTCGTTGGCTTTTTATAATATATTCAAAATCAATTAGCAGTTAAGTTGGGAAAATTTTAAAAGTACTATTAATGTAAAAATGAACGGAAATTAATGTAATACATTTCTATTGAATTGAAAACAAAGAGGAATTTGATTTTATTATTGTTTTGCGATTATTGCGATCGTTACACCATGAATTCAAGGTAGAAACCAAGATTTCTACTCTTGAAATCACAAAAACGTCGCCATCCCCTCCATGACAGAAAACCACCGAACTACTTCCACCTATTAAACTGTATCTGGGATCGAGATACCCACAGTCACCGGCGTCAAGACCGATGACCGGTTCCAACACTCATGAAGTCCTTAAGAACTTCACTGAGTATTGAGACCGACCATCCATCCGAACGCCAGCACCATGGACACCCCGATACAACCAGTAAGTATGACCTGAAGATGTGAACCCCAGAGACGACAATCAGCCAGAGGAACAACCCTACCTAACGAAAAGACATCATTCCCTGATGTCTTTCGCGTGATGGACTCCAAGATTCTTACCGCTCATATCTGTGCACTCGTAGAGTACATTTCCGATCTTAGTCTTAATCATTGCAGGTAAGAACTTTGGAGCCAATTTTGCCGAGAATTTTTTGGTAGCGTCACTCAAATGATGTTGCCGTACAAACACACGTTGTTGTGGTTGAAAAGTCCGTAGTTTAGATCGCAGGTTATACTGATGTTGCGATTTTTTGAAAGCTGCTTTTAAATTTTGTTGAACCCGGTTCCTGAGCAGAGTCAAATGATCAGAGCGTTCTATTTTTTCACCAGCATCTTCACCAAGCTTGTGTAGTGATCTCAACAAATGGTAAGTATTTCCATCCGAGATTGGATGTTGACCAAATAATAAATAGTACGGTGAGTACTTGGTAGCAGAATGTACTGCAGCCCGCAGTGCATAAGCGATTTCACCAATTTGTGAATCCCACTTGGTATGTTGACCCTTTATGAACGCTCGAATTGCTGCTAGAACTGACCTATTGACCCGCTCTGACGCGTTGCTTTGAGGACTATAAACACCGGTCCTAATGTGTTTAATGCCGAAATCTGACAAAAGACTTTGAAAGTTCCTACTAGTGAACTGTTTGCCATTGTCACTGTGCAGAAACTCTGGTACCCCATATGTAAGAAACACTTCATTCCTTAGAAAAGCATTCACCTTCGGTGAAGTTGCGTTTCTAAGTGGTTTCAGTAGTACAAACTTCGTAGCCTGATCCAGAACTATCAATAACACCGTATTCCCAAGTGTAGAACGAGGATACGGTCCCAAAAAATCTATATAGACTCTCTGCCATGGACGTGCTGTTTCGAATTGATATTGCATCGGAGGACGCAATATCTGATTCGTGGCTTTTGTTTGTTTACATGTGTCGCAGGACACAACATAGTTGTGTACCTGTGACGCCATGCCCGGCCAATAATAAAGACGTCGAAGTAATTCTAAAGTCTTTTTAACACCCCCATGAGCAGCAGTACTATCATCATGATGTTTCTGAATCATGTTGGAAGTCATCGGTTTTGGTACCCAGAGTTTCCACACAGGAACATCGTTGGGTATTGCATCAGGTCTTGGCTCAATACGTATGTATAGCTTATCATCCACGACTTTAACTGATGGAAAGTCCTTAGGAGATGATTGAACTTTAGCTATCATATCCGTATATTCCTTGTGCCGATAACCTTCATTGTCGATTTTGATGTCGTTAATGTGATGTGTTAATGCTTCCGTCAATTCCTCATGTGTATCGTCATAAAGACGAGATAGAGCATCAGGGACTATATTTTGGGTACCTTTTTGGTGGACAATGGTAAAATCCATATGTTGGAGTTTTAGGCTCCACCTAGCCAGACGGCCACTCAAGTCCTTCTGTGACATAAGCCACTTCAGACTTGAGTGATCAGTCACAATTGTAAATCGGTGACCTTCAACATAGCCCCTGAATTTCTTCACACTAAGAATTGCCGCAAGACATTCAAGCTCAGAAACCGAATAGTTTCGTTGAGCTTTATTAAGTTTTTTCGACATGAAGGCTATCGGACACTCTTGTCCGTCAGTATCAACCTGATACAACACACTACCTACTCCTGTCAGACTCGCATCGCATCTAATAAAGAACTCTTTATTATAATCAGGGTTAATTAATACTGGTGCTGTAGTCAGCAATCGTTTTAAATTTTCGAAAGCAGCTTGAGCTTCTAATGTCCATTTCAATTTTCCCGAACTCTTTTTTAATAAATCTGTAATTGGTGATACCACGCTTGCATAATTTGGTATGAAACGTTGGTACCAACCAGCCATTCCCAATAGTCTACGTATTTGTTTTACTGTAGATGGAGCTGGATACTCAGCTACAGCTCTTACCTTGTCAGGGTCTGTTCGAAGACCATCTTCACCAACCAAAAATCCCAAGTATTTCACCTCTCTCAGAACAAATTTACTTTTCTTGAGGTTTATTGTTAACCCAGCCGCTCTTAACAATGAAGAGACTTTGGACAGCAATTCCATATGTTCCTGGAACGTGGAAGAGACTACCAATAGATCATCTAAATAAACAAAGACATTTTCGTGATATTGATGTGGTATCACTTTGTGCATTAGCCGACACATTGTCTGGGGAGCATTGCACAATCCAAAGGGCATAACCCGGAATTGATACAATGGACGACCAGGCACTGTGAAGGCTGTCTTGTCTCTAGATGCTTCTGCCAGAGGAATCTGCCAGAAAGCATCTTTGAGATCAATACTGGAAATGTACTTTGTGCTATTTAGACGACCTAGTAAGCCATCAATCAAGGGAAGTGGGTAAGCGTCCTTTTTTGTGAGTGAATTGACACGACGGCTATCAATACACAATCTGTTTTTACCAGATTGTTTTTGTACCAAGACCACTGGCGAGCACCAAGAACTGTTAGACTTTTCGATCACGCCCATTTGAAGCATCCGGTCGAGTTCGGCATAAACCTTTAGTTGAACAGCCGGCGATGTGGGGTAATGCCTCTGTTTAACAGGTGCATTATCACCAACATCGATGACATGTTCAACCAAAGAAGTCTTTCCGAGTCCAGACACTTCAAAAGACGGGAAAGAATCCTTGATCATCTCCAGTTCATGTTGCTGATCAGTGGTGAGGTTGTGTGTATTTAAAGTTATTGGCTCTGTACGAGTCAGTTCACTAACAAAAGAAGGAACAATACCGAATTTCTCCCAGAAATCTATGCCCAGGTAGAGCTCTTCTCGTAGTCCAGGGACAATATGAAACCGCATTGGTTTAGTGGAGCCATTCACAGTTATTGGAATTTCGATGTAACCCAAAATTTTTGTTGCAGTACCATCCGCCGTACGAATACATGAAGTGTACTTACGGTAGGTTGTACCTGATGATTCCAATAATTCCAAGGAATTTCTTCCAAGTATAGTGATTGACGCTCCACTATCCAATAGTCCTGAAATATGTTTGTCCAAAATTCTTATTGTCAATCGCGGCCGAGGATCCTTTGTTTCTGAAAGGATAGATGAAATACAAGCTTTGCGAAATAATTTCCTCATCCTCCAATATCTGATGTTACGTTCTAGACGTCTAAAATACGTGCAATGTAATGATGGGAAATTAAATGTGCTAGATGATTCTATTCTGGTTTCTTCGGTGGTAGATCGTCTTGTGTTCCTACATCTCTCGTCGCTTTCTTCGGGCTCATTGGCTGTTGAACCGAGGGTACTATTCCCGAAGCATGTACTCTCGGTCGATAGTTTACCGACGGGTGACAATAAGAACAATTTGCATAAATTACGTCAGGTTTGTTGCACTTCCAGCAATACAGTTTTATTCTGTTTTTAGAACAATCAGGAGCTCGATGTCCATTTACCCCGCATCTAAAACAGACAATTGGTTGTCTGGACATTGATGGACCAGGTTGATTAGTATTACCAGATGATATCACAGGTCGTTGCAGAGTTCTTCTAGGTTGTGTATCCACAGCTTCAATATATCCATCTTGTTCTGGATCTATTTCTGATTCATAGTCGTCCACTTGCTGTAGTTCGCTAATCCTTAAGTTTGACATTCTGGTTGGGACTGGTGTAGACCACAAACGTTCGAACTTCTGACACAATGTCCGAAGCTCGTCCATAGTTGTAATTGTTGCTGCAAGTGTAGCGTTTTTCAGTTCTACACTCAGTCCTTCCCTAGCGATTTCTAATAATTCAGCTGCAGCAAATGGTCGAACTAATCTCCGATTTAACGAACCCACTTCAACTAAATACTCATAAACGCTCTCTTTGACTTTCTGTTTACGGTTCAAAAGAACACGTAATACCGCTTTATCATCGGTGAGCGTACCGAAGGTGCGTAGGAGTCCTTCCCTAAGCACTGAGTAAGTCACTTCCTCATATTCATGAGTTAAATTCAAATAATATCTATCGGCAGCTGCCTTGAGGTACCGTGGAACGATCGACCTCAGGTCGTCCCAGGACACACGGTCCCTCCTTGCAGCCGCCTCCACTCGATGAATAAACTCATGAACATCAGGAGAGTGACCATCCCCTGTGAAGTTCGGAACCCAATTTGAGTCATAACGACTCAAATTGTTCCTACGTACCTCTCGGTATGCTCCCGGTGACAATGCTGGAGCCGCGACACGAGATACCTGAGGAAGTGGGTTGTATGGTGGTGATGCTGTTAATGGAGCTTGTGGATAATTTGTTTGAAATTGTTGTAACTGCTCCTGTGGTATCGGTTGATAATTCAGAGGCTGCTGTACCAATGCCGGATTGATGTATATTTGTCCAGCTTGGAACGATGAACCCAGTTGTGGTAATGCGAAGTCCTCCGCTCTTAAACCTGATTGTTGAAAATACGATGGTGGTAATTGTTCTGCCCGTCTTTGTTGTTGTTGATACCCACGATTTAAACTGTGTATCGTATTAGTTATTGGCTGTACTGGTATTGGAGTGGATCTCTCATCTGGCTGAAACGCAGGCGATTCGGATGGTACAGATGATCCTCCTGGTTTACTCTGCATAACTGGACGTGTCGACAACGATCTTATTATATCCCAAGCGCATGACAATTGGGAGATAGCGTAGGTGCGGGCTTCTTGCAAATCATCGCGAGAACCCAACCTATTCATCCTCCCTGTATAGTGCAACACACGATTAGCCAGACCATCTAAGAATGGCTGATTAATCGGTGGCTGAAGTCTACGTATCTGATCCACAATTAGTTGTGCTGCCTGCACCACCATTTGAGACTCAGCTACCAAATCTCTCGCGTGAGATACAGTTAATGGAACTGAACCTTGTACCGCGTGGTTTCGAAGTTCCTCTGCCCAGTTGACCCCCCTGAAATCCACACCTCGAACCAGACATTCAATTTGCAGTTCGCTGGGTTCCAATCCATAAAATGGATGGTCAATGTCTATTTGACTTGACATTTTATATAATAAGTTGTAAAATTCCCGAATGCGAACAACAATAACAAAACCAATAGCAAAAAAACAATATCACTAAATTAAGTGGATTAATACGCCCGGTAAAATCGTCCGATGGAAATGAAAAAGGAAAAAAAGTAAAAACACAGAACACCCCCAATTCGAAAACACAAAGAAAAAAGTTATTTTCTTTTCGCAAGGACAGATTTTAATGAGAAAAGAATTAGTTGTTTTGCTCAAAATTGCTTGACTTTTTTTTTCAAAAATACCTAAAATATTGTGATATTTATAAAATAATTTATTTATTTCTAATTCCAGATATGCTGAAATTCAAGAAAAATCATATATCTAAAATTGTTTATTGACGATAGCACCCCTAAAAATATTTATTTATTTTTAAAAGAAATTGAAAAAAATAAAAATATTTGAAAAAAATGCTTATTTATTGGATGCACCGTCTTAGCTCCAAATATTGATTTATTTTTTTAAAAAATAAAGAATATTTATTTCTTGATGTTATGTGTAATTAAAAAAAATTATTTATTTAGTTACCTAAAACTATTTAATTCTAAAAAAAATTATTTATTTAATAAAATTTATTTATTTAATTTTTTGAAAAATTTGTTTGATTTATTTTATTTTTATTTAATAAGATAAGAGATTCCCAAAATCAAGATTCGTCTGGAGACAATTTAAAAAGTAAGTATGGTACAATTTCCATTTTGTTTAAATTTGAAATATCGCGTTCGCGAGCCCACTCCAACCATGCATGTGAGAACTGACTAGAAAAGCCCCTAACGACCAGATTCTACAGAACAGATTCTCCCCAACCTAATAAAACAATCACAACTGTCACGATTAGACACTAGGTCCATTTCTACTGACCCAGTTGTGCTTGTTTAACCTAAAAAATAAATTACAACTAAACCTAATGCGAAAGTTGAAGAACGCTCCCGAGCACCAGACTTCAAATCTTAAACTCTATGAAAATTGTTCTATTGTAAAGCTAAATGAAAAAAATGGTAAGTTTTTGAATTTGTATGAGGTGAAGCCTCTGATCCTGAAAGCAAAAGTATAATTGGTCCTTCTCTTCATTACACCGAAGAAGCCTCTGAGCAAGGAATGGTACTACTGGTTTGCACCTAAGTACAAACACAGCAACACCACTCCTCGTCCCTGAGGACTTCCTCGCCGAATGAAGAGAAGAAACCAATGTTCTTCGATCGCATAACCCCGATGGCCATAGGCGATCTAAGAACGACATCAATGTTAAGGGGATAAGCCCCATGGATGGCTTGTTAGGCCTACCGCTTAGAAAAGTGAATCAATAAACCTAAATAATACATAACTTATCCATAATCCAAACAATTTCTTATTTAAAAATGCTAAATCGAAACATGAAATACATAATATGTGTTAATAAAGTTTTACATGAAATTAATTAAATTTAATCTTCAGACTAAATAATAAATTGGTAATTTAAAAAAAAATTACGATTATTTTAAATTCAAAACTAAGCTTACTAATTTTTAAGTTATTAACTCTAATATATTTGTTTAGGTTAAATCTTTCGCTTTATTTATTGTATCCAAAACAAAAATAAATGTTAGCTAAAAATAATTATTTCTATATTTATACCACTTTTTAAAATTAATCGCAATGAAAAAATAATTCTAAAAAAAAAATGGTGGTAGCTAAAATGGACTCATACGAGATCTGTATACGTACATTAGCGAATCAATATGATGACAAATGCAGAGATATTGATTTGGATCCGGCTCACTCTATAAAGTTGATGGGAATTAATTATTTTCAATTGTACTTCCATAAACATAGACCAATAATACTTTGAAAGTAGTGACGAAAGATTTAAACTTATACAAAACTGTTGAAAAGCTGTTTGGTCAATGTTAACCTTTATTACGTTAATAACATCCTAAAACTCATAGAAACATGACTTAACCACAATCAGAAAAACATACGATTAATTTCATATATAAATTAATTGCATCATCCAAAAATATGTACAATATATAAACAAATATATGTACAATATGTACATGGTAGCATAAAAAAAAAATTCAAAAAAAACTGCTTCCCCAAAGCGGTTTTTTTTTTTTTCCCAAATTAAAAAAAACAATTAGTATTACTAAAAGCAAATGACAGCACAAAAAAACAATCTCCAAAAAAAATTGCTGTCCCAAAACGGTTTTTTTTCAAACAAGCAACCACTTAACTAATTATACAGTGAGGGACAGGGGCCTCCTGTGGACCAATCCACTCCTCTACCCGTCGCATGGTCGGTGAGATGGGAACCACCTCAACCAGCTCCTCTATTTGAGTACTCTTGGTCGAGGAAGCTCCCAGCTCCACGACCAAGCGACTCTCCTTCTCCTTCTTCCTCCTCTCCTTTCTCTTCAGGTGTGAGCTCCTGTTTCTCTTGACCCGTCTCCTCTCACGCCAGCCCACATTCACTTCCTCATCCACTCCATTCAGCTCCTCATCCACTATCTCACAAATCAAATCATCCAGCAACTCATCATATTTTTCTTCGTAAATATCATCCATCAATTCCAAAAATATTTTATGTTTTACCTCATCCAGAATCACATTTATCATTCCATCCACTACATTCCTCGCCTCAACCATTCTCTCTTTTCTCTCCTCATTCGCTCTCCCATCCACCTCATTCATCCAGGGCTCAAACCCACCTGGCCGACACCTCCTTATCAACCCCTGACCCCTCATAATTGTATACATTCTTATCAAAATTCAAAATATATAATTTCCTAATCAAAACGAAACCAATAACTGGTTTATTTCAAGATACACAAAAAGCTGATTGACAACCACGGCCCAAACCGATTGCCACCACCCTATTACCAAAAAAAACCACAACTGGTTTATCCTAAAACTTACAAAGAGAAACGCGGAATTCTTTAAATTTTTGAAAATATAAATTTAGAGTACTTATGATAAATATACACATGAACACCTTAGAAACTAAACCTTTATTTTTTTCCTCTAGCTTTTTACCAAAATTTAGCTAAATAAACCGACGCGAAAAACAAACTATTAATCTGAATTGAAATAATCAAATAATATATAAATATATAAATATAATAATATAAGATGTTCCACACAAAAAAAAGTTTTTTCAAAAAAAAAACCGGCTTGCCAACGCCCAACCTGGAAAATATTTTCCCACCAAATTATTTATATATATATATCTAAAAAAAATACAAGAAATATAACTGTAATTAACCTAACGGGTCCCTTTTGTTCGGCGCTAGTTATTATCTTGGACCTTTGTTAACTAATATATTTAAAAGGAATTTACCCGGGATAAAATCGAATCGTAAATTTGGGAATCTCTTAAATTTTATATAATTAGCCTGACATTCCAAAGAGAATAATTAAACTAAAACCAATATATATATTTACAATAAATACCTTAAATTATTAACTGTTGATTGATGATCCGGTTCTAATTCTTCAATTCCCTTGGCTAGCGTTTGATCAATTAATTATATTGGATGAACTAATTTGTGAACATCAGTTGCTGCTGTTGAATTACACCTTCGTTGTTCGAAATGCCCAATTGAACATTGCATTTGATCCTTTAACTTTTCATTTATATATCTGCCTTTGAATCCATGCGGTTTCAACAACCGGAAAAACCATCAAACAAACGATTGTCTCTAACTGTGGTAATAGCTTCGATCACTGTTATCCTTGCTATTCACACTTTCGATAACATCATTGGATACTTTATCTTCATGTACTGCCACATTTTATAACGCAGATTTCTTTTAAGATAAATTCAGTAAAAAAACTTAATGAAAACAAGAATGAAAAACTTCAGAAAAAATGTATATATGTAATCCAAATCACACACTAATGAAAACAGTGTTAACTTTTTTGTTTGATTTAATGTTTAATCACCAAAAACAATTGAACATTTTCTTTTGAAAAGCAAAAATGGAATCAATCTTTTTTAAATTGCAAAATGTGATTTTGCTTTTGACATCTCATGATGTCAAAAACAAAATCGGGTAATCTTCAAAATTCAGCAATGATTAACAACGACATCTGTTCATTAGTATTGGAAATAAAAATTTAGTACGTTCGTTGGCTTTTTATAATATATTCAAAATCAATTAGCAGTTAAGTTGGGAAAATTTTAAAAGTACTATTAATGTAAAAATGAACGGAAATTAATGTAATACATTTCTATTGAATTGAAAACAAAGAGGAATTTGATTTTATTATTGTTTTGCGATTATTGCGATCGTTACATATATTCTCTTTTAAAACAATCACGGATCAGCAAAGCCATTTTGCTATCCATCTGGAATTAACGTTGCACACTTTTGATCATCTTCAAATTGAACCCAAATCACTCACTTCCTACAAGAACAAGAACACTGACTGAAAATATAAGTAAAATATGTGGTAATCATCAAAAGAAAGAGGTGAGAGCCAGCTGACTATTACAAGAATTCGCACTGGTATTCTACAATTATATTCACTTACCAGGATCACATTTTGTTATAATTATGTTTTCTTTCCAGGATCACATTTTGTCGGCAGTGTTGAATAAATAAACTGAAAAGATATTTTATTTATGTTTACTACACCAAAATTCATCGTTTATGTGTTAAATTACCTTAGGTGTTTTAGTAACGTTGTCATGTAAATTAAACAAATAGCATTTGCGGTATGTGACCATAATATATCAACAATACCGGTTTCATAATCATACATTAGCGATAGTGCGCCTCCGTATTTCTCATCAGTATTAGACAAATATGGTGAATCTAAAAAACTTTCTTGAAAAGCTTTATGCAATGATGTAACAGGACATTCACAAGCCATTTTTATATATTTCACACTTTCTAAGATATTCACCATTTCTTATTTTGCATATGGCAACTGTTCTTGATTGTATTGGAATAGCTCAGCAACCAGAGCTATATGAAGCAGCTTTTCTAATACGATTTGAACCTTTTAATACTATCACTATCACATCACCAGACGCTATATTACCGTAACTATCACAAACAAAAGCACGAACTGTATCCAATAATGTTAACTTAATATTATTTAATTCTTCTAATAAATAAAATGTTCTTATACCTTCACTAGATAAAATCATTGGCAGAATAAGTCCAAATTTAAAAAAAGCTGTGATTGTTTATATCAATTATTTTTATAAATACATATATATGTTTCATTTTTCCATTTCAACGAAACGCACTTTATACAGTAAAATAATAAAAAAAATAAATAATAGTTTTGATGATTACTAAATTCAATTGAGATATTGTTCGTTTCGTTGAAATGAAAAAATGAAATAGATATGTCAAAATAATTTAAAATATATTATAGTGGGTTTTATAGTATGTTTGATGGTATATGTAAGTTTTATTTTAATTTTATAGTTACTGAAAATAAAAGTTCTCATCTTATAACTTTTTATGGCAGTAAAGTTGTATCAAAACATATTTCTTCAGTAAAGTTGTATCAACTCGCAAGATTTTGTCAGTAAAATTTACTGAAAAAATTGGGTGTCACTCTCTAACAAATGTTAAAGTTGTATTTTTTCTCTCGCTTGTTTTACTGACAGTATTTCATTTTCCATATAAATGCAGCGTTAACTGTCATTTTAGTTTCGAAAGGGCTGTCCACAATATGCTGTTGTAGGATATAACCGTTAATTGAACCGGTATTATTATTTTAATTCAGAGCTTAATTTCAACAAATGTTGCTTAGAAGTTATGTATATTGTTTTGAGAAATTAATAGCTATTTGTTAAACAAATTAACATTATTATTACCTGTTAACCGCTAAAATTTCAAATACAAAACTAAACAGATATTGGTAAAACTGCAAAAATTGTTACTAGCTTCACTATTATTTTTCTAAATGTCACTTCTTAATAGTGTTGTGAATTTGTTACGTGTTTTTAATTCATTTTAAATAAAAAATGGGAGAACGCAAAGGACAAAACAAATATTACCCTCCGGATTATGATCCGAAAGCTGGAGGGTTAAATAGTTTTGTTGGAAGTCATGCATTAAGGGAACGCGCAAGAAAAATCCATTTAGGGATTCTCATAATCCGTTTTGAAATGCCCTACAATATCTGGTGTGAGGGATGTAATAATCATATTGGAATGGGTGTCCGTTATAATGCTGAAAAATCGAAAATTGGAATGTATTACACTACCCCCGTTTATCAATTTCGTATGAAATGTCATTTATGCGATAATTACTTTGAAATCAAAACTGATCCTGGCAATTTAGATTATGTGATTACATCAGGGGCTCGAAGACAAGAAAATCGATGGGATCCAACGGATAATGGTCAAATTGTTCCCGAAACAAAAGAAACACAAAGAAGATTGTTTGATGATCCTATGTTTAAGTTGGAGCACACAGCAAATGATCTAAAAACAATTGAAGATGCGAAACCTGGAATCTCGCGATTATTTCAAAGAAATGAAGATTGTTGGAGAGATAATTATTCAGCTAATTCTGCATTACGAGCATCGTTTAGGGTAATTTATAATATATTTACATTTTATTTCTAAAATAATTTTTAGTTGTTTTTTATTTTAGTCGAAGAAAAAGGAATTAAAAATTGTTGAAGATTTGGATAAAGCAATTTTAACGAAATCTAGCTTAGATATCGAACTTTTACCAGAAAACGAAGATGATCGTAAAATGGCGTCTCTTATGAAACTCCAAATTGCCAAATCTAGTAAATTTGTTGAAGATGAAAAAATGAATAAAATTCTCAATCAATCGGCATTGCCAACCCTAAAACCGATTACTGTTAACGGAATTATAAATTTAAATGTTGATCGATTTACAAAACAGAATAAAATTTTACAAAGAAAAAGCTTAGGAATTATTAAGAGATGTGCATCAAGTGGAAATGATACGACAAATAATAAACAGGCTAAGCATGATGACAATTTGAAAGAAGGTATAGAACAAGTTCCTAATCCAAAAAATCTACTAATAGTCAATTATTCATCGAGTGATTCTGAGAGTTGATTTGATTTAATTTAATAAATTTATTTATTGGAATAAACAAAATAATTGCAATTTTATTTCTTACTAATTTGAAGAGCCGCTAATTTCTTTTTTAATTCTAAAAGAATTTTGACTTCTGGTTCCCAAACCGATTTTGCAACTCCTGATGATTTGATTTTTCGAACTTTATCAGCTTGATTATTTAATTCCTTTTCAAGTTCAGGAATGGAAGATTCTGCTAATTTATTAACGTTATTGTTTTGTTGTGCTCCCGCATACTTTTTTTTCAATTCATCAATTCTTGTTTGTTCTATTTTGGTAAATAACGGAGATGGTTTTCCTATCGAATGTCCTGGTTTGAGATATAATTTCATATGAGGCTTTTCAGGATTAATTGAAAATTTTGTGATGTTCAACTGGTTAAATAGAACACGTGATGTTGTTGGCATAAATGGGAAAATCAATGTAGCCAAAAGACATGTTATATTGCAGGAGAGAGAGATTATAGTTCCAGCACGTATTTTATCACTATCATTTCCTTTAATCAAAACCCAAGGTTGTTGGGATTGCATATATTGATTACCATGACGGGATATTGTTAATGTATGTCGAATACCGTCACGGTATTTTGCTTTCTTCATAGACGAAACATAACCTTTAATTTCACGATTGATCAGAGCTACTAAGTTGTAGTCATCATCGTTCATTTCAATATTAGAAATTGTAGAATCAAAATGTTTTTCACAAAAAACGAGTGCCCGGTTTGCAAAGTTACCAAAATTGTTGAGCAGCTCGGAATTGTTCCGTGCTCCTAAATCTGCCCAACTGAATGTTGAATCTTGTCCTTCGGGTCGGGCAGACGCTAAATAAAATCGCCAAACATCTGGATGAATTCCAGTATCTTGAGCATCATTTCCGAAAACACCAATCCCACGACTTTTACTAAATTTTCCGTCTTCATAGTTTAAATATTCTGTTGCCATAATATGTGAGACTAGCGTGTAGCCTTCGTTTACAGCTAAAAGCGAAGCTGGAAACATAACCGAATGAAACGGAACATTGTCTTTAGCCATAAACTGATAGAGATCAACTTTAACATTCGATTTAGGTTGCCACCAATCCCTCCATTGTTTTGTATACTTATTGGTAATAGACATATAACCAATCGGAGCATCAAACCAAACATAAAATACTTTATCCTCAAAATCTTTTACAGGAACGGGAATTCCCCATTTCAAATCACGCGTGATACATCGGGATTTTAATCCATCTTTAATCCACGATCTTGTTATTATTCTCGCATTTGGTGTCCATCCCATCTCAGCTGTGTCAAGCCATTCCTTTAGTTTAGGTTCAATTTTTGGTAAGTCCAAAAAGAATTGCTTGGAATGACGTACAACCGGCGCTGTATTGCATACCTTACATCTAGGTCGGATTAAATCGTTCGCGTTCACTAATTTCCCACAACTATCACATTGATCACCTCGAGCATCTTCATACCCACAACCAGGATGAGGACATGTTCCCTCAACAAAACGATCAGCTAAAAATCGATTACACTTCTCACACAATAATTGTTCAACCATTTGAGTTTCAATGAAACCACCTTTATAGAGTTTTAAAAATATTTCTTGAACAATTTCGGTTTGTTCAGGAGTTGTTGTCCGTCCAAAATAGTCAAAGCCGATTCCAAACCAACAATAAATTCCGTTATGTACCTCAAAATATTTATCACAAATTTGTTTTGGTGTTAAATTTTCGGATAATGCTTTTGTTTCCGTTGCAGTTCCGTACTCATCCGTACCACAAATGAATAGAGTGTTATTCCCACACAACCGTGAATAACGAGCAAATATATCAGCAGATAAAACACATCCAATGATATTACCCAAATGAGGAACATTATTGACATACGGTAATGCTGATGTAATTAAAACATTTTTCTCTCCAGGTTTAGGAAGTCTAAAAGTAAATAAAAATGAGAAACACAAAAGAATATTGATCGATATTCTCACTTACATTGTCTTTGGTTCACTGATTTCCTTTTCCTCTATAAACACAAACTTATTTCGAGCTAATACTACTTCTTCTGGTAATATAATATCAACATTATTATGTGATGATTCCGCGGGTAAATTAACTTCCGCTTCACCAACATGTGGGATAAGTGGAATGTGATGAAATCCACCAAATCGGTTAGATTGTTGCAATGAAATAAAGTTTAAATCCTTTATAGGTAATATTTGAAGGGCTGAGATAACTTCTGGTAATTCAGAAACCGAACGATGCCATTTTAAAAGATTGTCTACATCTTGCGCCTCTTTTAATGTTCCATCTGGCGCTAACAGACTCCAAACACCAACATCGGCAGAACTTATTTTATTTCCGGTTAAAAATGGGGTTTCTTTCAAAGCATCATCTAATGTTTTAATAATCGAATTTAAAATTGTTTTTGAGTTCGGATCCGATTTCGATGTTGCTGCCATATAATGGGCTAAAACCGGGGCTAGACGAGCGGTGGAAAATTCGAGCCACTATAAAAAACAATAGATTTAAACTGATTTACGATTAACTGTGAAATAATATTTAACCTTATCACGTAATACTATCGATTCCTCTTCACCCACTAAATATTTTGCGGCTGCATCCGACGAAAAAATTTGACATCCATTATCAAGTTGTAAAATTGGCAGATGTTTTGGCTCATGCAACTCATTATCTATGTATAAACATTAATAAAATCTCATTAAATTATAAAATTAAATATACAAATTTATTTACCATTCAAGTTCACCTTCTTTACGGTAACTTCTTGTTTATTAAGTTTGGCACAAATTAATAATTTTAGTCCAAAGGGATTTCCTTCATTTGTATAAATAATCATTTTGAGAATAAATAGTGAAATAAAACTATTTAACAATAAATAAATATATTAATAATAAATACTGTTTATAATTTGTAAACTTTTTGTTAACTTTTAACACGTTTCTATCAAATTACGCAAATATTCTCATCAATATTCTATAACGAACTGTCAATATTTTATGAACATGTTGGGATTCTATAGTGTTAATACAATTTTACACCGCAAATAGAAAATGTCATTTGACATCGGCAAACGTGGGTTAAATTAAGCATTCACAATCGAACATTTCAAATAACCGATATACGTTAATTTTTAGTTATATTTCAAAAATTCTTGTATCTCTAGGTCGACTTGATGTGGTCAACTTCTGAAAAAAAAACACCTTGTTCGCTCATTTAAATAAAGATCTATACTTCAAACACCTAAAGTTTGTCATTAATGCGCAAAAAACCTATTAATCGATTAGTGTCTCCTCGAGTTAATCTCTGGCGACAGTAACCATGTTATCCGTGTATCCAAGACATTTGATGTTTTGGTTACCTAAGATAGTCAGAACTCAGAATTTCGCCTGTTACTATAATCCACATGAGAGGTGCCAAGACCCTGCTCTGTAGACATCCTCTTGTGGTGTCAAGCCTTTACGATCACCAACCTTGTGAGGTGTTGTATACGTTCGTATTCAGGAATTTCATTTTATTTTCGTATCGCATTGAACTTTCGTATCGTAAAAAGATCCGTTTCGTATTCAGGAATTAGCCCTCTGTGCTGCTCTTCCATCGTATACGTACCATAAAACCTTCTCGGCTGTTGTAACTTGTAATCTCAGCACCATCTTTCGCCAGAGTTTTGTGCAGCCTAGCCGCTGCAGGCGTTGTGCAGAGATCGGAACAAAAGGTTCTGAAGTTACCACTCTCAGCCCTCCTGATTTCCTTATTGTATGTAGGTGGTAACACTATATTCTACCCAGTTTCCGGATTGTTTTGCTTTGTTGAAGAGCCTTCGTAGTTTTGTTCTTAATTTTGAAAGCTACTAATTAGACAGGATACTTCGAACTCCTTGATGATCCGTTACCGTTTGATCCAGCGCTTTAAAACTTCTTTAAGGTTCTACGCAAATTGGCTCACCTTAGGTCCCGAACCGTTTTACCGACCATAGACTTTTCAATAGCCTACCCAGTACAGCTCAGGAGAAAATCAGTAACCTTGTAAAGGCTAAGGATATCATGTAAGGATATCATTCTGGCCGCAAGGGAATCTGTAGCGACTTTCAATTCGGATAGAAAAGACACGAGCAAGTTTACTTACAGCCTGCTCGTCGACACACTCCCACTACGTAACCAGGATTGAAGTGAATACTTCCAAACCCAATCCTGTGATTGGCACATCGTATCGTCAGTTGGTTCACCATCCGTATTACGACTAACATTAGCTCTTACGCGCTTACCAGCGTCTAAGAATAGTCCTGTCAGAATAAGGTGGCTATATTGTCGTCTTAATTGCACTCGCATAGTTAATACATGCCCTGAGATTCGTTGTGAAACTAACAAAATGTAAATAGTTAATAATCTTTTATAAAATGTAAAAAAATGTAAAAAAAAATATAAAATGTAAAAAATCTTTTATAAAATGTAAAATAATCTTTTATAAAATGTAAAAAACAGAAAAAAAATTTCCAGAATCATAATTGAACACAATTATCTGACGCATAGTTTTCCTCAATAATCAAAGCTCACATATACACATATGCTCTACAATCAAGCAATAGCGCTGCATCACAAAGGCATACTTCATAAAGTAGACTAAGAAATGATACCGTTGACTGAATGGAGGACATCCGCAGCACCTCGAAGATATCACATGTTAACTCAGGGAGTCAGTATGTGTGTATCACACTCGTAGATAAATGAACAACAAATTTACATATCACTGATCCCTCCATTCGATCTCATCGTAAAAGATGATGTGCGCTAGAAACTGTTTGGAATTGGAAGCCTATTTATTTAGCTACGATCCAGTGAATTGTAAAACGCAGTCTAAATTTTTTGCAATCAAACGAAAAAAACACACTTGTTATAATTATGGTAATTATTTTCTTTTATTAGAAGTCTTCATATAAACACTTATATTTACTATTTTTTTTAAATTTAATTTTTACGTTCTCTTTCAATGAAAACAAAAATAAAAGTTATTTTAAATAATATTTTAACTCTTTTATTTTTTATTAATTTGAATTTAAAGAAAAAAAAACTATTTTACATAACCAATCTTATTTACTAGATTCACATTTTTATTATTTTAAATATATAAATTTATATTTTAATTAATTTTAGTATCATAATAATTTATGATTTTAAATTTTTGTTTTTAAATTAAATTAATAAAAATAAAACTTTTTCAATTCTTAAATTAATTAATATAGCACACATGAGCAATAACATAATTAAATTTAAGATTCCTGACAGGAATGTATGTATTTTTGTTTTAACGCATTAAAAAATAAAACAAAAAAGAAAATAAACTATTTAGAAAATAATAATAATAAAACATTTTTGTTTTCTTTGTTGCTATTTTAGGAAATAATTAACACATAAAAACAGTATTTTTACTAAAATTACATATTTTTAAAATATTTAAAAAAAAAAACTAATGAAAATTTAAATCGATTGCATCAAAAATGTTTTGTTACTCTTTTTCATATATTTGTACTTTTTACAGTATTTAAATATTTTATATTTTAAAAATAAAAATTAACAAACAATTTAAGACACAAACTAATTAAAATTATACTCGTTTGTAGTTTTAGTTTTTTATTGTAAAGAAAAAAAAAGGAATTTAAAATAAAGGAATTTAATTCCATATTTTATTTGAAAATTTAGTTGCTTATCATCATTTTGTTTAATTTAAATTTGATTTCTTTTTTTTTTATTACTATTTACAGCAAATGAAATTAGAATTAATAAATTATTTACAAAACAGAAAAATATTAAATGTCAATAAATTAAAATAATAATCAATTATCAAATAGTAATAAAATTAATTTTTTTTTTCAAATGTAGATTATCATAGCTCAATTCTTAAACTTACGAACTAATCGAATCATTTACTACTAGCTATCTAATCGTTCTACTTTATAACGATTGTAGATTGAGTATGGTGTTTTGTTGATATCATTGTTTTGTAAAACTCTTGTAATATTTGGAACTAAATCTGGACCACGGCCCATTAACCAATCTGAACATTGTGCTTTATGGTAATCGTTTGTGTTTTTATCCAACCATTTTTGTATATAACCATAAAAAACTTTTTGACGTTTTTTTGTGCAAGCTTGATGAGTCTGAAAACAGAAGAAAATATATAGATAATTAATTATACCTAATTTATTTTAATTTAAATAATTAATAAAGTAATTATGGGTCTAGAGATCGAACGACTGAATCGTTAGTGTTAAAATTTAATGTTTGCTCTATAACAGTTGTTGAATATTCCAGATATGTAGTTTAAAAGTCAATAAGCTTAGCTGCTATTAACTCCAATAAATACCGAATTATTAATCCAACCAAATCTATTATCCAGATGGTTAAAAACATATATTTTAAAAATACTGTGATATAAAATTGAATAAAAATTGCAATATTCAAGTGAAAATGTATAGACATATTAAATAATTGATGATATTTTGTTTACTTTTTATTCTAATATGCAAATGAAACTATGAAAAGGCTGAAACCGCAAGGCTCTGTTGACTGTATTTAACTAGGTAGTTTTTGGCAGAAGTGTTTTATCGTGACCTTATTTTTAGTTTTGAACAGAAAGTAGAGACGGATACAAGTATTTCATTTTTTCTATGAATGCCCTCTCTCTGGAGTTTACATCTCATGGATTGGTATTTTAATCTGTGTGTGTACAATCAGCTTCAATTCCTATCGTTCTATTTCTAGTTGGCCCCAGTTTTGACACCCTATATTGAGTGAGTATACTTGAGTGATGTCATCACGTCAACGTTGTCTGAGTCTTGCTCTCCGACGAACACCAGCTGATGGGGAAGGACAATTTCGACCATACTTTCTATTATAAATGCCAGTTTACATAAGACTAATTCCAAGGAGTAGATGATTGCTAATGATCGGCATTTGAATAGGGATTAAGCAAAGATTCAGTCATCAGAACTAACGAAAATAAATGAATATGAATGGAAATTTCACTTCTAAATGGTAAACGTAATGGTGATTTCACTTCTAATCTAAATGTGTTGAATAGGACGAGTAAAATACATCGTAATCGAATACTTATTCAATCAGATGCCGAGTTGTTTATCCCTGGCCCCACAGAGGAAGTAATGGACACCTAAAGAAAGAAGAAACACAACAAAACTAATTTAAAATGGAGATCAAACCGCATGTGAATATTATAATCTTCTGTTCCAAGGAAGGGAATTGCGTCAGGCATCATTATTTTTAGCGGCTGCCGAACCATAACAATTATTTTGAATGAACCAGTGTTTAGCTGGCAGCAATGCACACCTCCAAGATTTTGTGATTAATTTACTAATTAGAAAAGGACTTAGATGCATTTTGTTTTTACCTAGCCTTCGCCTGGCATCAAACCTAGGAACTCAGTGTTAGAAGGATAAACGAGCTAAAACTTGCATCACTGAAGCGCTTCTGTTGTATCTTTTTTGTTTTACATACAGCTGCTAATTGCTGTATGTAAAACAAAAAAAAAAGTAAACCTCCGCTGAAAACTGCATATAAAACAGCGATATTGCTGATACAGTTATTAAAACTTATCGACTGATACTTCCGACAGAAAAGTCCACTAAAATGATCATTTCTGTATATTTTCATGCAACAAACCTCTGATTTTTTCATCGTCTGTTCAAACCAAATCGTTTATTATAATAATAAACATTCATTTTATGGTTTATGCAACAAAGATTTTCGAAATAATTACAACAAAACTACTCTAACAAAAGGCATGGTGCTAATCATCTATACAATTGTCTAGACTCTAGGAAAACCATCCGAACTGACGAAGGAAGATCTGTGGTACCGCCCAAGGGCAGTACCAGTGTTCCTGAATCTGGACTTGGAGCCGAAAGAATATTACCACACTCGCCGTTACAACTACAACAAAAGACATCATTTGTTATATACGATTTGTCAACATATAGTGATTGCTACCTTTGACAAGACAGAAACACATACACAATCAAACTGTTCAACGAGCTCATACGAAATAAATGAGCATCATAATACAAAATCATTGGTGAAAAAACATTGGTAGAAAATAGGTGCTCTGGTAATATCAATAATGGCAGTACTCCAGAAACCGAACGCCAGAAATTTGCTTATGAATTCTATCAACAATTTACTCTTCTAATATTTTAAATGAAATGTGGTGTGTAATAGGAATTACAATATCGACAGTAGAAATCACAAGAACACATAAAATTCTTTTAAGACCAAGGTCTCACATTCTCACATGCGTTCTTCTGAAGTTTTGATGAACACAAATCTTTTTTAAAAATTTTTGTAATCCAGATAAAACAACAAATCCTTTCGGTATCTATCCAGATAAAACAACAAATCCTTTCGGATAGAGAAAATAAAATAAGAGATAAAAAGCAAATTTGTTTTAATTTACAGGAACAAAACTAAAATGGGGTGACCAATATACCTACTATAATCCTTGACCATGTAATCTTCAATGATTAAAATTTACACAGAGTTCTATGAAATCATTTTTTCGAGCAAGGAATAATCCATAGCCAAGAATCTATCATCAAGAAATATTCCATAGCCAAGATTGAAGGTGCTATCGTTGACTGAAAAGAGTTCATTCGCCAGCACCCCTAAGATATTGATAAGTCTAAGTTAGAACTGCTATTGCCAGTGGTATGTGATATCTCACGTTAATTGATATCTCAACTGCAGAGACTGACTGTTGATCAAAAATTTACAAATCATCAAAAATTGATCCTCCATGCGGGGATTTAAAGTTATTACACTAGTTATCACCTGATGACTCAATGCAGTTTATGATGGACATATCGTGTAATTAAATCTAGGAAGATCGTCAAATTACTAGAAGACCTGAGTGATCAGTATAGGATACAGCTTCGTTAAAATAACCAAATACTAATCAACAAATCATATTTTAGAATATCGATCGAATTAATGTCCTCGATATCTTAGCTAATCGAGCTTCCAATTGATGTCACGCTACTTCTTCGTCGAAGAATCGAGCCTACATATTACTTAATATGTTGGTTTTAATGACTGAGGAAAACAGTGCGCCACATGATCCTGGATTATTTGCAATTACATTTTAGTTTGCTTTCTGCAAATTTTTTAAAACAAATTTGCTTTTATCTTATTTTACTTTCCTCTATCATCCTCCCATGAAATATTGTATATTATGTTATTTTTTTATTATGTGACAGGATTTATTATTTAGTTATCCATTAAAAAAAAAGTCGGCTAAGTTCGAATAAAATTCGACCGCCAAGGGTTCCATGGAAAGTAAAAAAATAACTAAATAAAATAATTGGCATAAAGCTGTGTTGTAAAGTTTTTATATTCCTAGCCGACAGGCAGATAGAAAATAAATTTCTCTTTGAAAAAGGGAATATTCGTTCAATTGAAAACTGATCGCAATGATACAAAAAATGTTATATCGCGTTAAATTTTGTCCATAGCTGTTTATTTATTTATTTATAGATAGATTTAATAGACCAGCATGTAAATGGTTTAGATTGGAAAATACATTAATAATTTGTTGTATATTATAATGCAATTGGTTCACGAATTTTTTTTAAATAGCTTCTTTTCTTGAGTTGTTGGGATTTTTATTGATATTAACACCATAAATTCACCTGTAATAATAGTTGGAGACAATACTGAAAGGAAACTAGTACCAAAGAGCGCATGGTTAAGGTAGTCAAGTGATGTGTCTACTGAGTTCAAAACCTGTGCACTGCAAAATTATGCTCTTTCAAATGACACCCCACTCATTTGGATCAAAAACATTTGTTTTAACCCTTCCCCAATCTAGGTGAAAACACAGAAATATAATTATGTGAAACTTCGCTATGGTTTTCGTTCAGAGTTAATCAAATTTAAAGTTTTCTGTACATTTTTTCAAATTCTTCTGTCAATTATGCTTGAACGCAAAGTGGGAATCCAACTCAAAGTTGTACGTTTGGCAATGATAAAATGATATACCACTTTACAGAGTTTTAAATGTTTTGACCCCTTTTCATTCCCATCCCCTTAATAAATACGATTGAGTTTTCTCGTTAAAATTGTATTGTATTTTTCGTTAAAAAGATACTACTTCTTCTATGATTCCAAATCTTTTAAGGAGTTTTGATCAATTAGGCTCAGAAGTCAGAACTATGCGGGAAAAGAAAACATAAAAAACCCTATTATTAAAAAAAGGTCCGGTGTTAGATTCTTAAAATTTTTTTTAAGGATATTGAAGTAAAAACCTTTCATATTATACCATACTTAACATGGTAAAACAATACATATTTTCTTCAAGGGGTGGAGGGGCAGGGGAGACTCGCAGTCCTGTAAAACAAGAAAACTACTTTATTTTGTATCAGACATTTTGAGTGGAGGTTAGTTTAATACATATCTCAAATTTCAACTCCATAGGATTAATAGTTATCGAGATAATCGATATAATTAATGGGAAAACACGTTTGAGTGTTCCGTATAAAAACGGAACCCTAAAAAGAAACAAATAATAAAAAAAATTTCCTCAACACCTTAAAACGCATTTTGTGTAACCTAGGTTTTAAAAATTGTATTTGTGTTGCTTTGACACATATGTATTGTAATTTCTATTACAATAGTATATTATTGAATTAGGAGCTAAAGTTGTACTTTTTGTGTTGAGTCTGTTTGACAATTATAGCCGAAACACAAAAAGTCACTTTAGCTCCGAATTCAATACACTATTTTTTTCGGCAAACGTTTAAATTTGTTTAAAAATATGAAATTAATGCATCAAATTTTTTATAAATATGTTTTAGTAATAAATTTTCTGAAATTAATTTTTATTGATTTTAATTAATTAAAATGAACTGAAATGCTTTCTGTTTTGAACAAATTAATAATATCATGTTATTTTACTTTACTGCCGCCGTAAAAATATGAAAATTACTGCCGCCGTAAAAATATGAAAATTACTTTACAGCCGCCGTAAAAATATGAAAATTACTTTACAGTCGCCGGCAGATAAAATAAAAATGGCGTTACTTTTGCAGCCGCCGGCTAAAAAGTAAGACTTTAGCTACTCCCCAGCGACAGTTAAGTTAAACTTTTCAGCCGTTTGCCGAAAAAACGCATTTTAATAAAAAAAGAAAAATATTTGTTTCACAAATTATGTAAACAAAAATTAAATAAAAGTGTGTAAAAACAGTCTCTTTGATCGAATCTATCGAACGAATACATTATAACAAAAGATCGTATTTTTATTTTCATATTAAAAATATAATAAAATGAAAAACTTACCACTTTTGCACGATGAAATGAATTTTTTTTATAAAAGATTCCATCTTTATTCATAACATACACCATTTTCGATGAATGAATATTTAATTTAACTTCTGTTTTATCATCATTTATATAACTACAATTTACATCCGACGCAATTCTTTCGGGTGGATTCTTTTTCCATAACGTCTCTTCAATATTCTTATAATTTCTGTTATCAATATTGTGAACAATATTTCCACTGTTACAATTTTTTAAACCACTAACTGCAGAATCTACGATTCGCATACCATCATTTTTAAATATATTAATATCACTTTCACTTCCACCACTTATACATCCTCCACTTTTATCCATCATATCTGTTTCTTCATCTAATATTGGTAAAATAATTGTTAGAGGGTTTGTATTATTTATTGCTTGTGGATACTTGGTGTTAAATCTTCTGATATTTCTCGAAAGAAACAATGGTGTTCGTGAGTATGTTGATATCTACAATTGATAATTTATATTCAAGAATAAAAAAAAATGATAAAATAAATTAAAATAAATTAAAAAAATAAAAACAAATATCACACTTAAAAATATATAAAAGCATTTCATGCATAATCTTTTCGCAATTTTATTTAAATTTATGTTATATTATTGTATTTATTTTTGTTAAGTAAAACAAATTGATTTGTTTTAAGATTTGTTCATTGTACCAGGCCAGATGAAATAAATAAAAATTACTACTAAAACTACACAGCAAAACAGAAAATAATAATAAAAGCTATTTGAAAAAAAAATAATGGGGAATACAATAAGGAATTTTCTAAAATTAATAAAAATCAAGGCCATAAAATTATCCAAATTCTGAATATGCCACAAATGACGAAATTATCTAATTTTGCAACACAAAAAAAATCTCAACCAAAAAAAAGTGAAAACAAAAATAAATATATTTAATAACAACCAAAAAATACAAACTAAACAATTCAACAAAAAAAAAATAAACCATTTTTTTTCTATTTTTTAAAATTTAATTTTTATTTTCACGATTTTTTCTGTTCATTTTTTTTAAATAATTGTTTTCTTTTTACAAAGGTTAAAGTTAAATTTTTTTAATTTTCGATTTTTTTTGATTTTAATAAAAAATAAAATAAAATTTATTTTTATTATAATTAGCCGAATTAATATTAAGGAAAAATATTTTTTTAAAAATTTAATTATAATTAAATTTACGATTTTTTGTTTTAAAATTAAATAAATACAATTTGGAATTTACATTTAATCTAAAATTTTTTTTTATTTTATTAACACTAAACATTTATTTATTTAAAAATTACATTATAATTAATTTTTTATTTTAGAAATTACACATTAAAATTGATTGAATAAATTAAATTGTTTATAAAAATTCAGTTAAAACGATACTGTGATTTATTGTTTATTATTATTTTAATTTTATTTTAGTTTGACAATAATCATGATTTGATTGTACAAAATGACACGAAATAAAATTCTATAAAAAGGATCGATTTTGTAACTTAAATCTCACATTCGTTGTTATTGAACATTTGATTTAAAAAAGTTAGGCGGTTTTGGAGTTGTTAGACAAAGAAAGGGGTTTTAAGGTTCACTTTCCAATTATTGAGGTTCGATTTTAACTTTGGTACATGATTTGGGTTCATATGAACAAAGAAGATGGCTTTTTGATCAAAATTGAGTCACCTGTTTATTTAAAACTCAATCACTTTAAATCGTATCATTTGATTTGGATGAAGTACGACACAAAAGTTTTTAGTACGGTTTAAATTAATTGTGCATGTTTTTTTTAAACATATCCAGCATTGGTGTTTGAAAAAGAAAATAACTAAAGCATGATAAACCAAACATTTCATTCAGATGTTTACATCTACACTAAATACTGGCAGAAACAGTAAAAGAAAAACGAAAAATCGTGTTTCATCAGAACAACACAAAACTAATATTTTGGAACCGCTTGAAAATTATAGGAAATATCTAAGGTGTTTTTATACTTCATACTTTTATACTTCATACTTTTATACTTCATACTTTTATACTTCAACTTTGCCAATCTAACTAGTCTTTTCCAACTGGGCAACTACACGTTTCTTTCAAAACTTCTTACAGAAAGCTTTTTATTGAAATGTGTTGAATGGTCTAGATCTAGCACATAACAAATTAGACTTCAGACGGAAGCGTTTTTAAGCGAAACTTCAACAACCCTCAACACACCGGTTTTTCAATTAATCAATAGTCAACAGTTACGGTTGATAAATTAGAAACTACTTTTGGTCGCTCTTAAACTTAGCTGGTCGATCATATAAAACTATTCGATTGAATTAACACTTTTAGTGAAATTCGATCAGCGAAATTGGTTGAATTGTAAAATTAATACAGGCGAGTGACACTTTTGGGATTCTCCCCTCTATTAAAAGACGTTGTAGTCACCTCAGGTTTTCATGTGACAATAATTTTTTTCAAGTTTCGTTAATTATTCAAATTAAAATTTATGAATAATTAGTTTGTAAAATGGGAATAAGTAATACGTAGGTTGGTTTTAGTTTTTGATTTATTCGTTTCAGATTTTTTAGTATCAGTCGAAACCGGTTTTATCAACTTCAACAATGCGGCGTGACATGACTATAGTCACGTCACCTGATGTGACACAACCTCAATAATTTGGGTGAACATTTCTCATTAAAATCCTTCCGCAATTACCAACATGCCATGTGACGACTAGATCGACAGCTTCTCGATTTAATAGAAAATATATTTTAGACTAAATATTTTATATTTTCTTCGGAACGCAGATAATGGAAAAATCAATGATTTCAAAATTGTCTCGGTTTCTTTTGTCCAAAAAGGAGCGTGACATTTTAGGTTAGTTAGGTTCGTTTTGTAAAATATGGGATCGCGATTTCGATCCAAAACTAAACATCTTTTTAAAACAATGATACTAAATATGTCGTTTTGTCTACCACAAACTCTCCAGAGAAATTTTACTCATTACAGCTGTAATTAATCTATATAATGTTATCATCCTTTAAACGCCACATCACACAAATTATAAAGCAACACTAAAAGCCACTGCCATGTTTTAACAAATGTAAGGACACTACGCATATGCGAACCCAAAATATTAAAGAAACAGTAATTTCAAATAGTCTGCACAATCGCTTTTGGAAGGTAAATTCACTTGTGCTTCTTCCACCATCAATCAGATATATTTCACTATTGCCATAACAATCTGGGGCCCTATTCCCGAACACATAAATGTGAATTTGGACAATACTGTGAAGTTTGTATTGCGTAACATTAAACGGTAACGATTTTACGAAAAACGAATTTCACAATATTGTCTAAATTAAATTAAGACAATAATGTGAAATTCGTTATCCGAAAAATCGTTACCGTTTCATGTTATGCAATACAAACTTCACAATATTGTCAAAATTCGCATTTATGTCGTCGGGAATAGGGTCCCTGAAGTCCTTTTGCGTAAAATTTCGAAAGCTTAACCATAATCAAGTCAAGGGTTAAATATGTGAGGTAGAATACATTCGATGCATCGACCGACTTATAAACGGGTTTTTGCATCTTTATATTTAAGCTTTCTAAATGTGTTCATGCTTCTGCCATCACATAATAACGAACTCGAGATTCTAGTGACAACCAACATCTCAAATTTCGGATAGCACACTCCACTCGGCGATTTAATTTAAATCGTTTTTCACATTTGTGGTATCATCTCTTCAAGCAGACTACATACTTTCAAATGACTTGTGCAATGTATTTACGTCTGCAAAACTATGTATTGCATTCTGAATAGTTTAACGTTGTTCTGTTCGTCGATATAAATCACAAAAAGTATAAAAGTTGGAAACAGTCGAGATACAATTAAGATGATTAATTTAGATTCAGATGTAAAACCATCAGAAAATTTATGATGATTTTTAAGACTTTGGGATGAAAACAATACGAATTTAAACAAACAAAAAATGGCATCCATAATTAGAGACAGCAATATTATTGTTGAAAAATACAACAATTGTTTGTAGATACCACTAGTGTCTACAGTTCGTTAACAGCAGACACATTTGTTTGTGTCAATTGTTATCATAAGACTAACAACAAAACAGAAATGAGATTGGTTACCATTAGACAAACAAAATAGTTATCATAACTTTCGATCCTAAATTTTGAAGAAAATAACCGTATTGAAAAAATCACACCACCATTATTTATCATCACTTTCTAATTTAGTTCCAAAATTTCATCTTTCACTTCCAAATGTGAATAATATCTCTTCTTTATGGATGCAAAAACGTGTCAACACATACTTATTTAAACATTAAATTTTCGTAGTTTATAGTTATTGCGTCAAGCATAACAAATCGGCTCTAGAAATCTTTTAAATATTATGAATGTTCATTGATTTGATTCCTAATGCCATTTTGTGCATAGTATTAACAAAATTGAGATAAAAATACAACAAGACTCGCTAAAATTATTCACATACAATCAAGCAATTTATCTATTAACAATCTAGTAAAAAATGATTTAATCATTAATTAATTGCATTTCTCATATTATATATGACAAATATATATTCGAGTTGTTTATAGCTTAAAATAGACTTTTATCCCTTAATTAAACTTATTATTATTTAATGAAAATTATTATTTTTAGTTTAGATATACCTATTTATAGCACAAACATCTGACAATTCGTTTTTTGTTTAAATAATTCTATCATTTTATCACAAAACTATTATTATAGATTCTATAAATACAAAATTCAAACACCTATTTTTTGATTGTTAAAATAATCATCTCGTAATTTAAGTGTTACAAAATACATTAAAATATATAAATAATAAATTATGGCTCTGATTTTTAAAGTAAAAATGTGTGGATTAAATTAAAGAATCAAAAAAATGTGATGATTTATAAATATTTAGCAAATGACCTGGTACAAAGGAAATATAATGTTTAATTCAATTCAGCTCTAATTGTTACTGTTTTAGTATTAGTAGTCAATGCATTATTCCGGTTAATTGATATGAATGCCAAAAATAACAGAATTCTTTGTATTAGGTGGAAATAATTAACATTTTCCTTTTTTCTAAATCTTCTAAAAATGGGATGGAATTTTAAAACAAAAACTGCCTCTGAAAATTTAAATAACAAATACTATTACATTATTTAAATATTAAATGATTTGTTTTGAAACATTTATAATATATTAAGTACCATAAACCTTTATACAAAGAATTCTTAGTATTTCTTAATATACATCTAAAGAAATTTTTGGCATCTTATTTAAATTTCATCTTTGATTGATTAATACAATTTATTAAAAAACCGTTTTAGTTTTGTTGTTTTAATTTTCCTATCTACTTACCAAATCATCATCCTTTTCCGTTTTTACATCAAGTTTAGTAGTTGGATTACTCGATCCGTCATTATTAATACGATTATTTGTATTTAATGTAGTAGTTGATGGATTCGATAAACGTTCAACGTAATTGCTCCATACTTGTTGATTGTTGATAGATTTTTCAGTATCATCTGATTCAGTGTCTAATAGTTCTATTGTAATCCGACAATCGATTTTATACTAAAAACGAAATAAAAATTAATTTATTGTTTATTATATTTCATCAATATGAAATAACCAACTCACAATGTAAACTTTAAAACAGTTTTCATCCTGCAGACTTGATTCAGCTTTTCTTTGATACGCTAATTCTGAGGCAACTCTTTTACTAGCCAGTTTACATAACCCTCCAGCACCACCTTTTCTTTGTTCTTGATGGAATAGTTCGACACATTCGGTAGCACCACGTTCTGTAACACAATGTTGTAACTGCCGCACTGCATTCGAAACAACCTAGTTGAAAATAAAGTTTGAGTTGAGCATTAAAATGTTACTAAAAATAATTATTTAAACTCACCCTGTCCAATGTAAACGCGATATATGCATGAATTCCAAACATTTCTCTTAAATTATCTTCATAACTATTTGCATCCATATTACCGTCTAGTACGTTTTTTAACATATCCAAAAATGTTGGATAGTAATCTTCTACTTGTATTTCACTTTTTGGTTTTAATCTTAATGCGGTCGCCGTACTTTCACGTCTATTCGTACGAAATTTGACTTCCTCTATTGCCAATACTTGGGCACGATCATACATTGTTCTTAACCGTTCACACAATATTGCATGTAAACGGAGAAATAAATACCAATTATTGTTAGAGAAAAACAGCGTGTATGCTTCTTCCTAAAATTTAAAAATGAAAAAAGAATTCATTATTGATTTGTGTAATTATCCAAATGTACGTTGTATTGACTTGAATTAGTCCTGTGCACATAATTCGTTTCAGTTGAAGTACTCCTTGTGTTCAAAGGGGTTCTTACATTATTTAATTGTTTAACTAAAACTTGAAAAATATGATTGGGCTGATAAACGTTGTTAGGGATTTCACATAATTTACGCAATAATAGTACAACTATATATTTTTTTAAATATGATGTATTTATAAACAGACGTACGAATCGTAGACTATTTTTTTTTGATGATTTAAATTTGCAGAAAAATAAAAATGTGCACTCGGGGTGAAGCAAAACTTAGTTGATTCAGTTTGCTTTTGACATTGTATTTATTTCGTTAGTTATTGTAATAACAATTGCATTTACAAAATTGAAGGTAGCAAATTTAGCTGAAAGTATATGACAGTCAAAAATGTAATTTAAGTTAATATGCAAACATGCATTAAAAGTTTGTGCATAGGCACATTATACAAATTTTAGCCAGGTGGAATCTTAGATCTTGTCACGTTTACACTGCAGTTGTTGTAATGCGTCAACCGTTTTTAACCTGAGGAATGCAACCAACTCCTTAAGGTTTGTGTCAGTAATAAATCTTTTTTTTTTTAATTCAAAGTTAGGCTTAGTGTTAATTATAATAAATTATAAATTAACGTCTCTGAATATCCGAAGATACCATGCCCAACTAGGGATTAGGATTAAGTTTGGATATTTATTTAGTTCTCTTTAAGAAATTTATGGGTGCTAACTTTAAAATTTTGAGTATTAAAGCTATCAGGGAAAACCCATGAAGGTAAGGCATTCCAAAGATGAGACTCTGTTGAAAAAATCACGCTGAAAAGCAACAGTTCTGCACCTTTTTATATGAACTGTAAAAGGATGGGCTGAAACAATTGCTCTGGTGTTACGCGATAGGTTTGCTAGTTCAGGTAAAACTGATTTGATCTTATTGGAAGTTTGTTCATCAAGAACATATTTATAGAAAACTGTCAGATCAGCAACATTTCTTCTGTGCTGCCAGGCATCAAACTCGTTAGTAAGAGTTGAGTTGCCAATCCGTTTGACAGCTCTACGCTGAACAGAGTCAAGACACTTTAAACTACTAAAATATGATCCATCCCAGATGTGAGAACAGTACTCCATACAGGGCCGTACAAATGAATTATATATTATAAGAGACTGTTCGCTATTGAAAAACTTCGACATCGTCCCAAAAAGCCCAATCTAACAGCTTAGCTAGATTAAAAATATGAGAATTCCATTTCATGTTGTTTTCAACTTCTAATCCTTTATCTAAATCTTGAGCATTTAAATAAATACATGGTGTCGTGAGGTCACATGTTACAAATATGCTAAACAACAACTGTTTTCAATTTTATTATTACAACTACTAAGCAAACGACACATTTTGGGACGAAGTTGGGATACTGTCGTTCTTGGTATATACATTTGTGATGTGTCTACTGTTAATGATCGTCAAGAACTACGTTTTTCTATTCAATTATTGTTTATGCTGATTTTTTTCCTAAATTGTCTGATTTTTTTGTGTAGCTTTTGTTATGTGCGTCATTTAAACTTCAGTATCCGGATTGTAAAATCATTTGCAGTTGTGATACTCTCTTTTGTGAAATCTCAACAAATATTGTGCGATGTTAGTGTCAGAATTTTAATCTTGACTCGACAAATCGGCTTTGTATGTTGTGGTGGACGATGGTATCTATATTTTCTCCTGTTTTAGTACTAGAAAGAATTTTCGTTACGATACGTTGTTTCGAACTTGAACTCATCTGGCGATCTGTTTTGCATTTTGAAGTCTTGGTCGACGAACTTTAAGTATCGTTTGGAAACAAAACTGGTCCTACCTTCACCTTCAGATATTTTGATTTGGTGGACGTAGTTCTTGGGAACCACTATATTCTTCTGTGGAAGTTAAGATATCATAACTGAAGATAAGAATTTTGATTGTTTTTGGTGAGAAATTTATGAATGTTGATTTTAATTAAGGAATAAAATTACCAGAGATAATTCAGCTAGATAAGCAATTCCAAAGGACTTTATAGAAAAAATCAAACTAAAAGGTCATGATTCTGCACTTTACGATAGGAACTGTGAGTGGGTAGTCCGTAATTGCTGCTTTGGTGTAGAGAGATAAGGTTACCAGATATAATTAGCAAAATTTTTCCGTACTACAGGAATGAAATATTTATAAATTAACAGAAGCAATTTAGTGTTGCAAGATGTAGCATTAGTAGTAGTATGTAGTGTTAGTAGATTTGTCTCAGTTGAGGAGAAACGCTCTTCGCATGGAGGTATCAGTTTTCTAATTTTTGGTCTACGGGTGTGACAACTCCGCGAACTCCAGTCCTTGATATTGACATAAGAATTAACGTGAGATACCACATACCACTGGCAATAGCATTGAGCTATTCCTTAATATTCGTGATAATAGTGAGATATTCCTTAATATATAAACTTTTTTATAGCTCTATATTTGGACTTTAATTATTGTTGAAGACAGTGTATCACAGACCAAGAAATATGTCACTAGGTGGTTTATTGACAACCCAATTTTAGTTTTGTTTGTGCAAATTTTTCTAACAAATTTTATTTTTGACTTTTATTTTTATTTCCTTTATCCTACCTATCACGAAATATTTCCTACGAAATTACTTCTACAAAAATTTTTTTTTAACAAACAAGTTAGAGATCCATCCGAATGGTGCGGTGAATTTGTAATCAGGTGGCAGGATTTTCCAAGAAAGTTATGTTGGTGAGCGACTGCAATTTTAAGTGTTTCTGTAATGTTGACTGTTGGGAGTGTTAGAGTTTCGTCAACCGTAAACATCGAAATTTAATTGTAGAATTTTCATTGATTAACATCTTTCATTAGTTTTAAATATGATGTAACTCTTTAAACTGTGGCTAGTATATTACTGAAAGAGCCTACATTCTTTAGTATAATTGTAAACGGATTACATGACGACGACTACAATACTTAGTTTCATATAGCAATAACTAAATTTGAGGGAAATAAAAAGAAGAAACTTTTAGTTGCTTCCAACAAATTTTGCGGAAATCAATAACCATTAGAAATTACTAGGTGTAAATAGAGATCACAAATGTAAGAACTAAAGCTTTTCTACAGCAAATTAAACTGAAGATTACTTAGCAGATCCTTCAATTACTGGACCTCTTCTTGCTTCTTCCAAACGATAATAAGTTAAACCGAATTTAAATAGGGAATAAAATTAAAAAAAGAACTACTAATCTCTTCATACTAAAAAAACTCATCTTTTCCAACTTAATCCACTCCTTCCAAGGCTCACCGCTTGAAATTCAGTAGCTCTAAATATCTCCAAATAGTGTGAAACATGCTGAAAAATGGGCATGAATTGTGGACATGGAGTTATGTGGCATTACAAATTAACCACTGAACGTTAAATCATTATGTTGTTTACATTGATATTGTAAACCGGTTTACAAGTTAAAAAAAAAAGATGTATCATGTAATCTAACAGAAACAATTTGTCGAAATAAGATTCGTTCATAAAGATTAAATTAAAATTGTGTGATTGCACAAATGTACTTTTACAGTTTAATATTTTTTCACGACATATATCAATTTTCCAACCGATTTTTATTTCTGGTTTCAGCATATAAACTTCGATAAATCGCGTTATTCTTATATTTTGTTACAACGTATGTTTTGTCAAATGGTAAATCCGCAAGAAATTTGGTGAAACGTTTGCGAATACCAAACGAATTTAAAAAATTAAAGGCATTATCAAAAACTAAAGGTCATTGAATTTTTGTTTGTTTGATTCAATGGGTTGATTGAGTTGGTTTGTTGCGAGAAAATTCAAAATATAGAGTAACGTAAAGAACTTCGCTTTTCCTATTTTCGAAATTGTTTCAGTAGAACTTTAAAAACCAAATTTAAATTTAAAAATTATCACAATATTTATGAAAATCTTACCGGATGTTTACTAACAGCATGTAAAGGTGTCGTTGAATTTAAGTGCGATATATTATCAAGATCCTTTTCAATTTTTATATCAATATCACTTTTATTTAATAATAAATTAATTCCATCACTACTTAAATTAGAAAGTGGATTATTCACAATATTGTCATTATTAATATTATTGTTAGAACTAAGATTGCACATTTCATTTGTTAAATTTTGAGTTCTTTGTTCACTAGTTAATTCATTTTTAATACCCGACACTTCACAACCTAATAACTGTTGCGTTGGATTATTTGTTGCATATGATAAAATTGAACTTGGTAGATTTGGAGGGTGTATCGATGATGGCAAAGCATCTTTTACTTCATTTAATAAATTACTATTATTATTATTGTTATTATTATTATTTAATGAACTACCGTGAGATTGAGTAATTTGTGGGCTATTTATTTTTTGTTCATTATCTGAATTATCAACATCCATATCCTTGTCATCATCGTCCCTTTCATCATCACTTAATTGTTGCCTTGGTGCAAAAAATATATCAGGAACAAAATGACGTAATATTGTTTTAATTTTAGTTTTTTCTTGTTTTTGAATACCAGTCTGTCGTTTAACATGATGTATTAATAAATTAGCTGCATCTTCTAAAATAGTTTTATCTTTATAAGGTAAAACTAAATGAGGACCTGACAAATTTTCCGATGCACATTCATCATTTTGATCATGCCGCTGTTATAATAAAAATAAATTAATGAATTTTAAGTACCGAAGATTAAAGCAAACTTACCTCATCATACAGTGTTTCAATATCATTGAAAAGGCTTTTCGATCTAAGTCCTTTAATGTCTTGTTGTTTAAATGTGATACCTTGATGGTCTAATGATTTCAAATAATATTTTTCATTTTGTTCTCTCCATTGTTTGTTGAAACCTTTCTGCGCTTCTCTCCATTCTTCTTCTTTAGTTTTCAGTCTTCTTAATACAACAGGAACAGCAACAACAGGATTTTTCTTTAAACCTTGTATAATATCAGCCGCCTTATCACCGTAAATTCTTTTGAGTGCACGCTGATGAATTGTCGGCGAGTTACCACCTAAATTATCATCTAAACGAAAACGAGCTACTTCATCCGATGACATTCTTGATAATTTCTTATGCACCCCTTCTAAAACCCGTATCGTTGCACTGTTAGTTTCAATGACTACATCTAATTCGAATCTTTCATCCTCACACCTATATATAATTTCTTCATACTGAGTTTTTCGAGATGTAACAAACGTTGAATCTTCAGCCCATGTCGGGAACGAGACCCAAGTGTCATTTAATACTTCTTTACACAATGCTGTCCGTCCAGAACATTTTTTTATTTCGCTTGATTTTGGTAGAGCACAATAACTAGCACCTAACCTCTTACAAGCAGATAAATCAATTTCTTGTGCTAATTCACTTTGAGTTCTATCTTGTCTTTGTGCTGACGCTAATGGAACACTTTCAGGAGTTGTTGATGGTCCAATAAAATCTTGAAACCATCGTTGTAAATCAGGAAACTTACTTAAAAATGGAGAAACTAAATTTAATAGTTCTGATTTTGATATAATCTCTTGATTAAAAAGTGTTAAGCATCGAAGAAAATTATCATAAACCTCAGGACTTTTTAATGCTTTGCGAACTTTATCAAAAAATGCATAATCATGAAGAGATCCATATTTTGATGCTTCAGCTAAAGTTACATCACGACAAATTGGTTTGTGTCGTTTCATTGGTGGCGGTGCATCACGATCTCGTGATATATGTGATACTGGAACGGCATTGTAGGATGGTGTTTTTTTAATTTGTGAACTAGTATGTCCAAATTTCGGTCCGGTTATGTGATTTCTCTCTTTCTCGCGTGATGATTGATATTCCTTTTCATTTGATACATAATCACGATCTAATCGTGATACATTATTTTGCGAGGTACCATAAGATTTTAAATTTGCATGCGGTGGAGGAACAACACTTGATAATTTTTTATGATCATTTAAACCATGCATTTTATTAAAATGAATGCCCGAATGACTTGTTGCATCTGGTAAGAATTGACCAAATTCCCGTAGAAGGTCATCTTGTTTATCAAATAACTTTGCAACTTGTGTATATACTTCGGCTTCAGTTAACAATTTGTTCGGAGAAGTTGCTGCCGGTCCCACTTCTTTAACAATTTTTTGCTCTTTTTGGTAAGTGTGCAATATTTCGAGGAATCGTTTATATTTTTCAGGTTGATTATGGAAACGATTTTTTATTTTATTTACATAAGAGATAGCGTGATTAAATTCGACAGGTTGATTTTGTGTTGTTCCTCCACCACTTACTGTATTAACCACTGCACTCACTACACTACTAACTTCAGGTGTCAAAACTGATGGATGAGTTAAATGATGAAGATTATTTATTTCACCTATATCTGTGGTTCGAATCGGACCACTTGAACTGATTGTTGAATTTAAGCTATTATTTGTGTTATTATTTGTATTTGAGTTCGTGTTTGAGCATGTTGAACTATTGCCGGCCGAATTGTTCAAGTTATTACCACTTCCTGATATAGTACGTTCTCTTGAAAAATTTTGCGATGAAATAGATGAAACAGACGTTGCTGTAGGCAATGGGGTTGATGTTGTGAGAGTCGGTGGGTGAAGATTTGATGACATGTTTGTTTGATGTGTCATCAAATTTACAGCTGATGCTGTTGGTATGGTGTGAACCATTTGTATAGGACCTCTATGTGGTGGACTTGGTTGTGGCATTCCACTTGATGATGTTGATGGTGGTAATGATACTGAAACTTGATAAGCATATCCTTGATCATTGGCCTGTACTTCTATTTTATATCCTGGTGGCAAAAATGTATTAAATCCAACAATCAATTCTGGATGACCTTTGAATAAATTTGACACTCTTTGGATAACACCTGGTGTATCAATTGTTTGAGATTTAAACTCTTTCATTATGTCTAGAAAATCATTATACACCTGAGGTTGCTTTTCAAAACGAAACTTTACTTTATCTAAATAACTTAAAGCATCTTCAACTTTTAAACGTTGGAATTGTGTTTGTCCAGGCGGTGGTGGGCCGGACTGTGTTGTATTTACAAACGGGGTCATTGTATTTACAGTAACACTTCCCGTTTGACCACCTTTATGACGAATGTTGTTGGTTGAATTAACTGTTGTGTTAACAGTGACATGTGGAGGTTGTGGACCAACAGATTGTGATGGCGTTATAGTTCTGGGAAGATTCCCTCCACTTAATGGTGAGTTTGTATATGCTACAAAATATAAATTTATTTATAATTAAACGATTCTATAAAACTGTAATGAATAATAATACTTGTTGTATATTGAACAGATGGCGCTTGCACTATTCCTGAATTTTCATTTCCAGTATTACCAGTTCTTAATACGCTTGGCGTCATTTGATATTGAACAGTAGGTCCACTTTGATTAATTTGTGTCGAAGTTAAAATACGATTATTTGAACTTGATGGACCAGTTGTTCGAGTCCCAAATTGGGTTTCGTCTCCCCTCACCCGTTTCATCTCAAATCACATTAGAATAACTGAAACAATAGAAAATAAAGATAATTTTTAATTCAAACCAATATTATTTAACTTTAAATAGGTTTTTGTGTGACAAAAATTAAACGATGAACATCTATTTTTGTCAGAATTTTTATTTATTATAAAAATGGAGACTGCATGTGGTAAACAAATCTACAGTAGTTTTCGATTATATTGCATTTAAAATTTGAATTATGAAATAATTAAAGATTTTAACGAATCTAAATTTTATCAAAATCACAAAGGAATTTATTTTTTGAATAAAAACATAATTTAGCAAAATAAAACCAATTAAATTTTTCGATCTCACGTAACCCTTAATTAAATCAAAATATTGAAAGTTATTGATCTTACACCATCTCAATATTTTAAAGCCAACATTAAACCAACAAAAGAAGAACAATAAAATGATAACCTTCCTTGTCAAAGAAATACCAATTATATGTTTAGGTTGGTATTTTTAAAGTTATATGTACTTAATTATACGGTGCAAGTTCACAAAACTTAATACAGCAGACACGTAATATTTAATAAAAAAATGCATAAATAAAAACACTTTATTTTAACATAAAATTCATATTTTTATTGTTCACTTTTTAATATGAATGTTAACTATTCGAGAAACACAAAACAAAACTACTAAATTATTTTGAGTTTTACTTTTATTGTTGCTGTTTAATTTATTTCACCTCCTTCAATATAAAATATAAATACATATTTAAAATGAATACCACAATTATAAATAAATTATCTAAATATATATAATTCGTTTATTTTATAAATAAAACATAACAACAAGCTTTTAACCCGATTGCTCGAACTTTATTATAATATTTGTAAATGTACCAAAATACAACAAAATATTTGACACAAGCAAAGAAAATACTTGAACTCTTTGTATAATATACGTTATACAATATACGTTATACAGTGAAACCACATTCAATATATTATATACTAACGCATAACGTCTGTTAACGATGTGGTACGAAACGAAATTTTCTTGTATTGCTCATCGTTGTTTTTATTTCCCTTGTTGATTTTTTTCATACGTAAAAATTAGAAGTTGTCATGGTTTTTCTATTTTTATATTGATTTCATTTCTATCAAGATTTTGGACAAATAAACTGATTCGCATATCATAAGGTGTTAAGTTTTTCCACCCACAAGCCATTTGTTACGTTAAAAATGTACACACTCGAGATTTTCTTACACGGAAAATTAACTCCACATATTACTTTCTATAAAAACAACAACTGACAAAAAATTTAAAATAGAATCGGCTATTATATTAATGCACTTTTATTATTATTTGAAAAAAGCCGATCAATATTATTATTATTCTACACACAAATAAATTAAAAAACAAACATAAAATTCAGTGCGCATGAGTTTGTTTAAACACATTGTAGTGCAAAATAAATGAACGAATTCCTTTTACGTAATAAAATGTCGTGATAATTTAAGTTTATGTCCTTCATATAACTATCAAAATGGAATCCATTAAGATATTAAAAAGGACTAAAGCTATGACATCAAGATAATCTAAAATCTGCTAAATTAAAACAAAAATGTATATAATGGACACGCCTTTTTTGCAAAAATTGTGTAAAATCGACGCAAAAGTTAAACCTTAAAAATAAAATGCCAGTAAGTTTTTTAATAAAATATTTTTAATTTACAAATTTTCTTAAGTTTTAGCACTCCGGAAAATCAAGTAATACGGTTAATCTATCGTTAACAAGAAATAGGGTGTTAACACAAAAAAAAGTGGTCCCAAGTACGTTCTAAACAAACAAACAATTGAATTTGTATTTCGCTTTTGAATTACCCGGTACAAATTTGATAAGATATTATCCCTAGTAAGCATCCGTATATGCACCAAAAATCAAGATTAATCTAGAATCGATAAGATCAACAAATAAAAATAAAATCAATAAAAACTATATAATAAAACACCAACTAAACAAATTTGGTAAAAAATGTAAATATAAACACTTGTGCGATAATAAAGGCCTAACAACAAAACGAAAAATCTAGAAACAGGCGTCTTTTTATAGAACTAAAATGGTAGTTGAGTTCAAGTGCAAAGTGGTTTGTTATAAAGTCGTGTAGCTGTAACATCAAAACGCTTACTTTAAAAAGTGCTCGTAGTGGTGCTCGTAAGTTGAATAAACAAAAAAAGGACCAAACTTTGGTAGAACAAAGCTAAAATAAGAAACTATTCTTACAAAACTTGACCTACCTTATTGTTTTAGTTTCAAAGATATAGCAAACAAAACACATGATTAATAAGATTAATAGGTTCTGAAACTTGAAAGCAGGGTTGGAAAGTCATGACTTTTAAAAAAAAAAAAAGTCAATGGAGTCTGACTTTTTTTTATTTAAATCAGACTTTTTCGATTTTTTTTTTTTAATCTTTTTATCCGTCATACTTTCATTTAAATTTCACTCATCCCGACCCCTGTTCGACTGAAGGAACCTACATTACCCATATACTTATTACAAATGGCTTGCAAATTAAGGTTGTCCTCCATAAACTTGATGGATCTATTATTTTCTTCTGATAACAACGTAATTTCTACAAGACAACATTTTTTGACTAAGCAGCAAGGCAGCATACATTATTGGGTAGTATCAAACAAAACTTATTTGTCTTCAAAATGAGGTTATCTTCATTATCAATTAAATTTTCCCAAAGTAATACTGTCTCTACAGTTTGCCAAGATAAAACGCAGTTTTGAAGATTTGTGTTCAAATCTTTTTGAACTAAATCAATGAAAATATTCTTCAAACATAATTCCTTTTTTAACTGCTACCAGCTGTTAAATTGAATATATCGATATCAGTCATAAATTATTGGCATATTTACACTGACGTCCATACAAATTTACTGACGTTTAAACATTTGATGTTTTATGTATAAACATTTTATTTCCTTAGAAAAATGCCAATTGATTTAAATCAATGACTTTAATAAAGAAGTCAACGTGATTTATATCTGATTTAAATCACTGAGTTAAATCGTTTGATTTAAATCATGCCAACCCTGCTTGTAAGTGACGGTTTTTAATGAGTTTCTATCTTGTTGCGTTTTATTACGAAAAATGAAACTTAGCCTCTTAGGTAAATGAAATTTAAAATTTGTTAAAAGTATAAAATTACTGCTGTTATTTAATAGAAATAGCAATAAATAAAGTAGATGATGTCCATTTTGAAAAGGTGGTATATTTTTCATCAAAATTACATACAATAATTACAAAATTACTACTTGTAATCCCATTAATTACGTTTCAAATAATAAAAATTAGAACTGTCTGTCCTTTTAGCGTGATTTTACAAAAGGAATATTTCATCACTTGAAATTCTTATCGTCATGTGTTTTACCCAGAGTTTAAAATTTTATTTTCTTTGAACGCTGTTTCGCGCTGCTTAAAATTTTATTCACAAGTTAATTTTTTTTATTTCGTTTTTACTCCTAAGAATGCATTTTTATTTTGTTTTTCACTCCTTTGGGGACCGACTTTATTTTTATTATTTTTTCATATCATATGCAGAAGAAGAAAACTAACTAGTACTTTTTCATCATCCTGTTTATTTATTTTTGTAACAATTGCACATTCAGACAAATAATTAATTTTTTTATGATAGCAGATGAAAAGTCTATTTTCAAGCAGGTTTAATCCCCTGTGAAAATGGGTTTTTTATCATCTAGTGGAAAAATTATTAACATACTGTAGTTGCTATGGTATTTTCATATAATTTTACAAAGTTTTTAAAACAAAGCAATAATGAAAAGATAGAATATGTATTTTGAATGTTATGTTGTCGATTTCTAATGTGATAATTTCTAATAATTATTGTTTATATTGTTGTGTTTCCAACCTTACTTTAAATTGGGCTTACACTCAATTTGATAAACGCAATTCCCAATCTCATTCTGAGTTCGATCACTTGTTAGTAAGCAAATACACCAGGTTTTATTAAGTATTTAACACCTTAATTGTTCCACAACAGGAAAACAATACAGCGAACTAGCAATATTGTTAGGATATTCAACAATAGCTTTAAAAACTCCAACGGTTGAATGTAGAAATTTTCAAAATCGTTCAAAATAATACACAAAATATTTCTACTAAGTAACACTTAAAAGTTTATTTATAAAAGCCAACTTTAAATTAAGTTCTATTTACCCGATTTTATATGCACGGTTAACGTTTTGTTTACAATTCATTTCACTTAAACTAATATCACACATTTTCTAATATCGCACATCATCCATCGCAGGTTAAAATAAAACTAACTATATTCTACAAGAGGCAAATTCTTATATACGAGTCTGCATAATTTCTCGATTATTCGAGGTCATTTCCGATTATTCGAAAACAATCTAAGAATATTCGATAAAATTATTTTTTTACCTACTTCTACTATGTTGATTTGATTCATAAAATCATTCAATGTTATTTCATGTTGACCCTGATTCTAAGAAACGAATGTGACCTTGATTTAATTTTGAAATATTGTATATCGAAAATTAAGGTTTTGTATTTCATTACGTTTATGTAGAATCGTAACAATATATTTACTATCATAAAAAAAACATTTTACGTTCGTGAAATTGCACCACCACTCGACGCAAACACGTCTCGTGAACAAATTTTCACTCCCGAAAAAGCAGGTTTTCATCTCTTGTAGCAAAATGTACTGCAGACTCATGCAGATTTAATCTTCAGTGAAAATGGGTTGTTTCCACTAGTGTAAAATCATTTTCGCTAAATAACAAATTGTAGTTGCTATGAGTTTTCATTTTTAAAGTTTTTAAAACAAAGCCGATTTCTAATTTACTAATTTTGTGATTTATCGACTAAACATTTGGGAGCGGTATGCCAACATAGTTGGTTTGTTTGTTAATGTTTTTTTACATGTACATGTGGTAATCAATAAACAATACCCGGCCGAAATTCGACTTCTAGTTGGACTGGAAACACTCAAACACGCGACCGAAAATTTGTCGGAAAATAGGACTTTTCAATTTCACTAATTTTTGTTAAACAACCTTGTAAAATATCGTTGTGGTAATTGCTTTTCAATGCCCTAGTAGTTTGGCGTGTTTGAGTTGTCGGATTCGACAATAGCAAACAAAATTTTTGTCGAACAAGGTTACTCTCGTTTTCTAAAACAAATTTCCAACCCCTTTTAATAAATATCAAAACTCCGGGAAATTGCCATGTTTCGAAGTTTTTTCCGAGCAAAAAACGGTCGATTTAAGAAAAATGGCAGATAAAAAAGCTGTCCGACTCGACAGGGACAGGTACCTCACAAAGTATAAAATATGTGGTAATCATGTAATGAAATCGACGAGGGCCTGGTGAATTATACAATAACAGCAAAATTTATCCTCTTTTAAGATTATTCTACGCGAATGTAAGACTAACCAAAACACAAATTTAATAATAAAACGAAAACCGCATGGAGGCTTTTATTGATTTGGATATTTTTTTATTTTTGATCTACGGGTGTGACAATCCCGTGTACTCCAGTCCCTGCTATTGACATACGAGCTAACGTGAGATATCACATACCACTGGCAATAGCAGTGAGATATCACTAGTCAAGGTGATATCTTAGGGGTGCTGGCGGAAACAAGCCTTAATATAACTCTTTACCTTCTATATCCTAAATCCTTTCTATTATCCTTCTCTTTTTTCTCTATACTATCATAAAATATTGGCCTATGTCATATTAAGCAAAATATATAAAAAATAATGAAAAAGATTTGCGGCCATCAACACCGTAAAACGCATGTTATTATGGAACTTTGGTCTCAAAAGGCGCATGGAGGGATCAGTGTTTATTGATTTGTAAATTTTTTTATTTATGCTCTAGAGGTGTGACAAGTCCACGTACACCAGTCCCTACCTATTGACGTACGAGTGCACTTGAGATATCAAATATACCACTGGCTATAGCAGTGAGATATAACTAATCATGAGAATATCTTAGGGGTGCTGGCGGAAGAAGTCTATTCAGTCAACAATTTTAGTAATGGAGTATTCCTTAATGATGGCACATTATTGCTTGCTCGAAGAATCAAGCTTTTATATAACTCTATGAGTGGGCTTTATTCGTTGAGCAAGACAGTGGTCAAATGATAGATGAATATGCCACTAGCTGGGTTATTGGCAACCCTATTTTAGGTTTGTTCCTGCAAATTTTTTAAAAAATTTATCTATCTTTTTATCTATTATTTTATTTTTATTTTCTTTATCATATCATAAAATATTGGCCTATGTCATATTTTAAATGTGGTAAGAAAAATATAAAAACAAAGATTTGCGTCCATCGTCATCATAGAATGCATGTTGTTGTGGGTCCTTGGTCTTAAAAGGTTTTCATGTGTTGTGACACATACTGTAATTCCTACTACACAAAACATTTTATTAATAAAACTATAACACTGATAATTATTCATATTTTAGGTGAAAACAAGAGCAACGACTAAAACTTGGATCTGCCTCCCTTTCGCTGCAAGGTTCTCAATCACAATTCACAAATCATAAATAATTGGAATGTAATGGAATAAAAATAAAATAAAAAAATGACGACAAAAACACACATTTTTGTAAAAAAAAAAATGTCAATAATTTATTGAAATGTGTTTTTAAATATTTCAGTTTTTTTAGACTAAACTCCTTAACAAAATTTTGTTTTAATTATTCCTTATCTACTTCCATAAACTATAGATAAAGACAAATACAACACATGGACAAACACATTTGATAACTGTGGAAAATTTCAAGTTGATAGCACTTGTGAAAAAATCGATTATGTAGAATTTGGAACGAACACCGAACTCTCACTTAAGGGTTCCAATTTGCTTTTTCATAATTACCCTAATTAAGTGTGTGGGCTTTTGAAAGAAAATGTTTATATCGATTTAGGAGTAAGACCTGTATTTTTTTTATATTTCACACAGTCTTGTATTTGGGAAGTTATATATTTTTAAGTTACGCTCGCTTAAAGAATGTAGTGAAGAAGTAATGTACAGAGCGTTTGCAATTCTTGTTTTCTCGTATAACTTTTACTTTAAAAATTTCATTCTGTTATCATACATATCTTAAAGAAACTTAAATTATTATTCTGATCCCTAGTTGGCATGGTATGTTTACATATTCAAACCGGACGGTAATTTATAATTTATTTACTAACCATACCTATTACCTAACTTTGAATAAAACAGAATGTAATAGGGTATAAGAGCAAGCACATATCACTGAAAAAAATTAAAGTAATGACAACCTCATCTCGAAATTGACATATTATTAGATAACTACATGTAAACATTTTCCCGACAACAGAATGAGGTTTATTTAAAATGTAAAGTTTTACAGTTACCTGCAATAGAGTAGTTAAATAAAGTTAAAACTATTTCCATGAAAAAAAATTTACTTTGGACTTAAATCATGAGTTTTTCATTTTACAATAGAAGTGTAATGTTCTAAACCTGTACAAATGTTGAATCAATTTCAGAGATCGATTCACTATATCCGCCCCACGACCAGGTTGAAACAACTGCATTTCGATTGGAAATCGGACATGTTTTATTCAGTGTACGAAAAAGTGTTTTAAAAAGTTAAAGTAATAGTGTGTCTACTAATCGAAATAGTTAAAAGGAATAAAACTGTTTCACGTGTGCTTAACTGGTTTGTAATAATATAATACCCAAATAATAATAACTACAAACACCAAGCGAAAGATGAAAAATGAGTCGATCAAACAAAAAATATCTGACTAATTATTCATTACTTCACTTCAAGTTCATACCCAAATCAAGTAATTTATAGGTGCATCCACTTACAATTAAACATCAAAGTTTGAACGTAATTGACAAATATCAAAGTTAAAGAAAACCTAAGTAGGCCAATAGAATAACGGAAAAAAATATGGCTTACGTGTTGTTATCGGTAACAGGTCAGAAATTTTTTTAATCTCTGGGGTAGGGTACTCACATAATGGACATGCCGTGTCCACTCGCCCGGCACATGGGGACTGGAGTGTGCTGGAAATTTTTTTTTGCTTCCTTGTAAGCGATATAACTCGTAAATGGTGCACTTTAGGATGCTGGTGCCTTGGAACTTTTTTGTTCCTTAAATGTTTTTCTATAACTTAAAATAAAACAAAAAACAAAAATAATTTGTTTTGTTGCAAATTTTTGCGAAAAGTTGCGAAAAAATGTCTAAAAATCGATATTTTTCAATTGAGCTTAGGTATTTGCAAACAATTGTTTATAACATAATTGACACTCTATCTTGTAGCTGAAACCTTAACGAAAAAAACAAGTTTCAGAACGTTTCATTCGGCCTGATAGTTTTTGCACAATTCAATTTTTCACTTAATGCCATAAAAAAAGTTGTTAAGTTTGGGCAGGCCGCAAGGTTTGAGTTTTTATCCGATCGTAATCTGCTTGATGGAAATTGAACGGGTGTAGTTTCAGCTTTAAATAACATTTTTGTTGCCTATACCCATATTCAATATTAACAACAATTACAGTGGTTTGAAAAAACCGCGAAAATTCTTTAGTTGCAAAATTAAATTTCTCAACGAAGTTTCCACTTAACGAGATGCGGTTTTTAAATTTGCAAATTCCTTAGAAAACCGAAGATTTAAAAAGAAACCTCTCTAACATGATTTGTACCGCGTTATGGCCCATTTTGTTTTTGAAACCGCGATTGTGACATTGATTTTGTATGCCATATATCGACAGGAACTGAGAATTTCCCCCCAAAATGATACTGTTATGCTTACAAGATGCTGGGTCTGTGCCTACCCAACACGCGATTGATTACTCTGACTCCTTCTAGTAACGTACTCTATGAAAAAATAAAACGTACTGTATAGTATACGTAAAACGTACGTAGCAACACGATGTATAATTGAGTATTATTGTAATGACAAATAAATTTAATGAGAAAGTAATGAACTACTTATGTGTAATCATATCCCAAATATTGTTAGAGAGGTCTATTTTCTAAAATCTGAGGTTTTCTAAGCACTTTGCAAATTTTAAAAACACATCTCGTTAAGTTGAAAATTCGTTGAGAAATTTAATTTTGCAACTAAGGAATTTTCGCGGTTTTTTTTGAACCACTGTAATTGTTGTTAATATTGAATATGGGTATAGGCAACAAAAATGCTTTTTAAAGCTGAAACTACACCCTTTCAATTCCCATCAAGCAGATTACGATCGGATAAAAACTCAGACCTTGCGGCCTGCCCAAAGTTAACAACTTTTTTTATGGCATTAAGTGAAAAATGGAATTGTGCAAAAACTATCAGACCGAATGAAACGTTCTGAAGCTTATTTTTTTTGTTAAGATTTCAGCTACAAGATAGAGGGGTCAATTATGTTATAAACAATTGTTTGCAAATACCTAAGCTCAATTGAAAAATATCGATTTTTAGACATTTTTTCGCAAAAATTTGCAACAAAACAAATTATTTTTGTCTTTTGTTTTATTTTAAGTTATAGAAAAACATTTAAGGAACAAAAAAGTTCCAAGGCACCAGCATCCTAAATTGCACCATTTACGAGTTATATCGCTTACAAGGAAGCAAAAAAAAATTTCCAGCACACTTTGTTGAATAACTCCAGTCCCCAAGTGCCGGGCGCGTGGACTCGGCTTGTCGATTATGTGAGTACCATACTCCAGAGATTAAAAAAATTGCTGACCTGTTACCGACAACAACACGTACAATCCGTAATTCTATTGCCCTAAAGGTTAAATGTCTTACTAACAACTTTACAAACGCGGGTAAATTTGTGCTGTTTGCCGCGATTAAAAGATATAGATACGTAACTTTTTTCAGGGTTTAAAAGGTTCCTGAAACCAATCTTTTACTCCATTTTATATATTTTGTTGTTATAGATTGTTTTGTTTTTTTTTAAATTTCTACAACTGATATTAGAGCAATTTTTAAAATAAATATAACATTCCCGGTTGTACGGTTTTCATCCCGCAGTCCTGAAGGATTGTCTAAGCGATACATTTCGGTATCCATCGATGACCCTTTCTTCTGAATCTAAATTAATTTACGCTGGTTATCCAAGGCTCAGTTCTATCCCCCACTCTATTTTTAATTTATATCAACGAACTGTTGAAAATCACTAGTAATACGACAAATGTTCGAATCCCTCCCGCATGGAGGGATCAGTTTTTATTGTTTTAAAAATTTTTTATTTTTGATCTACGGGTGTGACAACCCCGCGTACTCCAGTCCCTGCTATTGACATACTAGTTAACGTGAGATATCACATACCACTGGCAATAGAAGTGAGATATCACTAGCCAAGGTGACACTTAGGGGTGGTGGCGGATGAACTGTATTCAGTCAACGGTAGCACTCTCAATCTTGGCTGTGAAATAATCCATGATGATGAGACGCTATAGCTTCCTTGAAGAAACGAGCCTTCATATAACTATGTGTGGGCTTTAATCGTCAAGAAAAAAGACGGAACGTCACAGGATCAAGGAATATGCAACCGGCTGGATTATTGGCAACTACAGTTTTGTTTTGTTTCAGCAAATTTTTGTAAAAATTTGCTATTTACTATTTAATTAAAAGTAAATTAAATTTTTTCTCTATTCTATCATAAAATATTGGCCTATGTCATATTTTGTCAGTGACAAGATTTATTGTTTAGTTATCCATTCTCTAACCAAAAATATAAAAAACAAAAAAGAAAGATTTTACGTCCATCAACATCTTTGAACGTATGTTGTTGTGGGACCTTGGTCTTAAAAGGTTTTTATGTGTTATTGTGACACATATTGTAATTCCTACTACACAACACATTTTATTAAAAAAAAAAAAATAGCATGTCAACAAAACTCTGCCTCCTCAAAAGCTGTAATCCCATTTTTAAGTCCTATATTCGTCCGTATGTAGTATGTTGATCAAGTTTGAGTCGCTGCATCTGTTTCCCTCCAGGCTCCCTGCTCTGAAGCGTGCTATATACCAATTGTGGGTGATGGAGTTTCAACACTAAATCTTGGTTCCTTAAATGCTAAAATACCGTTGTACTGCGTTGATCTCGTTAATTTTTATAAATAACATTACTAGTGTTCGAATGAAATCAAATCCATCTGCCTTAAACATATCCTTTTTCACGTTTTACTCGTCAATCGATTTGTGCAAACAGCATAACTGTTGAGATCACTCACTGTCATAGTGACGAAAAGCAAAGGGACTGCTTTGTCCGTACATCATACAAATAGAATGCTTTGTCCAAATCAATAGTCTTCCGGGCGTCAACAAAAGTTAAAAAAAATACAGAAGTGCAAATTATTTTAAGTTGATATATGTATTTTCTTTTAAATGCATACTTGATTTTTGTTTTAAATGGGGATTGTCTCCTTTTTAAAGTAAAAATAAATTATTAATTATGCATTATTAATTTTATAAAAATACATGCATAATATAAATTATGCATGTATTTTTATAAAATGAAAAGAATGACGGAAAAAGTACTAATTTTCTTCTGCATAAGGGATGAAAAAAAAAAATATAATCGTTTACAAAGGAGTAAAATAAAAATTTCACTCTTCGGAGTAAGAACGAAATAAAACTTAAGAAAAATTTAACTTGTGCAAAGAGTTCTTAAATAAAAAAAATAGTGTAAACTCTGCTTTTTTTAACAATCACCTTCTGTAGCCACCTTTTAAAAAGTATTATTGTGTTGACTTGCCGTTTAAGTTAAACATAACATAATAGTTTTCTGCATTTAAGGGCAGCATCAATTGAAAAAAGTTTAAACAGTAAATAAATGTGAATAAAAGATTGTACGAAATATAATTTAAATACGTTCTCTAGCTGTCAATTTTATTAGAAACTCAATGAAAAAACGATAAAAATTTTGTTGTTAATCGTACATAATATGTCCATGGATAGCAGCCAAAACATATGAAACATTTTAATGTTACGACGCAAAAACGTTAATAAGAGAATGTAAAACCGAGGTTTAAATATACCCCTCCCTCCCTAGTTGCCAGTTTTAATACATTCAGAATACTTAACACACCAGACTTAAACAATCATAAACAGGTATTCGTATAGTACAGGTAAATTGTAAAAGTTGTGTTGATGAAACCAAGAAGAAACTGTACAAAGAAGATGGTGGGATTGATACTAATTAGATTTTTAAATGTTCATAATTGTTACGATCTTATATAATTTTCACCTATTTATATGTAAACAGAACAGTCTAACCTATTTCTTAAATTTGTTTAACAAAATAATACGAGTATAATGTTACATTGCCTTCTAATCTCGATTTACTTAACTATAGAAGCATTTCTGATAAATATGATAACAAAATTTTTACTTTACATTTAAATTCAATTTCTTCATGCAACATTTTATATAAAATTATAGTAAATAAAAATCAGTCGTTTATAAATAATAATTTTATCTTCAAACACACATACAACGGGCGCGTGCGCACATCACCATATAAGTTTCCACTTATGTATCCATCTATAGAGAAACTGCGACAAATGAAAATACGATACTAGCGCCCATGGTGACAAATAAAAATACTTCACGAATGACATCTAGTTTTTCGTTGATACAAATTGGCTGTTAAAATTTCGTTAATTTAAAAAGTGAAAACTAAAAGTTAAGCATAAAAATTTTAAAGAATCAATAAATCTTAATTGTATTATATTGTTTGTAAGGGATTAAAATAAAATATTTTAAATTTATTTTGTATTTTTTTTTCCTATTCAAAATTTAAATGGAAGTGATTGTGTTGAAAAGTGGCTTCCAGCAAATTACAGCCAACAATTTACGTTTGTCTGCGGAAACTAAGGGTAAAAACCTATATGAGAGTGGGCACGTAAAAAATGTCGAAGAACGGCAATTTATTGATAAGTCCGTAATTAGAGCGCAAGTTATTCGTCAGACTAACATAAAATGCCATTTCAACGTAACAATAAATGTTAGTAATCTATTTTAAAAATTGCAGTAAGAAACTAGCTATTGATCAATTTACTGTTTTTAGGTTGACTTACAACGTAATTTACTTCATAGTAATTGCGAATGTCCTGCTGGATCAAGCCAACAATGCTGCAAACATACAGCTGCAGTAATTATTTTTGTTAATAATGAAACTGCTAACTGCAAAACAAGTAGAAGATGTGAATGGAACATACCATCAGTTTCTTCACTTGCAGAGGAGTATAAGAAAGGTAGTAAGATATGTGAACTTATTCGTCCTAAAACATATAACAAACCATTAGAACCGGTGGTTCTACCATGTCTAAATTTTTCTTGTCCACTTGCCGATATCCTTTATGCAATGAGTGTTACCGAGACAACACAAATCATAAATGGAATTTTAAATGAATTGGTAAATGTAGTAGTTGAAATAGCTTGTAGCGCAATATCTTTGTGTATTTATAATCAAATTATAACACAGCATTCTTCAACAAACATTTATTCCACTAACAACAATTTTCGTAACGAAAATCACGAAACGTTTTATCAAAATAATGTTAAACGGAATATCAACGAATTGGCTAATATATGTTCCAAAACATATAATCAGGCTGAATGTGAGATATGGCATACTGAACGTATTACCAGAATTACATCTTCCACGGCACATCAAGTTAAAACTCGTAGGTCGAAATTTGAAGAACTTGCCAGCAAAATGTTAAATCCAAAGCAAATGAAGAGATTGCAAAATTTAGATTACGGTTTAAATAATGAAAACGCAGCTCGGACTATGTATAAAAATGCAACTGGATACCAAGTTGAAGAATGTGGTCTGGTTATTCATCCATACCAAGAATGGTTATGTGCTAGTCCTGATGGAATAATTATTGTAGATGGGAAAATTGTAAAGACCCTAGAAATCAAATGTCCTATTACATTAAGAGATTCGCCATTGGTTGATAATGATGGAAAAATAAAATTAGGCTACTTAAGGTTCAATGAAAATAATAACCTGATATTAAAAGAAACGCATTGTTACTATACTCAAATCCAGTTACAAATGTATTGTACTGGATTAAAAAAATGTGATTTTTTTATATACAGTCCGAATCAAGACTGTTTATTGATAGAAATAGCTAGAGATGAAGATTTTTTACTAACATACATCCCCAAATTAGAAAATTTTTATATAAATGTTTATTTAGAAAAATTATTTCATGAATTTGGATTAAATAAATAAAACGTAAAATTAATGATAGTTAAGTTTTGTTTTAAGTTTTTATTATAGGAGTTTGTAAATTTGTGAGTACACAGCACAAATGCACAATATCATCTATGTAGTACAAAAGGTCAGTACTTATTTTATTCAAAATGTTGTAGATTTTAATTCTAGAAATACACCTTTCAACATGGATTCGGACACTCGCAATATTGAACGTCTCGGTAATTTCCTCATCAGTCAATTTTCCAGCATGCAAAAATGGAGGTGTTACAACAATTGCATTCGGAATACTGATTGAACTTTGTATGTGTGGAAATCCTTTGTCTGCCATAATTACATCACCTGGCTCCAATAGCTTCAAAAAACCACTATCATTGGTTATAAAAGGGTCACTTGCTCTACCTCCATAACATTGCGACTTAAACGAAATCATTCCTGAGGGTGTTATACCAACTAAAAATTTTATGGTATACCCAGATTTATAATTGGAATACAAATGATTTCGTATTTTTATCGGCCCAGGTTGTTCCGTACGGATTTCTGTGCAGTCAATTATTACTCTACAATTTGGGTAGTGTAGTTTAAATGCTGGTGGCATAGTCAACTGGACTGCTTCTTTGCTCGGCCAAAAAACAAAATTCTTTGTTTTGTTTGCTAAAATTACAAGTATCTCGTGAAAGATACGTGCAATAGTAGTCGAGTCTACATTAAACAGTGGTGCAATAGCATCAAAAGGTAATCCAGTTTTAATTTTCATTAAACAGATTAGGAGTCGATTTTCCGCACTTACTTTGTTGCATTTAAAAACTGGCAACATATCAAATAATAATTTAAACACTTCTTCTCTTACTCCGGTTAATGATTTTAATTGCTTACTGCCTTTAATAGATGGATAACCATTAAAATTTGGTGAAAGGATTGGATCAGTTCCCACCATTTGATCTTTTTTTGAAATGCAGCTGCTTCCGACAAAGCTTGAAGGTGATATACAAGCTTGAGTTGAAACAGTATTTGGTTGACAGTTAAATTGACAAAAAAATTCGAAAGGACTTTCTATTTTTTCAAATGACACTACCTGAATTTCTTTGTCATATTTTTTTACCGCATCACTTTCAACCGTAAAGTTATTTGAACATGACATTTCAGTCGAACTTTGAGTTTGTAATACTGATTCAGTTTTCCGTTTTTTCCACCTATTAAATCGGACAATATCAGCATTGGAGTATGCCTTTCTTTTATATTGGCATGGGAAAAGTGTTGGATTAAAAGATGGATGTCTTGGATCTCCAGATTTTGATCCTCCAACAAAATGCTCACTGCAAATTCTCGAACTTTTATTTGGTTGCCACAACGTACCATCGTTGCTATAAATGCAGATTTACATTTTGATTTATTGTCATTGATTTATTTTTATACTTACTTCAAACGATTAATTGAATTTATCCAAATTTTCCTACGTTCTAATTCATGGGGCCTTGCGGGAAAGGAATATAATTTAACTAAAGCTGTTGTATTACCATAGGTATTACAACAACCTACAACACAACATATCGTGTTACCGGATCTTTGCATTTTTGAATGAAATATATGAAAAATTAATATAAAAATTATTAACACCAACAATATCAAAGTAATCTTGTTTACAAAATTATACTGTCATTTCAAAACTTTTAGAAAATCCGGTAGAGGCACTATCTCCGATTTTGCAGTTTCTCTATACATACTTCTACTTTTACACGCAATTTGGGTTAGTTCGAATGTAAAGTTTTTCAAATAAATATTGGCCGAAATAGTTACCAACAAGCTTGGAAGACTATAGTATGTCTTTCGATTAAAAAAAGAAACAGAAAAAAAAAATTACAAAAGCGCGCAAGCGTATAAAAAATAATTGAATAATAAAATATTCTCTTTTCGTTGAGACATTTCTTGTCGTCGTATATAATGTGCTATCGTAAAATAAAGTGACTTTAAATACATATATCTATATTATAAAAATTAAATCAAATATATAGTTTGATTGTAATACATAAATAATACTTCCGAAAAGTATTTTGGGTTTAAAATTTAAATTCGGTAATTTTCGTGAATTGGTGGTTGTATTTTTTTTTGTGACGTTCCTAAATTGGATGCTTTCCATATTTATAATCATCACACTCACAGTTTCAGTTTTTGTGGCTTGAATAAAAATGTATATCTGTATAAAGAAAAGTGATACATTAAATTCCTTTTCGAAATATAGTGTGAATAGTAGTAATAAATGTGATTTTATTTGTATTTTAAAATTAGATTAAAAAAATAAAACGAAAATATTGGAGTAGCGCACAGGTTTATGTATTAATTTGCGAAACAAATAAAAAATTATTAAGTATTTGAAATAAATTTTAATTTTAAAATTATACTTAAACTGGTTAAATATTGTTTTTGTTCTCTTTCAATAACTTTTCAGACCAAATAATGCAGAAGAGAGATTACAAAAATTGATAATGCAGCATTCACCAAAATGTTTCCATATTGTAATAATGAAAAAAACTTTACAGTGATGTTTGTTTTAATTGGATATCCGTTGGTAACATTAAAAAATGTATAAATAAGTACATATTGACTTAAAAATATATTTATTGTTAGAGAGGAGCAACATCTTATAAAAAAACATTATTGTGGATATAGTCATGCGAATGTTGAGAATGACTCTTTCAATCAAATCCATTTCGTATATTCTATATTTTTCAGTTTGTAATCTGAAAATTGAATTAACGTTGTAGGTCGTTGAATGTAGTTCTAAACAATTGAGAATTTTTTTTTCTTAAAGTCAAGTACAAAAGGACGTTTGAATATGATTGGAAATGTGGAAATAAAATTCAGAAAGATTTAGGAAAAGGAAAGAAAGGATTTTTCAACAAATAATTGAATCTGGAATCATCAATTTGTAAAATAACTTTGTGCGAAAACTAGTAAAAAAAAAAGTATTCTATAAACATCAAATGTGTTGGATAACCGTCTTAACTCATTTACCTTTGCTTTTTATTGTTGGTGCATACTTGCTCTTACAAACGACATGTTTCAAAATTTATACTACAAACCGCACAAACTATAGATAAAACGTGATAGTTTAGTTTTTAATCTTGGAAAAGTTATTAATTTATGAAATATCAAATTCAAATTCAACAAACAAGAAATTTAATTGCTTCGAGACAAACAAATTGTTGATTTTTCACAAATATCGTCACAACCAGTGTTTCAAACATTCAAATTGTCGAGGTCCCACAGACATAATGACAAAATGCAAATGAACTTCTTTGCCGAACAACTTATAAATGGAATGATTTGCCGATATCAATAATTTCGAGTGACCTCATCAGAATGAATGTTGTTGTGAGACCTAGTTCTTAAAATGTGTCTATATAAGGATTCCGATTGTAATTCCCGTCGGCCGTCACAGACGTCTTTGTCCCTTGCGTCAAAAACAATATATTTTAACCTCTAAAACCTTATATTGTATCAATGGTTTATATTTTGTTGCAGGCATACACGAAAAACCGAATTTTTTATATCACCGCAAATCAAGTAAACTGTTCCGTTTTGGAATAAAATAAGGCATTTTTAATGAAAGATGTTGAGAGCAATTGGAGTTGGATGGAAAGGAATAGAACCCTCTGCGAACTGATCTGTTTCTTTGGTGTTATAAGTATTCTTACTATAAAGCTAGCTATCAACACTACTGAACGAAATTTTTTTATACATTCGAGAACGTGTTATCCAACTATATATATCTATGCAAACCTCTCAAGGGTTATAAAGGTTTGAAACTGTGATATGGGTCTGGCTAACCCAATCTCTTCGCTTCCCCTCCCCCTCTCTGTCCCTTCGCACGCCAACGCACTCTTAATCTTTTCATCCAACTTTGATACAGCTACTATCCATCACAATCCAATCTCTTCTAATCTATTATGCATGCACCTTCTGTTTCTAATCTATTATGCATGCACCTGCACCATATACTATACAGTACCAGTAGTACTATATAGTATATAGTATATACTATATACTACTATAGTCTATAGTAGGGATTGCAGTCCCGTGGTGTTTTATGAATCCCGGGAGTACGGGACTCATAAATTTTAAATCCCGGGATTTAAAATTTGTATGAAAAACACAATTTTCAAATTATTCATTTTTTAGTGTCGAAAAGAATAATCATACTAAAAAAATAACTTACTAATTTAACTTCTTAAAAAAATAGAAATTGAATAACCAAAATAAAACTTTAATAATATGACATAAAGAAAAAACCATTACCATATACATTTTCGAATGATTTAAGAAATAGGATTTTGTTAATTTGGAAATAATGTTTCCGATGGTTGAAAACGCCCGTTCCGATTCCACACTTCTTGGTGGAATGGTCAATAAATTATTCTACATTCACTGCAAATGGAATCCTCTATGACGACTTTGCTTATACAGGGTGAGTTTTTTAAAAAATGCCAGGCTTTTATCTTGAGAACGATGCTAGATGGGACAAAATAACCCAAGGTGATATTTGTTAAGGGTCGAGGGGACGTCTAGTGGTATTATTGAATGACCTTGTAACTCATAAGTATTGGAATTATATGCCGAAGTAGGGTTTTATTTTAGTTAGAACTTTCACATTTAAGGTTTTTTTTTTAATTAGGTCAATCAAACTACACATTTTTTGCTTACAAAATTTTTTTGTAAAGTTTACGATTTAGTAGATATGATTAACATTGATTTGCACTAAAGCAAACGTGTCTTCGCTAAGGTCTTCAAAAAAAAAAAAAGTTTCGATAAATTAAAAACAATTTCAATAAAAACATTTACGGAGCTTCGAATTGGAACAGTAAATATGTTCGATTTATTATCAACAAAAGCAGAGTTTCTATTGTGCAAATACTTAAATACTCAAAATGTTTCGATTCTCCTTGCTTTTATGATAGTTATTGAGACAGTCGATTCACGAACTAATGGGTTGCTTTTATTTTCTAGCTTACTCAGCTGCAAGGGATAGGCCAATATTTCATGATAGAGTGGAACACGATTGAAGGTGCTACCGTTGACGGAATAGAGTTTATCCGCTGGCACCCCTATGATATAAAGCTTGACAAGTATTATCTAATTGCTAAAGCTATATGATCTCATTGCATATGACCAAAAATAAAAAAATTACAAATCAAGAAAACTTGATAACAGGATTCCGTGTTTTCATTGATTAATACCGGCAAATATGACGATCCCGTAATCCCGGGATTTTCTTTCATTAATCCCGGGATTGCAGGATCATAAAAATTGGTCGGGATCCCGGGATTGCAATCCCTAGTATATGGTACTACTGGTATATAATACTACTACTACCATGGTATATAGTACTATGATAGGAGCTACTATCCATCACAATCCAATCTCTCCTAATCTATTATGCATGCACCTTCTGCTTAACTAATTTACAAAAACACATGGATTGAAAATAACTATCTCCATCGTATATATATATAGTACTATGGTATATAGTACTACGGTAGTAGTATATAGTATAGTACCATGGTATATAGTACTACTACCAGTAGTACTATATACTATGCAGTACCAGCGTACTATATACTACTATAGTATATAGTACTACTGGTATATAGTACTATGATAGGAGCTACTATCCATCACAATCCAATCTCTCGTAATCTATTATGTATGCACCTTCTGCTTAACTAATTTTACAAAAACATATGGATGATAGGATCTCCATGGATGTTTAATCCATGTGTTTTTGTAAAATTAGTTAAGCAGAAGGTACAGGCATAATAGATTAGAAAAAATTGGATTGTGATGGATAGTAGCTGTATCAGGGTTGGATGAAAAGGTTAAGAGTGCGTGGGCGTGCGAAGGGAGAGTGGAAGCCCGTGGGATATCCCCTAGTAACTACGCAGTAAATTTTATCTTTATGTATTACGATTTAAAACATATACAACAAAATACAAATTTCTCTCAAAATAAATAAACTAAATACATAAACACACATTCTAAATTCCTCTCTAAATAAAAAATCTTCATAAACAACAAATGAGAAAATCTTGAGTCAGGATTTAAAACTTATACAACAAAATACAAATTTGTCTCTATATAATAAAAATATAGTCATATATAATTAGAACAATTAAGAACCAAATTGTAATCAACATTTAGGCAAACTCGTTGCTATGAATTAAGTACCGGAGTTGCTAGAAATCAAAAATTATATTATAAAATCTATGGACAAAAGTAGTACATATATTATACTTCTGACATTCCTTTCTTTATATTCGCATTAAACAGTTGTTTGTCTACCTGATATTTCGCTCTTTTACAATAGTCTTTCCGAAACAAACATAACCCCAATTTTTAATCTACTAACTAATATTGTGGAAGATATTAGACTAATTGTGAGGTCATCGTTACTGGTGACGTCCACAACAAATCGTGGTTAGAATTTTCTAAGGCGGCGGCGGTAATAAAAGTCTTCTTCTAGATCTACATCTCACATCTATGCCAGATAGATACGAGTGTCGATGTTGATAAGCGTAGTATGTATTGGAAATTATAGCCACTATTTAATCATATCAGTTATCAAAACTGATTATCTCTAGATTTCCCAATCCCTTAAAATGTTTCTCTTCTTAAAAATGGACACCATGATGACCATCAAAGTTTTTACCAAGGTTTCCTTTTCGATCATCATTGTTTTTAGACTGACAATGTAAATTCTGCTCAAACATTTACTGAAACCATTCAATTCAGTACTAATAAATCGTTGCCATCGTTCAATAATAAAGTCTCAACAAAAATATTTGTTTTCGAAGTCGGCTAAATTCTCTAAGAAACAAACGTAATTATTTAATATTCGAATTCATAAAAAAAAATCACGTTAATCGTTCCTAATATTTAAAGGTCAATAAAATATCAAACCAGATAATCGAATACGAAGCAAGTAGAAAAGTGGCATAGCGAAAACGAAAGAACTTTTGATTATGTCCATTTTCGACAAAGGTTTTGACAGTGCCATTAATTCTTTAAATACTGGTATCAAATCTATCTCTCCTATTATTGAGTGTGATTAAATCGATAGTGACCGAGTAAGGAAAGTCACAGACAATCTTCCTCCTATTATTCTAAAAACATTTATTTTAAAAGAATTTGTAGAATTTGAAGAAAACCAAAATCTTCTACAGATCCCATAAATTTGGTATTTTTCCTTCGTTCTCGAAGTTTACCAATGCCCACTCTGTTCCTAAAAAAGAACCAAATGTGATACATATTTAAAATTATAGAATATAGACCAATAGTCTTACTTTCAGTCCTTTCTAAAATATATGAGTATTATATTAATAAAAATTTAAGATTTTTGGAAGACAATTATTTGATATCTGTGAGCAACCGATCACCACAACCGACATCCACACCTGTGAAATCGTTTTCCTGTTTGTTTCTTTTCCTCTCCTTGTCTCAGAGAGAAACAATTATGTCTTCCGTCCCAGACATGCGATTGTATACTAGAATTTTTTGCCAGCGAACACGAAATTTGTTTGTTATGCGCATATTGTTTGCACATGCGCATATTGTTTGCACATTCTGTGTCTCGATTAAAATTTAAAAAAAAAATTATTGGGGTCCCATTGAAATGGACAAAAAAAACGCATAAAATTAATAAATTACTATTGAAATTCAACCAATTATAATAGAAAACCAAAAACTAGTAAAAATATTAATGATTTTGTAGTCAATGTAACAAAATTTTGATAATTAAAAATAATTATAATAAAAATAACGACGCCTATGGAAACAAATATCACACCAAACAAATGGTACGAACTAGAAGTAGAAATTTAACTAATATAATTGTTTTGAAAACAAATTTATCCCAAAATAAATAATACATCTCTGTTTTACTTTTTGTCTCATCTTTTATTTCTTGCTGCGTCGTATCTGTCAAAAATCCGCTGGCAAAAAATTCTACAATACAATTATTGAGTTTTTTATTAAATCTATAAGAAAAAAAACCTACCACAAAAAATTAATAGTTTCTCCTGCGAATGTATAAAAAGAAAAAATGACATTTTGGCTTTTAATATAACCAAACATATAAATTTTGATATTTTATAAATGAAAAATAAATTTGTCCATAATGAAAACAGTTGCTGCCAGTTTGGCAGCAAGTTTTCATAATAAACTTTGAGAATATTTACATAACTTAAATATTTTTTTGTGTCGTTAGAAAATATTGCTTATCCTTTATAAAATATTTTACTAAAATGGAAATAACACAATAAAACAAATAAACGGAAATAACACAATAAATTAAAATTAATCGTATTTATTTTCTTTCATTTTATAAAAATTAGCATAACTATGACGAAAGCATTTAATATTTTTTGGCATTTTAAATTTAGAATTGTTTTTAATTTATAATTTAATGAAAAGGTTTGTGGTTGTAAATAAAAACAAATCAAAATGGAAAAAAGAGAAATAGATTATGACAAACAATGTACACCTTTTTGTCTTTCTTCCTACAATTTTAAAGTTATGTTCTCTATAGTCTATATATTTATATATACTCTAATGCCGGGTTCACACCTACAAATATTTGCGGCGAACGCGTGCGCCGCAAATATTTACGGCGCATTCTACGTAGTGTGGACGTATGCGGCACACGGAAAGGACGTAAGAATTTTTTTCACATTCAACACACACGATCCGTAGCTTGTCGGTTTTTTGACAAACATTAAAGAGATTTGCGCCGCATGCTGTTTCTAGTGTGGACGCTTTCCACAACATAAAAATTTATTTAGTTCAAATCCATAATTATTTATTTGAAATAAATATTATATTTTAATATAAATATCAAAAAATACAATTTTAACCAGGAAAGTACAAAAGCTTCGACAAAAACAAACAATTCTGAAAATTAATATAACCTTTTCTCGTTGTCACGAATGGCTTGAGCGGAGTGACGTAAAAATTTACGTGAATAAATATTTGTGTGATAAAATATTTTTGCGGCGAAAATATTTGCGACGCACGCGTTCGCCACAAAAATTTGTAGGTGTGGACCCGGCATAAGGTACGAGTCAAGAAAACTTGACCTCAATTCACGTAAACAAATGTGCTATCAAATATTTTTGATAATATAGTGGTTCTAATATTAATTAGAACTGTTAAATAGTATAGAAAACCTGTAAACAAATAAATATATTTGCTTTTAATAAAGTATGAATAAAAATAAAAGAGGAAAAATTAAAAAAAAAATCACTTTAAATTTATTTATTTAATTTTTTATATTTAAATTTTTCTTTTTCTCTTCATTTTATTTAACAAAAATCATATAAAATTGAAAAATACTCTAATTTGTATCGATTATTAAAATAGATCGTTTCCCGCTATTCCCGCTTGATGTAAACAAATTGTCATCCAAATTGGATGAAAAAACTATAATTGACCACGAAAATGGCGGTTTATTTTGTAGGTATTACACTGTCCAATTTCATGTCAAACTTTAAGATAGCTGGTGATGTCCACAGTTGTATTAAACAGTTGTTTGTCTACCTGATATTTCGCTCTTTTACAATAGTTTTCTTAAATAAACATAACCCAAATTTTTTAATCTGCTAACTAGTATTGTGAAAGAAATTAGACTAATTGTAAGTCATCGTAACTGATGACTAGAGATGGGATGGGACATCGTAATCGATTCTTCGATCTAATCGATTAATCGTCCAAAAAAGAATCGACCTAATGCCATTCTTATGAATCGAAAATATTGAAAGAAACGATCTTTTATAGACAGATTCTTGAAATATTTTGCGGTTTTAATGAAATGGTGCTATGTTGAGTTTCAATATATAAAAGTTTGATGTCTTCTTGTACTAAAACGAAATAATGTACTAGAGTCGTGATAATATACTAGTTAGGGGAGGGGAAAAAATTACCTCAATGTCAAATTGTTCAACAAAAAACAAACAACAATAGTTCCATCAGAAAGATTATTTTCTAATGCGCACATATATGTCTCCACATATATAAGTCTCATCCGTCCCGTGTGGAGTATTGTAGTTAAGATTGGGCGCAGCCCCTGTTTCCATCCTGGTTCTTTTGGATTTTTCAAAAGCCTACTATATAAATTGTGGGTGATCGAAATTTATGTGGAGTTCTTTCAGGTTTTTGATGTACATCAATTTTGAACTTGGCTGAAAGAACAGACAAACCACCGCATGATTTTCATTATTGTTGTATTGGTAAAAAAACAAACATTTTCGATTTAAATTTACATTAAAATAATTGTGTAAACACAAAATATTTATACACTTTACACAGAATTTTTATTTAATTCAATAATCACAAAAAACTATCCACAAATACTAAATTCAAAAAATGGCGTCAAGCTTGTTATTGTTTTTATACGTGTGTGTTTGTATTGTTTTTGCTGGGAGACGAATTTATCAAAAAATCTCAATTTCATCAAATTGATTTACATAAAAAGAAACATCAAAAATTTTGACTGAAGCCGCTTTTTCAGTTGCTGCAGTGTGTGCGTTCACGTTTTCGTTCCTTCAGTAATTTTTACCCTTCGATTTTTTAGTTGATGAAAAATTTGCACAACGATTTTGTCGCCATCTGCATTTTAAAATAATCAAGTGTTTGAAATGGCTCATATTTATATTTACAACATGTAATAGCAATAACATTATGCATAACATCACGTTTTTATATTAATATTATATTCATATACAAACTATATAATCACAAAATATTCAGTACAATAAATTCTGCAGTTTAAACAAATTACAAAATTCAAGATGTTTGACGTTTGTGATGTCAACAAATACACAATTTTTTTATGTTTCGGTATTTTCTCTTTTTAAATTGTAATGTTCTTATCTCTTTCTTTTTTTTGTTCAGAGAAAAAGTTAAAATTAAACCAACTCTGATGAAAAATCTGCAGCAGAAAAAATCACAATTTTTAAGAAATATGATTGGTTTAAAAAAAAAACTGAATGAAGGAACGCAAACACTGCAGCAACTGAAAAAGCGGCTTGAAAGAACGGTTTACATCAATTTTTTTTTGTGTACATCACTTTTTTTTGGCTTAAAGAACTCCACATCAACATCAAATCTTAAATACCTATAACACTTAAATACAAATTACATATAAATGTTTGAGTGTTTTAAGAAGACGAATAGCTTCTATGAACATTACTTCTTTTATGTAAGTAATCTTAAAAAGCGGACTTTGTAGACTTTCTTACTTGCAAATTATATTTCCTATTGCTCGACACATTTATTCATACATTTTTTAAATGCCAATCGATGGATCTCACTTTACTTTAGCAAAATAAATATTAGGCCAATAGAATTACAAATTGTACGTGTTGTTGTCGGTAACAGGTCAGAAATTTTTTTAATCTCTGGGGTAGGGTACTCACATAATGCACATGCCGAGTCCACTCGCCCGGCACCTGGGGACTGGAGTTATGCAACAAGGTGTGCTGGAAATTTTTTTTTGCTTCCTTGTCAGCGATATAACTCGTAAATGGTGCAATTTAGGATACTGGTGCCTTGGAACTTTTTTGTTCCTTAAATGTTTTTCTATAACTTAAAATAAAACAAAAACAAAATAATTTGTTTTGTTGCATCTTGTAGCAGAAACTCAACGAAAAAAGTAAGCTTCAGAACGTTTCATTCGGCTTGATAGTTTTGGCACAATTCCATTTTGCACTTAATGCCCCAAAAAAGTTGTTAACTTTGGGCAGGCCGCAAGGTCTGAGTTTTCATCCGATCGTAATCTGCTTGACGGGAATTGAAAGGGTGTAGTGTTAGCTTTAAATAGCATTTGTGTTGCCTATACCCATATTCAATATTAACAACAATTACAGTGGTTCAAAAAAAAACCGCGAAAATTCCTTAGTTGCAAAATTAAATTTCTCAACGGATTTTCAACTTAACGAGATGCGTATTTAAAATTTGCAAAGTGCTTAGAAAACCTCAGGTTTTAGAAAATAGACCTCTCTAACATAATTTGGGACATGATTATACATAAGTACAGTGAAACTTCCATAATTCGAACCACCAAAAGCCATAAATTTTAGTTCGATTTAGGGAAATTTCGAAATATAGAAACGATTTATAAAGAAATTAAAAATTTTAATTCGAAATATTAATACGATTTATAGAGAAATTCGAATAATAGAAGTTCGATTTATGGAAGTTTGACTGTAGTTCATTACTTTTTCATTAAATTTATTTGTCATTACAATAATACTCAATTATACATCGTGTCGCTACGTACGTTTTACGTATAATATACAGTACGTTTTATTTTTTCATAGAGTACGTTACAAGCAAGAGTCAGAGTAACCAATCGCGTGTTGGGTAGGCACAGACCCAGCATCTTGTGAGCACAACAGTATCATTTTGGGGAAAATTCTCGGTTCCTGTCGAGATATGGCAGACAAAATCAATGTCACAATCGTGGTTTCATAAACAAACTGGGTCATAACTCGGTCCAAATCATGTTAGAGAGGTTTCTTTTTAAATCTTCGGTTTTCTAAGCACTTTGCAAATTTTAAATACGCATCTCGTTAAGTGGAAAATTCGTTGAGAAATTTAATTTTGCAACTAAGGAATTTTCGCGGGTTTTTCAAACCACTGTAATTGTTGTTAATATTGAATATGGGTACAGGCAACACAGATGCTATTTAAAGCTGACACTATAACCTTTCAATTCCTGTCAAGCAGATTGCGATTGGATGAAAACTCAGACCTTGCGGCCTGCCCAAACTTAACAATTTTTTTAGGGCATTAAGTGCAAAATGGAATTGTGCAAAAACTATCAGGCCGAATGAAACGTTCTGAAGCTTACTTTTTTCGTTGAGGTTTCTGCTACACGATAAAGGGGTCAATTATGTTATAAACAATTATTTGCAAACAACTAAATTCAATTGAAATATATCGTTTTTTAGACATTTTTCGCAAAAATTTGCAACAAAACAAATTATTTTTGTTTTTTTTTTATTTTAAGTTATAGAAAAATATTTAAGGAACAAAAAAGTTCCATGGCACCAGTATCCTAAAGTGCACCATTTACGAGTTATATCGCTTACAAGGAAGCAAAAAAAAATTTCCAGCACACCTTGTTGCATAACTCCAGTCCCCAGGTGACGGACGAGTGGACTCGGAATGTGCATTATGTGAGTACCCTACCCCAGAGATTAAAAAAATTTCTGAGCTGTTACCGACAACAACACGTAAGCCATATCTTTTTCCGTTATTCTATTGGCCTATATTCCTTTAAACGTTTTATATTGTTATCAATTCTGCAACTAAAAAACTCAGTAATCGATTAAACATATTGTTTCCAGATTTAGACATCAATTAATCTTATTAATATCAGTCATCAGAGGCCCTATCCCGAACATATAAATGTGATCTTTGACAATATTGCGAACGTATTCCATAACATCAAACTTATTTATAATTGGCCCTGAATACACATCTGTGCTAACAATATTTAAAGTTGGATATTGTGAACTTCGTTTTCCATAAAATCGTTACCTTTACATCTTACACAAATCACAATATTGTTCAAATTTACATTTGTGTTTGGGAATAGGGTCTCAGACGGCGACCAAAAAAGCCGCCGTAGTGAACAAATAAAACGCACTCCAACAAAAGGTAGTTCTGCTAAGCATACAGTTAATCGCAAAAACAGAATTGAGTACAATCTTTTCTATTTTTTATTAACAATGAAATGGCATTTTTTTTAATTCGAATAACATAGCCATTGCGCCGATTAACACAATACCCACAAGTCACAACACAATATGAACTCACATTATTTAGATGAAATTTACCTTAAAAAGTAATAGCCGTAGAGAAATCACAAATTATATGGAAAATTGATAATTTTATTAATAAGAAAGTTCCTCGAAAGAGATATTTCCTTTACTTTTTATTTTCATCACATAAGATTATCTACTATTAATTACTTTTTGTAACTGTTTCTAAAATCTATAATTTCAATTGCTTTTTCTAGTCGCCCACTATTTTTCGTTAAAGTGAAACGTTACCTACAAAACGTCAAAAAAAACATAATAAGCCACTGCAGTCCAATGAATAATTATGTCGAATTCTTTTTGATGAAAAAATTGCTCTAATACGCCCCTTTTTGATCTCAGATCACTTTTTTTTGACATTACGTATTCTATTTGACAAAAAAAAGTGATCTTTTTCTGCCCTAAAAAGATTTTTCTGAATCTAGATTTTTTCGTAGATCAAGTTTTTAATACAATAGAGTAACACAAATACATTTACACTTCTGTCAAAATTGATAAATAAACAAGACGGCATTTACTTAATATTATTTTTTTAAAGTGGAATAGTTATTGTTTAAATAAAAGTTGTGTTTAAATCGTGTTTTAAAATAAAAATTAATAAAAAATTATTTTATTATATACAATTAATTACAAAAACATTTAATAACAGTTCACAAACACAACTACAAAATTAGAGCAAATTTTTTCGTATTCTTTTTGTGAAAAAAAATAACTTTTTTCTGATCTGGCAAAAAGAATTCGACATTAGATTTAGTTAATTTATGTAAACAACTAACTTTACAGATATCTTTGCTTGTTTTATTTATAATCTTATATCACTTGAATGAAAGATTTTATATGCAGTGCCACAAATTTTATAAATGAAACCACGTTGAAACATGATCGAAATCAAATTCCATGACATTTTTGAAATACAATTTTATTATCAAAAATTCACAATTTGAAAAAGTTCTTTACGTTTTTATCGACGCCTTGATTTTTTCACTTTTTAGAAAATTTTGTGTATTTACAGCATATGATACATAATTTTCGCATGAACAAGAAAAAAAAACAGCATATATGTACATAATTGTATATAAAACTTTAAAATATATAAATAACAAAATTATACATATATGTACACTTTCCGAACATTATGCGACGTTGCGGAATATAAATAATAAAAAATATTCAATATCAAATTTTCTTAGGTAAATTTTTGCTTCAATAAGAAAAGATTTTTAATCGGGAAAATATATATCTTTAATGTTAAAGAACGGAATGGTGGTGCATATTTTTTCTTTTATTTTTAAACAAGTTGAACTATAAGATACACAGAACAAGAAAAGGAAAACCAGCTTTCATGGCTTTGCACAAAGAAAAAAACGCGACGCTAGTGTATTTGTGAATTCTAAAACATTATTTTAATTATATTACGTCATATTTTGTTATTTATTATTAAAAATAATTAAATGAATACTAAACACCATATTATTTTTTAAATCACATTTTAAATATAATTGAACCAGAGAAAAATTCTTGTACATATATGTACATAAAGCGCTACCATTTAATTTAAAATATATATATTTAGTTTAAAATCACTTACCGATAAAACTTTTTATATTTGACGTTTTTTTTAACAAAGCACAATAAATATTCACAATTTATTAAAAATGAGCACAATATATTCACCAAAATGTTAACAAGTAAATTTAATATTAAAACAAATTTTTTATGCACAAAATAATGACACATCTTCTAGATAACGTCTTTCTCCGCAGCTGACCGGATCAAGACTGGTGAAGCAATATGGCGCGCGGTTGTTTGGTCGAGTCTATTATTTTTATACGATTCCATTATTTTGTTTAGCAATTTTTCGTTTTTATAAATTTAATTAAAAAATGTCTTTAACAAATTAAAAAGAATTATAAAATTTAGAATTTCAATTAAATTATGATAAGTTTTTATGTAAAATAAGAAAGAAATAGATTAGAGAAAGTTTTTAATACGGCCTCCCCTAGTTTATAAAATAAAAATATAAATGGATTCACCCAAAATTACTGTACGCAATTCAAGATTTGGAATATTTACTTTTGTTTATTTTTTTTTCTTTTAAACAATAATTATATTATTTTGATTATAACTGATTTATTTAATTATTTAATAACATTTTTCACTTTATTTGAAGTTATATTACATTAAAAGTTTATTTTACACAATTTAAACGTTAATATGACCACAGCGATTAAAATTTACTTTTTTTTAATATGTTGTGTTCTGTATATTTTATTTTATGACAAAAAAATTTCTATATATTTTTTTACGCGCATCTACTTTGTAGTGAGGTTATGTAGTTTACCTTTCAAAATCAAGTACGCATACACAACCAATAAAAACAAAAAAAAATATGAATGATTTTGGAAAATAAACTTCAGTGACGTATGCAATAAGGTTGAAATTCGTTTAAACAATTCCAATTTTATTGTATATGTTTTGTAGAATTGAAAATGAGGTGGCATTTCTGACATTTTTGCTCGAAAAATGTTTTTTTTTAAAAAGAGAAATAAAAATAAACCAATCAGATTATCGAAACGTGTTTTTATTAATTTTTATCAATTTCATATAAATATATGTGATAAAGTTGTTTTACATTTCATTTAACTTTAAATTTTTAAATCAAATGAATAGAACTTTTTATTAATATAAAGTTAATATAACTTATATAAAATGTACCTAGAACAAAAATATTTATTTATTCTGTTGATTAGTTTATATGGAGTTAATTGTTTTACATCCAAAGAAGCTAAATGTCTCGGTAAGTAACAGTGAATCCTACGGGATGGAATTAAATTACTAATTTATTTATCTAGTTTGTAAAGCAACAGTTGCCGAAATAGAGGAAGCAATTAGTGAAGTTGATCCAAAAAAAATTGTTGAAGTTAGTGGATTTAGGATAGATCAATCTGGAAATTCCGTTACTAAAAGTGTTCAACTTCGAAGATCCGAAACTTATTTAACAGAATTAATGGAAACGATATGTAATATCTTTTATCTAATTTTAAGTTTTAGAAAATTGTGATTGTTTTATCTTTTAGGTGATAAAATGGATGATTATGCCAAAGCGACTTATAAAACGAGTGGCAAATTTACAATTTTAAAAATGGTTACAAGTGCTGGCATGAATCCTGAAATGAGCAAAGTTGATTTTGTCCAGGACGGCGATCTTAATAAAAGTTTAAAACATTACGTACGTATTTCACTTTTTGTCAAACTTATCTATAGATTATTTAGGATTCATTTTTAAATACCGGTTATATATAGCAGTTTGTATAGACATGTGACGTCGCCTTCAGAACTGCAATGTTTCGATGACAGCTTCATCCAAGAATGAGTTTATCTTATGAACTAATTTTAATATATTGCTATCCGATCGTTTGACAAACATTAAAATGTTGGGGCTAGGTGGTCATAATAGTACGTTCGGGTAGGAGTGCGATGTAACGTGTTGTTTCTGAAAAAATGTGTAATAATGATTACAATATGCGTATAAAACACGTCATTTGGTGTTGATAGAACTGCCAACTTTTCATTAAGTGTACGCTCCTCGTTGCGGTAGCAGCAATTTACTTTATTGGTTGAAACCGGTTTGTTCGTTATTTCGTGTAATGCGTGATTTTGTTTTGATTTTTACTTAAAGATCTCGAATTTCCAATATAAAGAATGCATTTTAATAATGAACCAAACATTGCATATTTGCAACAATATTCAAAAATAAGCCCACAATTTGAATTTGAAGACATTTAATTTTAAACTAAAAATTACAATCTTTCAATATAATAATGATTATGTTGAAATCATTGGATTCTTTTTAACACTAACAAATACCAATATGATGTAGTTTTGTTTTTTTTATTAAATTTTTAAAAAAACATTTAGTTTACGGGAAGTTTCTGTGAGTAATCCCAAAAAATCCCCTGAAATTTTTTATTAAACTTCTTAATTTAAAATGAATAATTTTTTTCATGTAATATAACACGAGTTACGAACGTCAATGAATATTTCTAGCCACATTTTGTTTTGATTTTAGTTAAAGTTTTAAAAAAATGACATAACACAACTGCAATGGCTTGAATATCATTACTCCCTTATAAAAAAATCGAAAGAAATCGATAGAAAACGAATAGTTTTCTATCGTTTGCTAATGCTATCCGTTTCTATCGGATTTAATCATTTTAAATGCATTGAAAAAACTGCATAGAATCATAAATGCATAGAATCATTTTAAATGCATGAAAAAGCATTTGACAAAGTCAAACAGAATAAAATGGTCGAAATTCTGCAAAGTAAAGGCTTGGACGGCAAAGATAACAGATTAATAGAAAATCTATACTGGAAGCAGGTAGCAGAAATTAGCACAAGCGATGGAACGTCTGAAGACATTAACATAAAAAGAGGTGTAAGGCAGGGATGTATTCTGTCACCGGTGCTGTTCAACTCGTACGCTAAAACAGTCTTCAGCGAGTCAGTAAGCAATATGGATACTGGCGTGGTGATAAATGGTGTACGCATTAACAACATCAGGTTTGCAGACGATGCTGTTCTTCTGGCTGCTAACCACAATGATCTTCAGAGTATGCTTCAACAACTACTAAACAGCTGCAAAAAATACGGCCTTAGTATAAACATTAAAAAAACAAAACATATGATCTTCAGCAAAAACCCCATCAACACCTTCAACTTATCAATAGAGGCTAAAGTTATTGAAAAAGTATCAAAGATAAAATACTTTAGCACGATTATTCAGTACACATCCAGCAACACGATCGAAATAAGGAGCAGAATCGAGCAGCTTTCCGAAACATGTCAAATGTGTTTTGTAGAAATGAAATTAACCTAAATTTGAAAAAAAATGCCAAAATGTTATATCTGGCCAATACTTTTATACGGTGCCGAAACATGGACAGTAACCAAAGAGATCATGAAGAAAATTGAAGCGTTTGAGCTATGGTTCTATCGGAAAATTCTGAAGATCAACTGGAGAGATCACATCACGAACGAAACAACTCTAATTAGAATGCAAACAACAAAACTAATTCCAACCATCAAAGTAAGAAAGTTGAGCTACCTAGGTCACGTGATGCGCAACAACAAGTATGAACTGGAACAACTATCTCTACTTGGAAAAATCGTCGGGAGAAGAAGCAGAGGCAGAAGAAAAACAACATGGCTAAAAAATTTAACAGATTGGTGCAACTTGACCACAACAGAACTACTAAAACTGGTCAGATCTAAACACCAACTGCACCAGATGATGTCCAACATCCGAACCGGATAGGAACCCAAAGAAGAAATGCATAGACTATATCTGCCAGATAGAAAACGCACCGTAATCTATTACCTATAGGATTTTTCAATTTTCGGTTTCAATGGTTTTTCTACGATAGAATTTCTATCGTAGTTAATCGTTTTGAATCTGAAGATCACGATTGAAATTGTTTTTGGTGAAAATTGAAAAAGTTTTGAATCGTTTTCTATCCGACATTACATATATAGCACCAATCGTAACCTATCGTATTTTCCCGTCATTAGATTTCTATCGGGCTGAATCTGAAATTTAGGATTGAGATGTTTTCAGGAGAAATCACCCAATCGTTATCTATAGGATCTTTTACTTTTTGGTTTCAATGGTTTTTTTACGATAGAATTTCTATCGTAGTTAATCGTTTTAAATCTGAAGATCACGATTGAAATATTTTGGTAAAACTGAACAAGTTTTGAATCGTTTTCTATCCGACATTACATATATAGCACCAATCGTAACCTATCGTATTTTTCCGCCAAGAAATTCTTATCGGCTTGAATCTGAAATTTACGATTGAAATTTTTTCAAGAAAAACAAACCAATCGTAGTCTACCGTAACCTACGGGATATTTCAGATTTGATTTCAATGCGTTTTTTACAATAGAATTTCTATCGTTGTTAATCGTTCTGAATCTGAAGTTTTCTATTGAAATTTTTTGGTAAAACTGAACATGTTTTAAGCGTTTTCTATCCTACATTCCATATGTAACACCAATCGTAACTTATCGTATTTTTCCGCAATCAGATTCCTATCGGGTTGAATCTGAAATTTACGATTGAGATTTTTTTTATAAAAATCTAATAATCTTTGAAACGTTTCCAATCATCTCAATTTTCAGGCCGAGTTTTTTTTAGATTTTTGTAGTAACCTTTTTCTATCAACACTGGTTCATAGAGTTTAATTACAATTATTACTCATTTATAATCCTATTGAAAACTATTATTTATTAGATTAATAATTGAAAATTAATTATGGACTGTTGATATTTTCAAAATATCTGCTCAATTCTTTGACCTTACCTTCGTCCTCACTCCTCAACCGGGTGAATTTAATAATAAAATAACAATGCTTTTTTAATTTTGGTTTGAAAAATTTTATTCAAATTATTTCTATTGTTTTACGTTTTTATTATACATACATACATAGTATAGATACATAGATTTATTTTAGAAGTTTTTTTTTATATCGTTTTAAATTTCAGCATGTATAATTATTAACCGACACTTTTTTAAATATATCTTAGCATCACTGATTATTTCTATGAGCTTTTTATATATTTCTTCGATTTGTATGAATTGTAATTCGCCTAACTTTTTAATTTCTAAAATATGATGTCCTGTCAAATTCTCAAAAACAACTGCGTCTGTTTCTAGCTCGGTACCCAATCATCACAATAAAGTTAGAAATTCTCAAAATACTTCGTTGTTTTTCAATTGAACTATAGAGTCATTCATTTTTATCGATTGACTATTATACTCATTCCCAATAAGCAATGCGCACGGAAAGTCGTACCTTTTCGCACTGAAAATTGCACGAAGCATTTGGAATAGGTGTCTCCCAGAGCGCGGATTTCCGTACCCTTAGCGGATGAACTCTGTCACAATTTTCCAAGTCCAATATTTTTAATATCGCATGTATGTATTTGTGAGTACGAATTTTCCGTACGCATTCCAGACCCATTCAATGCTGATTTTCGTACCAAATTTCATGCGCTTTCCGAATGAAATATATAAATATTGTGTGCAATAATAGTTTGCCCTTGATATAACGTAATTTCATAACTAAATTAAACAAATTTTTATTGTTTTGATCATTTATTTATTAAATTAATTAATTCAAAGTATTCAATAGTATTCAATTCAATATAAATTTTACCTGACACTTTGGGACAACAAAAACCAATGACATCTATTCCTACAGTGGTAGTGTTCGGTCCTGCAATATCATAATAAATATCACAATATTTTACGTCAATTTTTTTTTTCTAACTTCACTTCGTTGAATATTACGTCAAACTGGACCGAACAGTCAAAAGGTAGAAATATGGATTTATACTTCAACCCTTATATGTCATTTTTATTTTAATTATTTTTAGCACAAAAGATAATTTATCCCGTAAGCCACAAAACCAATTTTATCAAGAATAGTTATCACAAAAATGTATGTATAAACAAAACAAAACCAAAAGCGTTAAGAACCAAAATAAAATATTTTTATTATCACCTAAATTCAAAAAATTAAATCTGGCAAAAAATCTGATTCTTTTCGTGATAAATGCGTATAGTACTTCGAAAAATCATGATTTTTTTTATCACGTTGTCTCGACCGAACACTAGGATTATAGCTTGAGATAAATTTTAATTCGTAACATATATTAATTCATAAATGAAAAATGGGTATGGAATTCCGTGCAGAAATCGTAAGCTTTTGGGTACGTACGTAAAGTTGATTGATGGGTTGGTATGAAGAACTGTTCCTGCAAAAATACATCTTTCAAATATAGGTCCTGGTGCGTTATGTCTTTGAACAAACTAGCCAACAATGGGACATAGGTTCTCACATCACTTTCATAAAGTCCTGTTCCTAAAAGTATTGCTCCATTTGTGGTTTTTGCAACATTCGGTGTTAACGAAACACGATCAAAAAGAGATTTACAAAATAATGAGCACATTTCTGAGTTTGAAGAATTCTCTTTCTCTATATAACTATTAAAATTCAACCACTTTAATAAGTTTTCTACTATTTGAACATCTGGATTTTTGGACTTTTGATTAATTTCTTTAACTTAAAAATATTACTTTCATAAGGAAATGCGGATGTTGCCATTAAGGGGCCAAATCGGCGTACAGATTCACATAAATGAATAGCACTATGCAAGTTAAATGTTGCTACAGTAACATCGTTCTTTAATTGAGTTTCTGACACAAATTGATAAATATCCAATTCGCATTGATTCAAAGCGGTTTGGGAAATATTATCTTGTAACAGTACGTAAAGACTGCGTATCAACAGTACAAATGGATTTAAACGATCTTTACCTAACGCTAACCTTTAAAACACGGAAAACTATAGTACAAAGTCTATGATAACCATTTCAGCTGCTTTCCATTTACTTCTCTGTACACGATATACGATTCAAAATGATAGGTTAATCTACCAAAATTTGGTTTTTACGATAGGAAACGATCAAAATGGAAATGCATTACAGTAATACAAAATAAAATAATGTGACATAACCCATTGAAAACGATTCAAAACGATAGGATATTGCACTAAAATTCGGCTTTTACGATAAGAAACGATTAAAACGGATAGGGATTAATAGAAAGTAAAATTTCCTATTGAAAACGATTCAAAACGATAGGTAAATGCCCCAAAATTCGACTTTTACGATAAGAAACGATTAAACCGGGAGTACCTTATTACAATGGCCCTGATTCAAAGCCAGTTATTGTAATTACCACTTTATATTGTGGCTTGGACTTTTGTGGAAAAAAAGTAAACTCACACACACCAAAAAAAAAACACGGTATAACTGATCCTGTCCAAAACGAATCTTGGGTTCGGAAATCTCTTATCTCTCGCTAGCTTAGCCTACCATTCTAAAAAACCAAAAAAATTTAATAACAATAAATTATATAAAAAAACTTAGCTTATTTATGTTGATATATGATTGTTGTATGTCCAAATTCAATAGAGTTCATCTGCCTTGCTAAACTTGTCTGATCTAACCTGATCTTGTTTGCCCATTTCCCTTCCAATATTTGATTTTATTCCAATGCACAATTCCTTCTCCAAAATGGCCCTTTCAATATTTAAATCTCTTTCCTTATTACTTCTATAATGTTTTACACATAATTTATAACTCATGAAACAGTAAAACAAGACTCATCCAAAATCATATATGACTTCAATCATTTTAAATCAGCAAAATAATTTATTTGATTTCCACTACCTTAACTGTTTTATAGCAGTAGAACTAGATATATGAGTTGTACGTAGAGTATTCAAACAGTTAAACATATAGCATTTCTAAACAAAACTATAAAATCTCCTTTTTTATTCAAATTTATAAAATTAGTCACAACAATATTAATAACTTGAGTTTGTTTTATTTTTGAACAATCAAATATCATCTGACTTTTTTTTAATAGATATAAGATCTAACAAATATGAATCACAAAAACACAGTCTAATTAGTTTAATGATAAAAACGATCTCTAATGATTTTAAGTTAAACGTGATGATCTTTTCATTTCAAAAACAAACCGGGAATTGAATATATAAAATGTGTTTTATGACATTTTCTAATGAGCAAACAAAACGAAGGTTGAGCAAAACTGAGTAACAACTATTCGTTAAAAATGAAAATAAAATTGGTGCGTTCGTTTATTTTTTTATAATTGTAATTCGAAATTGAACTGACCGTTGGAAAATTTGAAATTATTATTAATGTAAAAATGAACTGAAATTATGGAAATAAATTTTTATTGAATTGAAAAAAAAGAAGATGAATTGGTTTTATTATTGTTTAGGCGAATATCACGGACGTTACACCATGAATTCAAGGTAAAAATCAAGATATTTACCCTTGAAATCACAAAAACGTCGTCACCCCCTCTACGTCAGAAACCATCGAACTACTTCCCACAACTAATCTGTATCTGGGATCGAGTTATCAATGGTAACCAGCGTCAGGGTCGATGATCAATTTCAATACTCATGAAGTTCCTAGGAACTATCAGTGAGTACCGAAATCGATCATCCATCCATCTAACGTCAGCACCATTGAACCCTCGATACAACCAGTAAAATATGACACTGAAGATGTGAACCCCAGAGACAACAACCAGACAGAGGAACTACCCTACCTAACGAAAAGACATCATTCCCTGATGTCTTTCGCGTGATGGACTCCAAGACTCTTACCGCTCATATCTATGCACTCGTAGAGTACATTTCCAATCTTAGTCTTAATCATCGCAGGTAAGAACTTTGGAGCCAATTTTGCCGAGAATTTTTTTGTAGCGTCACTCAAATGATGTTGCCGTACAAACACACGTTGTTGTGGTTGAAAAGTCCGTAGTTTAGATCGCAGGTTGTACTGATGTTGCGACTTTTTGAAGGCTGCTTTTAAATTTAGCCGAACCCGGTTCCTGAGCATAGTCAAATGATCAGAGCGTTCTAATTCCTCACCAGCATCTTCACCAAGCTGGTGTAGTGATCTCAACAATTGGTAAGTATTTCCATCCGATATTGGATGTTGACCAAATAATAAATAATATGGTGAGTACTTGGTAGCTGAATGTACTGCGGCTCGCAGTGCATATGCGATTTCACCAATTTGTGAGTCCCACTTGGTATGTTGACCTTTTATGAACGCTCGAATTGCTGCAAGTACTGACCTATTGACCCGCTCTGACGCGTTGCTTTGAGGACTATAAACACCGGTCCTAATGTGTTTAATGCCGAAATCTGACAAAAGACTTTGAAAATTCCTACTAGTGAACTGTTTACCATTGTCACTGTGTAGAAACTCTGGCACCCCATATGTAAGAAACACTTCGTTCTTTAGAAAAGCATTCACCTTCGGTGAAGTTGCGTTTCTAAGTGGTTTCAGTAGTACAAACTTCGTAGCCTGATCCAGAACTATCAATAACACCGTATTCCCAAGTGTAGAACGAGGATACGGTCCCAAAAAATCTATATAGACTCTCTGCCATGGACGTGCTGTTTCGAATTGATATTGCATCGGAGGACGCAATATCTGATTCGTGGCTTTTGTTTGTTTACATGTGTCGCAGGACACAACATAGTTGTGTACCTGTGACGCCATGCCCGGCCAATAATAAAGACGTCGAAGTAATTCTAAAGTCTTTCTAACACCTCCATGAGCAGCAGTACTATCATCATGATGTTTCTGAATCATGTTGGAAGTCATCGGTTTTGGTACCCAGAGTTTCCACACAGGAACATCGTTAGGTATTGCATCAGGTCTTGGCTCAATACGTATGTATAGCTTATCATCCACGACTTTAACTGAAGGAAAGTCCTTTGGTGATGATTGAACTTTAGCTATCATATCCGTATATTCGTTGTGCCGATAACCTTCATTGTCGATTTTAATGTCGTTAATGTGATGTATTAATGCTTCCGTCAATTCTTCGTGTGTATCGTCATAAAGACGAGATAGAGCATCAGGGACTATGTTTTGGGTACCTTTCTGGTGGACAATGGTAAAATCCATATGTTGGAGTTTTAGGCTCCACCTAGCCAGACGACCACTCAAGTCTTTCTGTGACATAAGCCACTTCAGACTTGAGTGATCAGTCACAATTGTGAATCGGTGACCTTCAACATAGCCCCTGAATTTCTTCACACTAAGAATTGCCGCAAGACATTCAAGCTCAGAAACTGAGTAATTTCTCTGAGCTTTGTTAAGTTTCTTCGACATGAAGGCTATCGGACACTCTTGTCCGTCAGTATCAACCTGATACAACACACTACCTATCCCTGTCAGACTTGCATCGCATCTAATAAAGAACTCTTTATTATAGTCAGGGTTAATTAATACTGGTGCTGTAGTCAGCAATCGTTTTAAATTTTCGAAAGCAGCTTGCGCTTCCAATGTCCATTTCAATTTTCCCGAGCTCTTCTTCAATAAATCTGTAATTGGTGATACCACGCTTGCATAGTTTGGTATGAAACGTTGGTACCAACCAGCCATTCCTAGTAAACGTCGTATTTGTTTTACTGTAGATGGAGCTGGGTACTCTGCTACAGCTCTTACTTTATCTGGGTCTGTTCGTAGACCATCTTCACCAACCAAAAATCCCAAGTATTTCACCTCTCTCAGAACAAATTTACTTTTCTTGAGGTTTATTGTTAACCCAGCCGCTCTTAACAATGAAGAGACTTTGGACAGCAATTCCATATGTTCCTGGAACGTGGCAGAGACTACCAATAGATCATCTAAATAAACAAAGACATTTTCGTGATATTGATGTGGTATCACTTTGTGCATTAGCCGACACATTGTCTGGGGAGCATTGCACAATCCAAAGGGCATAACCCGGAATTGATACAATGGACGACCAGGCACTGTGAAGGCTGTCTTGTCTCTAGATGCTTCTGCCAGAGGAATCTGCCAGAAAGCATCTTTGAGATCAATACTTGAAATGTACTTTGTGCTATTTAGACGACCTACTAAGCCATCAATCAAGGGAAGTGGGTAAGCGTCCTTTTTCGTTAGTGAATTGACACGACGGCTATCAATACATAATCTGTTTTTACCAGATTCTTTTTGTACCAAAACCACTGGCGAGCACCAAGAACTGTTTGACTCTTCGATCACGCCCATTTGAAGCATTCGGTCGAGTTCGGCATAAACCTTTAGTTGAACAGCCGGCGATGTGGGATAATGCCTCTGTTTAACAGGTGCATTATCACCAACATCGATGACATGTTCAACCAAAGAAGTCTTTCCGAGCCCAGACACTTCAAATGACGGGAAAGAATCCTTGATCATATCCAGTTCATGTTGCTGATCAGTGGTGAGGTTATGTATATTTAAAGTTATTGGCTCTGTACGAGTCAGTTCACTAACAAAAGAAGGAACAATACCAAATTTCTCCCAGAAATCTATGCCCAGGTAGAGCTCTTCTCGTAATCCAGGGACTATATGGAACCGCATTGGTTTAGTGGAGCCATTCACAGTTATTGGAATTTCGATGTAACCCAAAATTTTATTTGCAGTACCATCCGCCGTACGAATACACGAAGTGTATTTACAGTAGGTTGTACCTGATGATTCCAATAATTCCAAGGAATTTCTTCCAAGTATTGTGATTGACGCTCCACTATCCAATAGTCCTGAAATATGTTTGTCCAAAATTTTTATTGCTAGTCGCGGCCGAGGATCCTTTGTTTCTGAAAGGATAGATGAAATACAAGCTTTACGAAATAATTTCCTCATCCTCCAATATCTGATGTTACGTTCAAGACGTCTAAAATACGTTCGATGTAATGATGGGAAATTAAATGTATTCGATGATTTTATTCGGGTTTCTTGAGTAATGGAAGATCGTCCTGCGTTCCTACATCTCTCGTCGATTTCTTCGGGCTCATTGGATGTTGAACCGAGGGTACCATCCCCGAAGCATGTACTCTCGGACGGTAGTTTACCGACGGGTGACAATATGAACAATTTGCATAAACTACATCCGGTTTATTACATTTCCAGCAATATAATTTTATCCGATTCTTAGAGCACTCAGGAGCTCGATGACCATTCACTCCACATCTATAACATACTATCGGTTGTCTGGATATTGATGGACCAGGTTGAATGTTATCCGATGTTATGCCAGGTCGCTGCAATATCCGTCTCGGTGCTGACTCCATCGCTTCAATATATCCATGTTGTTCAGCATCCACCTCATAATCATCATATTGCTCATTCGCTATGTCATCCATCAATTCTAAATATATTTGATCCCTTTTCTCATTCAATTCCACATTCATTTTTTCCTTCTCCCTCTCATTCACCACATTCATAACTTGCCTCACAATCTCATGCATCACTTCATGCACCTCATTCACACCCGGCTTGACCGCTGCCTGACCCAACTCTCCTGGGCCCGGCCGACGCTTGCTCCTAATCGAGCCAAAATTCCTAATTGTGTGCATTTTTGAGTGTAAGAAATATAGTGTTAATCCAAATACAATTCTACACTATTGTAAAAACCAAATTAAATGTTAGAAGCCGAATTTAATCCTTAAAATATTGTATTTTAAGTATTATGCGACTTCCCATGAAAATACCATAAATTAGAGAAAAAACAATTGATGGTATTTTTAACACTGGCTCTACCAAGAACTCAAAGACCAAAAGGTTAATGCGAAGCAGAATACAATTTCCTTTCAAATCTATTGAGCAAATTCCAAAAAAAAATTAATTATATTCAAAATTAAATGTACATAAGCAGCACTTAATGCTCATTTAAATTCGTTATAACAACAAACATTGTATTTATAACTATTTTCATACAGCCTAGATTCTTTGTTGTAAAAATTCCAAACTAAACTTCCTTATATATATATTTATTTATATTTATTCCCAAAATTTTTAATTATAAAAAATATCAAAACCAATAACTGGTTTTATGATTTGTTGACCAAACCGGTCGACAACGCCCTAACCAAAACTGGTTATGTAACTATCATATCACAAATTAACAGAAAACCTAAAGGGTCCCTTTTGTTCGGCGCTAGTTATTACAATGGCCCTGATTCAAAGCCAGTTATTGTAATTACCACTTTATATTGTGGCTTGGACTTTTGTGGAAAAAAAGTAAACTCACACACACCAAAAAAAAAACACGGTATAACTGATCCTGTCCAAAACGAATCTTGGGTTCGGAAATCTCTTATCTCTCGCTAGCTTAGCCTACCATTCTAAAAAACCAAAAAAATTTAATAACAATAAATTATATAAAAAAACTTAGCTTATTTATGTTGATATATGATTGTTGTATGTCCAAATTCAATAGAGTTCATCTGCCTTGCTAAACTTGTCTGATCTAACCTGATCTTGTTTGCCCATTTCCCTTCCAATATTTGATTTTATTCCAATGCACAATTCCTTCTCCAAAATGACCCTTTCAATATTTAAATCTCTTTCCTTATTACTTCTATAATGTTTTACACATAATTTATAACTCATGAAACAGTAAAACAAGACTCATCCAAAATCATATATGACTTCAATCATTTTAAATCAGCAAAATAATTTATTTGATTTCCACTACCTTAACTGTTTTATAGCAGTAGAACTAGATATATGAGTTGTACGTAGAGTATTCAAACAGTTAAACATATAGCATTTCTAAACAAAACTATAAAATCTCCTTTTTTATTCAAATTTATAAAATTAGTCACAACAATATTAATAACTTGAGTTTGTTTTATTTTTGAACAATCAAATATCATCTGACTTTTTTTTAATAGATATAAGATCTAACAAATATGAATCACAAAAACACAGTCTAATTAGTTTAATGATAAAAACGATCTCTAATGATTTTAAGTTAAACGTGATGATCTTTTCATTTCAAAAACAAACCGGGAATTGAATATATAAAATGTGTTTTATGACATTCCCACTAAACTTTTTGTTACTAGTATAACACGTCTTTAGTTTGTTATCATTCATAAGAGTGCGTTAGTGGAAGTGAGAAAGGCATATATCTCTTATAGTGCCACTGCTTATACGCACAGACGAAAAAGACCGAAACTATTATATGAGAACAATTTACAATTGTGTTTTTACGTTTTATGTATATATATGTCGACCATTTAATTTTAATAAAGTGAATTTATAATTAAAGTTATTAATCATATTTAAATTTTTTAAATATAATAAAGGGAATTGTAAACGTAAGTAACTATATTTATATATAAGTAAATACTCAAATTTTAAAACATTATATATGTTATTTTTTTTAGCTTAACCACATTTTATTTTTCCAGATTGATATATGATAATTAATAACTGTATATATAGTATTATTTTAAATATTTATTTAAAAAATATTTTTATATTTATATTTGTTTATTTTATTACAGATAATAAACAACTTAAACATAATTATTAAAATGTATTTTATTTACAAAAATTCCAAATTTTATACCAAGGTGGTTACACGATTTAGGTTTACCAAGACAAACTAAAGACATGTCTGACCAGACAAACTAAAGACACGTCTTACCAGACAAACCCTATAAATGTTATACAAGACGAGGTGGGACATTTTGTTCGCGCGGTCTTGGGTTTGTCTTGGTCTTGTTACTATAACGCGTTAATAGTAAGTTACTAGTAAATCTGGTATAACACTTTTACTGGGTTTTCTAATGAGCAAACAAAACGAAGGTTGAGCAAAACTGAGTAACAACTATTCGTTAAAAATGAAAATAAAATTGGTGCGTTCGTTTATTTTTTTATAATTGTAATTCGAAATTGAACTGACCGTTGGAAAATTTGAAATTATTATTAATGTAAAAATGAACTGAAATTATGGAAATAAATTTTTATTGAATTGAAAAAAAAGAAGATGAATTGGTTTTATTATTGTTTAGGCGAATATCACGGACGTTACAACCTTCCGAAACTTTACTATAGTTAACTATATTTAAATAATATTTAAATCCGGTCGTTCAGAAACGAAATAGTAAAGTTAATTTTTAACTATTTGACAGCTGTTTGCGTTGAGAAACACACTAGTCCCCGCCCACATTTATTTAAAAATTAAATCTGCTCTCGAGTAGAGTTAAAAATTAAATACACATATACATAAGCATTATTTAAAATTTAACGATTTCAAATTGACAGTTCAATTTATTTTGAAATTGCATCATATATATTTTTCAAATTCTGAATGAAACGCAAGTTTTCTATAACAATATGGCTAGTAATTTCTATCTTAGTTTTTAGTTTTTTCGGTTTTAATTTTATTCAATTGAAACATTTTATGAAAGAATTATTCTGACATACGATTTTAACAGATTGTATTAGTATTTGTGTATTTAATATTTTACTTAATGATCGTCGTTCAGAAATTATTTAACTATAGTTATTACATATTTTAATGCGGTGATTTGATTGATGAATTAAATATTTAACTATAGTAAAGTTTCTGAACGTACTCCAGATAGGAATTAACAGAAAATAAAATAATGTGACATAACCCATTGAAAACAACTCAAAACTATAGGATATTGCACTAACATTCGGCTTTTACGATAAGAAACGATTAAACGGGATAGGAATTAAAAGAAAATAAAATAATGTGAAATATCCCATTGAAAACGATTCAGAACGATAGGATAGGATAATCTACCAAAAAACGATAGGAAACAATTAAAGCGATACAAACATTCTATCGGAAAAAAAAACGATACAGCCCCATCCATTTTCATTCAAAAACCGCATATGAAACGATAGAAAACGGTTCTATTATTTTACAAGATTTTCATGTCTATCAGAAAATAAGGATAAGAAACCGCCAAAAACGACAGAAGTTTTCCGATGGGAAAAAACGGTTCCAACCCATTAATTCTCGTTCATGCATAGGAAACGATAGAAAACGGCTCTATCGGTTTCTATCGTTTTCTATCATTTTATTTTACAAGGGCTCTGAAAGAAGCAAGATATCCAGTAATCGAAACACAAGATCAAGATTGCCACTCTACCTACATATTGCAAAGGCCATATCACGAATATAATTTATAAGCCGTTGTGCCGAAATTTTGTAAATGTTTGTGAGTTCTTAAAAAATAATTTTGTTTAGATATTGAAAACAAAATTTTTTCTGTTACAGAAACAATTTTAATTTTAAAAGAAAAAGCAGATTTTTATTATCTTATTGAATAGTCGTCAATGATTTTCAAAAATTTTCGGTTTGATTTCAGTTAAAGACTTTACTAAACACGAAAATAAATATACATTGGCGCAGCAGGTAGAATAAACATGAAACTCTTAAACTGAGGACCATGGGTTCGAGAATTCACGTTGGTTGTCAAATGTATTTCGATATGGTTGTATTATAATCATTTTGACAGATTTCTCTTAAACTACATTCAAAATTATTAATTGACAAAATTGGAAACATGGGCTCTAAAACTGGTACGAAAAATGAATTCTTCAGGATGGGAACCTAGCGTCCTTGTGTGAGTATTTGTTAATACTGAGCAAGGACGACGACTAGATAGTTGATTTATGTATTGCTAATTTAAATAGTGGCGACTGAAGAGCTCGGGACTGTTCCATTAGTAGTTCAATAATTCATGATTTTTTTTCTTTAAATAAAATGTGATGTGTTGTAGGAATTAATGCCCACAACAAAATGCGTTCTGAAGTGTTGATGGACGCAATATTTTTTTTTAAGCTATGAATAGCTAAACAATAAATCCTAGTACATAAAAAATATGACATAGTCCTATATTACACGAAAGGATGGAGGAAATGAAAAGAAAATATTCACGAAATATTCATTGAAAGGGTAAATTACGTTTAAAAAATTTGCCGAAATAAAACTAAAATTGAACTGCCTTTAATCCAGCTAGTGGTATATTCCTCGATCATATGATGCAGTCTTCTTCAATGATTAAACCCAGATATAGAGTTATGAGCGTGCCATCATAGAATGGATAAAAATAGAATTAGAATTCATCCGCTAACACCCCTAAGATATCACATCGACCAATGATATCTCACATTAACTCATATGTCAATAGCAGGGAAAGGAGGACGTAGATCAAAAATAAAAAAAAATTACAAATCAACAAAAATTGATCCCTACATGCATTATAAGCATACATTTCACCCATCAATGTAACGGCACCTTTAACCGTAATAATTAATTCAAATTGAACTCGTTATTTTAATCAAATTATTTAAATTATTCCTATTTTCATATAAAATATTAATTAAATAATTTCAGTGTTTAGAAGTCCTTGACGATCATGAAGAAGCCGCAACAAAATTTTTTATGAATGAAAATGAGACTGATATTGATTTAAAATTATGTGGCGAGATTGCTCAATATTGTAATCAATCGGCAACTGTAGAGTATAATTTAGAACAAGATTATGATGAAGAAGAAGACGCAGCTACACACGATGAATTTTAGATTTAATTAAAAAAAAATTCCAATTTTTTATAAATGTTAAAGGTAATCCAGGTATAGTTATAAAAAAATAAAATATTTTTATTTTGTGTTTACAAAAAATATTTGTTTTGAATTTTTAATTTTTTCCTTAAACGCTAGTAAATGCAAACTTTGTATAAGTTATTTGTTATTATTTACATTCGAAATACACCAAATTTAGTAACTTTTCCAGTATTATTTAGTGCAGCTTTCATACTTAGTCCGAGTACACGACGTGTATCGACTGGATCAATAATACCATCATCCCACAGCCTAGCAGTACTGTAATAAGGTGAACCTTCGTTTTCGAACTGATCGATTATAGGTTTCTTGATTTTATCAAATTGTTCCGTTGTGAAAGTTTTGCCACTCTTACGATATTGATCTTCAGTTATTTGTGCTAATACATTCGCGGCTTGATGTCCACCCATTACCGATATTTTTGCATTTGGCCACATGTATAAAAATCTTGGGGAATATGCTCGACCACACATACCATAATTGCCAGCACCATATGAACCTCCAATAATAACCGTTAATTTAGGAACGTTTGCACATGCAACGGCAGTTACCATTTTCGCACCATTTTTTGCGATTCCGTTAGCTTCGGCATCTCGACCAACCATAAAACCTGTTATATTTTGTAAAAATATTAAAGGAATATTTCTTTGCGCACAAATTTGAATAAAATGAGATCCTTTAAGTGCGCTTTCTGAAAATAACACTCCATTATTTCCAATAATTCCAACTAAATTTCCATACAGTCGGGCATATCCGCAGACCAATGTTTCTCCATACATTTTTTTGAATTCAACAAAACGACTTCCATCAAAAATTCTAGCAATAACTTCACGAATGTCGAAAAGCCGCGTTAATGTTGATCCAACAATACCATAAATTTCTTTAGGATCATAAATTGGATCTTCAAATGATAAATGCCCAGATTTGTTGAGATCGTTGGAAGACTTTGATTGTAAGTTCAAATTTTCGTTATAACTGTTTGATGATGGAAGATTGAGGTTTCCAATTACTTGACGGGCGATAGTTAAGGCGTGTTGGTCATCTAAGGCATAATAATCTGTAACGCCTGACGTTTTGCAATGAAGATCCGCTCCACCAAGTTCTTCAGCTGAAACAACTTCACCTGTTGAAGCTTTAACAAGCGGTGGTCCACCTAAAAATATTGTTCCCTGTTTTTTAACTATTATACTTTCATCGGCCATTTTTTTTTTTTTTTTTTTTTTAATAAAATGTGTTGTGTAATAGGGTTTAGAATATGTGTCACAACAACACATAAATACCTTTTAAGACCTAGGTCTAGACCTGGGTCCCACAACAACTGGCGTTCTGAGGTGTAGATTAACGCTTTTTTTAAACATCTGTGGGTTGAAGCCACCTGAGACTAAGTGTTCCGGCAAACTATTCCATTTGTACGCAGTTCGGACAAAGAAGTCTCTCTGCGATCTGCCAGTATGACAGCGCGGGATCTTTACCGTTTCACTGGTTGCGGCAGCCGATTGCCGAGTGGAACGGGGGTAAGAATAAGTTTGAGGCATGATGCCGCTGATTTCATCTGAGCACTGTTGATGACGATATTTGTAAAAAACAACGAGGTCAGCAACAGTGCGACGATGTTGTAGGGAATCAAGTTGTGATGTCAAAGTTCGATCACCTACAATTCGTATAGCTCGCTTTTGAACAGAGTCCAAGAGGGCCAAGATGGAAACAGAGGCAGCACCCCAAACTTGACAGCAGTACTCCATACAGGGACGAATATAGGACTTATGCAGGAACATAAGCGCCACCGGCTGTGCAACTACCCATTACCACAGCAACTTGTGATATTCCTTGTGCTGACATTCTGGCCTGATTAAAAAATATTCTTCCACCATGGTTTTTATCGGGGAAGCTTTCAGATTGTCGCAGCAAATTAGCACCACCAGAATCAACTAAATAAATACACGGTAAACGATTTTCTTCAGCGATTTCTTGAGCACGAAGATGTTTTTTAGTGGTTATAGGATAGTATGAACCTCCCTTGACAGTAGCGTCATTTGCCATAATTACACATTCGACCCCTTGCACACGTCCTATCCCTGTTACAATTCCGCCAGAATTAACAACTTCTGATCCATAGAGTTCATGTCCTGCTAGTTGTCTTAGTTCTAAAAATGGAGATCCTTTGTCCAACAATAAATCAATTCGTTGACGTGCTAGCAATTTTCCTTTTGATGTGTGACGTTTTATGGCATCAGAACCCCCTCCTAATAATGCAGCATTTGTAATACTTTTCAGCTTTGAAAGAAGCTCAGTCATTTGTTTTGTGTTTTCCTAAAATAAATATACAGTGTTTGAGCCATTGGCTATTTTAAATTAAAAAGCTTTAACCGACAAACAAAAGTGATATCCGAGGATCTTCGTTATCGCTTCAAAAGGTTTGAAAACAATAGGTTGAAACGTCAACCATCTGTAACAGATTATATCAAAACTCAAAAGGAGTGGTTCTCAAATAGTTCGTGACTCCTAGAATTGGACATACAGGAAAAATTGCACTGAGACCAAAGCAAGCTTTGCTTATATTATTCAGATTTGGGGTCACCAAAGAAATGTTTATACACAAAGGGGAAAAAACCAAGTAAACTCCAACTATACCACCCAATAAATCATTTTTTACTGGCAACAATGGACAATATGCTATACTACAACATGCATTATGTATATAATAAGTGAAGTGCGAACTCACTTTTAAATTAAACTAGCACAGTTATCAGACGGGGTTGAACAAAATGCCGAAAAAACTATGTCGGGTATTTATTGTAGTACTTAAGCAAATACCGACGATGTTCTCGTAACTAAACTGATTCTGTCTTCCACTTTGTCGTCTACACGAACGATGACAGAAAATATGACTAGTCTATGGTCAAAACCAGTCAGCTCTAGACATTGTACTGAATTGAAACTGTTCAACTCTGGTTAAGGTGCAACTGTAAATAGTAAACTTGCTTCGAACTCACTTCTGAATTAAAATTCGGACAAGCAAACAAAGCATTATATACAGAAATTTCAATGAACTAAGGTCTAAACCCAAAAATCACACTCTTGTTGTTACACATAAAAAAATTCAAAAAATTAATTACCCAAAATATGTTAACAAATATATAGTGCACAATCAGCGTTTGCAAAACTAGATAAAACTTCTCCAAGGCACCTAATGTAGGATTTCTTGGATCGTTCAGCGCTTGAAAACTGCATTTTTAACAGGGTTCAATCAAATCTAGTAATCTTAAAAAACGATCGCAAAGGTAACTGTCACATTTCAAATTGTGTGACAAAAGATGCGTTCGATTTGACTGAAACGACTGAAAAAACAAACAACAATTGCATACAATTTTTCTGTTGTTTCAGATGCTTCAGTCAAATCGAACACGACTAAAATCTACAGACTCTTTGATGTAAACCAAAAATTATAAAAGTGTAACAATTGTCAGAAGTGTCAGAATCGTTTAAAAAATACAATATTATCTTACATGATATTCAATTGAATTTTTATCAATTTGTGTTCGTATTATATTTGTTTGTCCAATATGAATCGAACACGGTGAAACATTCAGTATTTCACTTGACATTTCTAAAGCATTTGATAAAGTGTGGCATAAAAATCTTATAGCTAAATTAAAATCTTATGGCATAGACCATCTTACTGTCTCATGGATTCATAGTTTTCTTACAGGTCGCCAATTTCATGTTAATTTAGATGGTACCACATCCAATATTTTCACAACCAATGCTGGGGTTCCCCAAGGTTCGGCACTCTCACCAACCTTGTTTCTTCTATACATTAATGACTTACTTATTTCCACAGTGCACCCAATCCATAGTTTTGCTGATGACAGCACATTACATGCATCACATGCATCTCCTAAATTTCGATCTCATACTGCAGTTCCCACTGATAGAGAGTTGCTAATTGATTCCATCAACAGAGATCTGGAGCGTATAATGGAATGGGGTGATCGTAATCTCGTTTCATTTAATCCAACCAAAACCAAATTATGCCGTCTTTCACGAATGGAGCGACATAAAAATTTTCCTATTAAAATAAACCAAGAGGAATTGCGTGAGGTTGAATCAGTTAGACTTCTTGGAGTGGATATTCAAAATAACCTGAAATGGAATAAACATGTGTTCAACCTCGCTAAATCTGCAATGCAAAAATTAGGATTCTTGAGTCGATGTAAAAAGTATTTCAATCCCGAGCAAATTTTGCTAATCTCCAAGTCCTTTATTCGTCCATGTATGGAGTACTGCTGTCATGTTTGGGGAGGTGCTTGTCAGTCAACAATAAATTGTTTAGACTCTGTACAGAGAAAAGCAATACGGTTGATTGGTAATACCGAACTAACGGACCAGCTTGATTCACTCCAGCACAGAAGAAATGTGGCTGAATTGTCAATCTACTATAAATATAACTTTAGCGAATTCTCCTCTAAGGAAATTCAAAATATTCTTCCATCGTGTGCGCAGTATAATCGACAAACAAGAGCTGCCGAGTTATCCCATCCATTTGTTGTACAAATACCTCGTTGTAGAACTGTGTCCTTCCAAAACGACTATTTCAATAGAGTGGCCAAATTATGGAACTCATTGCCCTCCTCTGTATTTCCCGATGAATTTTCTCCTCAGGCATTTAAAGAAAATGTCCATTATCATTTAAAAAAATTAGTATAGTTATCCCTATATCCCCATTCCTTTATAGTTGACATGGTATCTTCGGATATTCAAAGAGTCTAAATAATGAATATTTTATATTTAGTGTGCTAAACATGTCTAACTAATTAATAAAAAAAAAAAAAAAAGAACAAATACTAGTTTTAGATCGCCATACTGTCGTTTTTAATAATATTCGATTATTTAATAACATTTTTATGCAATTTGAAACCATTTTCCTCTGATTAAATTTTTCGTTTCTTCTTCACATTTAAAATAGTGGTATAATTTAGTGTACTACATAGTGTATTTTTTTCGGCTGTACCGAGTATAAACAAAAAATCAGTACAATTACAAGTTAAAAAGATCACTTGAATTCTGTTCTATTACTTCGGTCTGAAAGACCAAGTATTACATTCATGAGCTCAAAGTGAAATTCTTACCCCCACTTTTTTGGCATTTCTCGATGTTTTAGGACCTACTGATTTTAAAAAAGTAGTCACAACCTACGAAATCTAGAAAACCGCTGGACGGATTTCAAAAATTTTTTTTTCTAAAAATAGGTTTACTCAATGGGAAGAGCCGAAAGGACGATGTGTTCGATAACTGTACCGTAAAGCGTGGTTTACACGATGCGAGCTACTGGCGTGCGAGTAGACAGTAACTCGCCTGTTCACTCGCCTCACAAAAATTGGACAGTAGCTGTACTCGCCTGTACTGTTCACACGATGACAGTTACTTGCCAGTTGTATGCGAGTTGATTATAAAAACAAATTTGACAGTACGTGAAAATATAACTGGATAGTGGGTTTAATTTTAAGTCCGTGCATAGTAATACTTGTTTTATTTTTATTTTATTTAAATTTAAAAACTATAATATACATTTAATTTCAAAAACATTTAATTTATTTTATTTATTTATTACTAAATTTATTTTATTTTATTTATTCGAGTATGCTGAAGACGGTTTGCAACATTGGCATAAACATATTGGCATTTAAATTAGGTTCTTCCCCGAGTGGTGGATTTCGCAACTGGCACTGTGATATTATCATCATTAAATACTTTATATATATTATTAATAAATTTAACAAAATATGTATACAAAATTTTTAAAAACGTAACAAAATAAAAATACCTATATTCTAAATTAAATTATATACATTCCAACGATTTGTTTAACAACCTATTTTACTTTCGAAAACGTTTTGATTTTGTTTGTTTTTCTCACAAAATTAATACAAAAATGAAAATAAACATAAAAAAAATCGAAATAATCCGAATACAATACGATTTACTTTTTTCAATGTAGAGGGGGAAGGCAAGTAGCAAGTAAAAACAAAATATGTTGTAGTAACTCGCCTACCAGTAGCTCGCATGCGAGTAGCTCGCCTTGTGTGTTCACACGATGCCAGTAACTGTACTACAGTAACTCGCCTGTTCAACTCGCACGTTTACTCGCCTCGTGTAAACTAGGCATAAGTGTGTCAAAACAAGGAAATTTGCATATTTTTGCTTAAAAAACGTTCATATTAAGCGATTAGAAACATTGAATTTGGAGAAATCTTGATGGTCGGGATTGATATGTGAGACCAAAATCTAGATTATTGCATTATAAGTTTGTCAAAAAAATGTTGTCAAGTGTGTCAAAAGAAAGATTTTTATTTATTTTTTTACCCAATTTTTTGGAAAAAAATAAAATTAATTATTTGTTTGAAATGAAATTTTATTATTATTATTGAGGGGGAAGTGCAGTTAGCGTGGTTTACTCTAAAAACGCATTTCCTTTCTATTATTAAAAATGAGATTAATTTTTTTACGGAATATTCAGTGAATCTGTTGTCGATACCAGTGCTTTATTTAACAATTAAAATTTTTTGAAAAAGAAAAAAAAAATTTAAAAGAAAAAAAATTTTTTTCCCACGTTACCGCACTTTAGCCATTATTGAGAATTATCGCGGAGAATGGAGAATTATAAGTTTGTCAAAAAAATAATGTCAAGTGTGTCAAAAAATGATTTTATTTTTTTTTTAACCAATTTTTTGGAAAAAAAAATGTAGCTGTTTTTATGATGTAAATGTAATTGATAATGAAATTGGACATGGAAATTTTTGAATTTTGTTATAGTTTTTGAAATATTTTTAGAATTTTGAAAAAAGTTTCAATTTTTGATTTTGTAATAATTTTTGCAATATTTTTAGAATTTTAGAAACAAATTTTAAGCTTTGATTTTGTAATAATTTTTGGAATATTTTTAGAATTTTGAAAAACGTTTTAATTTTATATAATTTGTACAATATTTTTGGAATTTTGAAAGAAATATGAATTTTTGATTTTGTAATATTTTCTCAACGCTAAATGAAGAGGCTTTTGAGTAGTTTGCTGAGTGTATCATCTTTTCACTAAATTATGTTAATTTATGATATGTTATAATTTTCCGGCAAGGTATTAATGTTTCGTGCTAGTTTTGTAATAAATTTCTAAACGGAGATAAAAAAACACTTATACTTTAACAAAGAGTTATCTTTGATGATATACACCGCTGCCCAAAACTAAAAACCATGTCCTCATAAAAGTTTTTTGCCAAAAACTATATCAAAATCCTTAACCCAGACCGAAGTCTTGATATCTCAGAGCTTGAGATTTCAGCCCCTCCATATTTTTTTCATTACGAATATTAACCCAGATAGATTGTGATTGGTTGATTTTTTATTCACAAAATAGTATTTTCATAATATTCATACCGGGGATATGACTTTTGCTTAGGCGCCAAGATTTTTTTTTATTTGATAAAGAATCACTCACTGAAGCAAATAAAATCAAAACGAGTTGTATCGGTGAGGGCACGCCACATGATTCTAACCACCTTTTCAATTGTCCAGAGAAACCTACCGACCTGACGAAGGAAGATCTGTGGTACCACCCAAGGGCAGTAGCAGAGTTCCTGAATCTGGACTTGGAGCCGGAAGAATAGCACCACAACTCGTCGCTACAACAACAACAACGGCCGATCTGAATAGATGCGCTGTTGGCAGCTGCTCCAAGGCAGGAATTGTAGAGCAATGCTTGCGACTTGGCAGGATTCAACGAAATTCGATTTTCAAGGGCCCGCACCCGAATAGACTTGAGATAACTATTAATTTCTTCAATACAGCCATGTAAATTAAACCGGGGCCTAGCATGAAGAAGCTGAACATCATCAGCAAAAACATAAACCATAGAGAAGCGACAGGATTTAGCAATATCGTTCATAAACAACAGGGGTCCCAAAATAGAACCCTGCGGAACACCCTTAGCAATGGGAAGTGCATCAGAGATAACATCCAGAGAGCAAACAGACATATTAGTGTTTTGATTAAATTTTTTTTATTTGGAGTTTTAGTTTTCCAGATGGCGTTATGGTGATTTTTTTTATATTGAGTTTTAATTTCAAAATGGCGCTACAAGTTCACGATTTTGTTTGTGCTAAAAAATGAGTTAGGCTTCTATATATCGGAGGCTTTGCTTTTACTTATTAGATTTGAGCAACTTTTTATTTTTATTTTTTATGTGGTTTTCGATTGGTAAAATCAGATTTGATCGAAAAAGATCTAGATTTCGGCGTCCAATCGAACATGAAATCAGCTGTTTTTACCATTTTTGTTGTATGGGTAAAAAAATGAAATTTACGACATGTGCTTTGATAATAGTAAACTATTTTTTACACACTTCACGCACTTTACACACTTTTATTTATTAGAATTATTAATTTCATTTAATTTAATTTACAATTAATAAACTCATCTTAAATTTAAAATCTCATATTAAGGAATACAATTGACATATGTCAAATTTCACTTTAATTGGTATTAGTGAAGGGGAATTGATCTGAGGAGTAAATCTAGCTAAAATCTCAGATTTGAAAAATTGATCTCAGATCAAAAATAAATCAATTTTTTTTTGATCTGACGTACCAATGAAACACAAATTTGCTGTCAGATCAAAAAAAAATCGATTTTTTTTTGATCTGACGTGCGAATCGAAAATCACATTAATAGTAGCACAATGGCTGCGTTTAGACCCTGACGGAAAAAAATTATGAAAAACTATGAAAAATTCAAAGAAATTCAATGAAAAGCTACGAAACGAAAAGTCATAGACAATAATAATTTTTCATAGAAAATAATAGGAACAAATATAATTTTTTAGGAAAAAGTATGAATTTCTCTGCAAAAGTATGTCTCTAAAAATGAAAAACTATGATAAAACTATGACTATGAACATGTTAATTTTTTTTAAAATCTCTTATTTTCTATGAAAATTAGGTAAACAATTATGAATTTATCTGAAAAATTATGTTTATGAACTATGAAAAACTAAGAAAAAATCTGATTATTGAGCACGTAAAATTTTTTCGAATCCTATTTTATTTCGGTATTCAAAATAGCGATTTTGTAAATAGATAGATTAGGTTCTCTGCATGATAAATATGAAAACTAAATTTGGCGGAAACTCAAAAGGGCGAAAGTTACAAAAGTCAAACAAAATTTCTGAATATTCCGAAAAGGTAACGTTACCCTTAGCGTTTTAACAAAAGCATATAATAATCATTTAATGTCAGTTACACCTTAATCCGATAGTTAATCACTCAGCTTCATAGTTTGAGAATTTAGTAAAAATCTAAATTTATTTTAAATCTCAAAGGGGGCCAATGTGAAGTTGAAAGTTTGACACCATATAACTTTGGCCACCGCATTTGCGCAAAATTTGTTCACAAATGCAAAATGTTGCAAAGGATCCAATCTTTCCATTTATCTATAAAAACAACCTTGTTGAAACCAGGATTAAATAGGAGCGATTGTGAGCTTTTCTAAAAATTTATGTTTTTCATTATGATTCAATATGCCAAAATTTGTGTTTGGTATTATATATTATTTTAGCATAAATCTTATAGAATCTTACTCGTACAACAAACTTTGTACGTAATTCGGATATAAATTTTTTTTTTGCTTTCTAGTGTTTCTTTGATTTCACTCTGAAGCAAAAAAGTCCTACTTTACGCCCTTAATACATAATTAGCTATTTCGCCCGCCCTTATGTTTACGGTGAAATTTAAAATCTTAGTAGGTAATGCTATGGTTTTTTCTGATACTCAATTCAAAGATGTTAAGTAGTGATACTTTGATATGAATGTAAAATTATTCAGTTTCTTGATCGAATGGGCATGCATAATTGATGAAAAACGTGATCCACGCAGGTGAAAAAGTCGAGATTTGAACTTGACCAGTTTTGATTTTTCTGAAACTTTTCATATTAAAAGTATGGACAAAATAAAAAATACAACTTATTTTACAATTTTTTTAAAGTGCATAGTTTGAGCATATGGGGCACCCCGATACGTATGAATAATTAAAATTCTGTCAATCCGATGTAACTTTGAAATTAAACTGCTCAAGAACGGCTATACCGATTTCATCAAACTTTTTTTGGTTTGATAGATGATTAGTTGGTCGTTTGAAAAAAAATTAATTTATTGTTTTTGTAATTAATTTTTAGATAAAAATATTAAAAAACCTTTTTTAAAGATAGCCCTAGGGTCGAAGATCAATTGGAGTTTAATTAATTTTTTTCCAAGGAGGCGTTAATTTTTGTTCTTGAGATATTTAATTTTAAAGATTTTTGGTCCAACTAAAATTCGAATTTTCCACCATTTTTTCAAACTTCAGTGGTTAAAATTTTTTGATGATAAAAATTGATCGAAAAAATAATGAACAATTAGAATTTTAGGCGGATTAAAAATTTTTAAAATTAAATATCTCAAGAACACGAATTAACACCTCTTTGTAAATTTGAAATATTTTAAAGTAAGGATAGAGCTATATTTAAAAAAAAGTTAAAATTTAATTGATTTTAAAATTTTTTGTTGATGGAAGTTGTTTGAAAGTATGATGAAAAATTAGAATTTTAGTCGTACTAAAAATCTTTAAAATTAAATATCTCAAGAACAAAAATTAACGTCTCCTTGTAAATCTGATATACTTTAAAGTAAGAATAGAACTATTTTCAGGAAAAAAATGCATTAAATTCCAATTGATCTTCGACCCTAGCGCTATCTTTATAAAAGTATTTTTAATATTTTTATTTAAAAATTAATTACAAAAACAATAAATTAATTTTTTTTCAAACGACCAACTAATCATCTATCAAACCAAAAAAAGTTTGATGAAATCGGTATAGCCGTTCTTGAGCAGTTTAATTTCAAAGTTACATCGGATTGACAGAATTTTAATTATTCATACGTATCGGGGTGCCCCATATGCTCAAACTATGCACTTTAAAAAAATTGTAAAATAAGTTGTATTTTTTATTTTGTCCATACTTTTAATATGAAAAGTTTCAGAAAAATCAAAACTGGTCAAGTTTACACAACTCGGTCTAGAACACGTTTTTTTCGAATTTTTTATTCGTATGGAAACATCCTTCCAAAAATGACACCTTCGAATTTCGAACCGCCAACCATCATAGATTTGCATACCTATATTTTAAATTTTCATTAATCATTGTCATAAAAATTCATAGAAATTCATAATTGTTTGTAGAAAAACTATGAAAATAACTATGAAAATTTATGAAAATGTCCAAATTTAGATATGTTTTTCATTAATTTAGATAGTTTTTCATATTTTTTTATAATTTTTCATAGTTTATCATATTTGTTTCTCATAAATTTTCATTTTTTTTTCATAGTTTTTCATACTTTATTTTCTGTCAGGGGACCACAGCTAAATTAGCATTGCTATATGCAAATGACAATTGTAACAACGGTATAAACGCGACAAGGTTATAACTCAGCCAGCTAATTTAGCACTGATAATTTAGCAGTGCTACAATAATAGCAAAGCTAACTAGCTGCGGTATGAACCGTTTACAATTCTTCAAACGTCAATTTTTTTATATTCCGACATACTTTTTGTCATTTGGGAATAATTTGTATGGTTAGTGTGTGTATACATTTGCAATTTTATTTATTTTTTACTTGTTAAATTTTTGTGTTATGTGTGTTTTGTGTTTAAAAATAGTTTAATTTTAGGAAACTATAATGGAGAAAAGAAAGAAATCGTCCAATTGGCTCCACAGTGAAATAAATTTATTATTAGACATAATGCTCGAAAAAGAGGTTATGAAGATGTTCGATGACAAAAAAACCAGAACATCTGAGATTTATAAAATAATAAGCGATGAATTGAGAAATTTGGGATACGACCGGGATACTAAGTTTACACCAGTATCTAATTTGCTACGTATCAAATTTGCTAACCATTTTCACCATCATACTTTTTAAATTTGATACGGTGATGTAAACTCTTATTAATTAGGTATGACATATTAATTTTTAGCGCGTCCTTTTCATTGTTAATTTTTTGGTTAGGAAAAAATAATTTCCATATATATTTTTTATAAAAAACTGAAAACATTTATTATATTAATGCTAAAATTTATTTTACTTTTAATTTCAGCAAAAAAATCACATCAAACATAAATATATATTTATAAAATAAGTTGATTTATTTTTATTTTAAATGTCATATCTAATTTTAGTGTTCACACCGTAAAAATAATATCTATTTGCTACGTACCTAATTTGATACGTAGCAAATCATCCTACCAAATATTTGGTACGTACTTTTTTGATAACTGTTTATATCGACCATAGTCGACCTAATAAGTATAGTATGTACCTATAGCTATTTTAAAGCTAAATATAAATAATCTTGAAGTCACTCAACAGCAATTGGATGATTAAAATCCGGTGAATAATAAAATAATATAATTATATAATGCTCCTTCTAATTGCGTATCAATTCCACAGCGACTCTTTACAAATTCATTACAACTTTGATTAAAATGAATTTAACATCAATTTGATCGAAACTCCACAATATTGAATCAAACATATAACATAACAATAATTTATATTTTAATTCACCATTACAATTTAAAATGTTCAGATCAATTAGATCTTTTTACATGAAAAATTATTTAAATTTTAATTCACAAATACAGTTTAAAATGTTCATTATATTTGATCTTTTTCTTTAAAATCAAAACTGTATATATTAGTTTTTATTTCAGCAAAATATAATAGGAAACTTTTATTGCGGGAAAACTTTTTATAAATAACGCAAAACGTGAACTTAATTTAAAATTGCGGAAAAACTTTTTTTATATCTAACGCAAAACGAGAACTTAATTTTTATTGCGGAAAAATTAGAATGAAAAAAAAATTTTTGTTTTTCTTTTTAATAATCAGTAACATAAAAAACATCGCCAACTCAATTTTAATTTTTTTAAAAATTTAATTAAAATGTTCGCCACAACACTCCCCCCCTAGTGCCATCGAAGATGGGACGATATAGAAATTATTGTGCTACAGCACGAAGGAAACGAGCAGGGGTACGAGTGGTTCTGCCTGCTCGTGTAATTGTAGATGCAGGGTGGAATAGTTGTGTGTGAGGAATAAGATTAAATCTGACCTTCTTAGTTGAAACATTCGCTTTAGCGTCGCGTTTCCTCGCATCTTCAGAGGTAGAAGGGAAAGACGAGGATGTGTCCGGAAAAGTAGAATGGACTTTATCTGTAGAAGACGAAGTCTCGTCTGCGCGATTGAGATCAGTTCTCAAAGTAGATGAGTTTTGAGTTAAGTCATCTTCAGATTGTTCCCTAAAGCAAGGTTTTAATCTGTCGATGGAAACTCGAATGTGTTGACCTTTACGGTCAATAACGAAATTTTTATCATCGCGACTGATGACTTGGAAAGGACCTTCGTATGGAGGTTGAAGAGATTTACGTACTAAGTCAGTACGTAAGAAGACATGCGAACAAGACTGGAGATTTTTGGAGACGAAAACATTAGGAGAAGTGTGTCTTGATGCAATTGAGGGACGAAGGTGGTTGAAATGTTGTTTCAATTGAGAAACGAAGTCAGATTGAGGAGTAGAAGTGGAGTTTTCGGTAAAGAATTCACCAGGAAGACGAATGTTAGTACCATAGACGAGCTCAGCCGATGAAGATTGGAAATCTTCACGGAAAGTGGTTCGTAAACCAAGTAGTATTGACGGTAATATACGCGTCCAATCCGTTCTGTCGTAGGCCATTATCGCAGATTTTAAAGTTCGGTGCCAACGTTCGATGAGGCCGTTACATTTCGGATTGTAACTTGTAGTTCGTTTGCGTTCGAAACCGATTAGTTTTGACAACTCGTTAAAGAGATTGGATTCGAATTGGGAGCCCTGATCAGTAACGATTACTGAAGGTACTCCGAAACGAGAAATCCAATTGGAGTAGAGAGCTGATGCTACCGTTTCAGCTGTGATATCCGAGATAGGAATGGCTTCAGGCCATCGAGTATAGCGGTCAATAATTGTGACACAATAGCGTTTGTCCTCAGAGGTAGGAAGGTCCACTTATGGTCCAATAATGTCCATGTGAATCTCGGAAAATCTTTGAGAAGTGGAGGGATAGTTACCTAATGGAGATTGAGTATGGCGAGAAACTTTTGCCTTTTGGCAAGCCAGGCAGTTCTGTCGTACATCCTTTTTAATGGATGGCCAAATGACTTTTTCAGTAAGGAGTTTGACAGAACTGTGGACTCCTGGGTGAGATAAATTGTGGAGACTATTGAAAACAGATTGACGAAATTGCTTTGGAATAAAAGGTCGTGGATTACCAGAAGAGGTATCACATAAAATAGTTTTGGCATTCGAATTGCCAAACGATACTGGAAAGGATCGGAATTGAAGTGTGGGACTAGTGTCCACTAATTCCTTTAGTTCGTTATCGTTGAACTGAGCGTCAGCAATTTCATCGTAGTTAATGTTTTCTGGAATTGATATTTGCTCGACACGAGAAAGTGTATCGGCGACTACATTATCAATTCCAGAAATGTGGCGAATATCAGTCGTGAATTGACTGATGAAATCTAAATGGCGGAATTGGCGAGGACTAGCTTTGGCAGGGTTCTGCGACAAAGCGTAAATGAGTGGCTTATGATCGGTAAAGAGCGTGAAGGTTCTACCTTCAAGGAGATACCGAAAATGTTTAATTGCAGAGTAAGCTGCAAGGAGTTCGCGATCATAAGCGCTGTATTTCTGTTGCGTTTCATCGAGTCGCACAGAGAAGAAACTAAGTGGTGTCCAACAGTCGTTAATTTTTTGTTGGACAACAGCGCCAAGTGCCTTATCGGAAGCGTCGACCATAACGGCAAGTTGGGCAGAGTGTAAGGGGTGAGAAAGAGTTGTAGCCTCACTGAGTTGCCGCTTGCATAAGTCGAAGGCTTGAATGGCGTCTTCGGACCATTGAATGACACGTTTGTCATTCCTTTTGGAACCTTTAAGGAAATCGTTGAGAATGGCTTGGTTGCCACCAGCGTGAGGAATGAATCGTCGGTAGAAGTTAATCATTCCGAGAAAACGACGGAGTTGCATAACTGTTTCGGGACGCTCGAAACGATTGATAGCATCGACACTGTGACGAAGGGAATTTCAGAAACACTATTTTCGTGTCAAAGATTTATCATCTTCCCTTCGTCGCAAGTTTAATAAATTCCAGACAATTTCTAATTTTATAATTTTGATCCATCATGACATTATAGTCATTATACCCATTTTTCAAAAATTTTTCCCATATTTCGTTTTGCACATTATGCAAAAATATTAATAATTCTAGAAAAATTCTCACATGTTTTGCTTTCTGTAAGTTTTACAGAAAACAATTACTGAAAAATTCTGGATTAACCTATTTGGTAATCCAATTTCACTTTATTTAATTCTCATTTTTCTTTCTTTTCTACTTAAGACTGAAATTCAGCCTTTCGTTTTTTTGTTGTAATTAAACAAGTTTTCGTTTATTTGTGGGAAAGTTCCCACAAATGGATTAGATTCTGGAATTAATTTTTTTCTCTCGTTATTTTTAATTTTGTCTACTAAGAGCATTTTGACCAGAGCTCGGATAACACCGAGGTGTTGATTTGAGTTGGAAAATTTTTAGTGGGGACTCGGATTCGAATTGTCGACCAAGATGGTCACAATTTGTTTTAGTTTTGGTCGGGACTAGGTTTCGAGTAAAGCGAGTCAATCGTTGGTCGAGACTCGCAAAGTATCTCTCGACCTATATGGTTACGTGAGCTACGAACGAATAAATACGGACGGGTGATTTGGTTGTGTTTTTTTTTTTTGGTGTATTTTGGCTATTTGTGTTTTTTTTTGGTTTTTTTTTAAGTTTGTTTTTGTGGGTTTTTATTAAAGAAAAATTGAAAAATTGATTTGAAATTATTTAAGAAAAGTTTATGTTCAGATCACATTTAGTAGAGTGAATCTACAAAGGAAAAAAATAAAATAGTGATTTTTTGGTAAAACTGATCTGAGTTTATTGTAATTATTAAAGAAAAATTGAAAAATTGATTTGAAATTATTTAAGAAAAGTTTATGTTCAGATCACATTTAGTAGAGTGAATCTACAAAGAAAAAATAAAATAGTGATTTTTTTTGGTAAAACTGATCTGAGTTTATTGTAATTATTAAAGAAAAATTGAATAATTGATTTGAAATTATTTAAGAAAAGTTTATGTTCAGATCACATTTAGTAGAGTGAATCTACAAAGAAAAAATAAAATAGTGATTTTTTGGTAAAACTGATCTGAGTTTATTGTAACTATTAAAGAAAAATTGAAAAATTGATTTGAAATTATTTCAGAAAAGTTTATGTTCAGATCACATTTAGTAGAGTGAATCTACTAAAAAAATAAAATAGTGATTTTTTGGTAAAACTTATCTGAGTTTATTGTAACTATTAAAGAAAAATTGAAAAATTGATTTGAAATTATTTCAGAAAAGTTTATGTTCAGATCACATTTAGTAGAGTGAATCTACTAAAAAAATAAAATAGTGATTTTTTTTCGTGTAAAACTGATCCGAGTTAATTATCAATTATAGTAATATAATTTCATTTGTATTAACTATCGAAGCAGTGAGAAAAGGAAAATATATTATTTAAAATTGGTTATGTGAGTGTTTTCTTCCGTATTTATAACACCGACTTAAGAGGAAGGGGAAAAAGTAAAGGAATAAAACCAGGTGAGTCCTTCATTTAGCTATAGTATTGGGTTTGGGTACTATGTGTTGGAGTGGGGTTTGTTTGGTTTTCGGGGAATAACATGAACTGGCGAAGTATTCAAATGGGACGTGGGACGAGGGCAAAATTAATGAAATGTCGAGTCCGTTGCCCACATCTCCTTGATGGATTATGCATTCTTCTGAAATGAGTTAACATGGTGTTTGGAGGGGACAGGTAAGTAGGAATGCCTAAGCCGTGTGGCCCTCCTGAAATTTTTTATTACCGCTGACTCCCAGGATTATCTGACTGCCGAACAAACTCACGACAAATACTTACGACTGAGCCAAGCAAACAGCGGTGTTCGGACAAACAGCCAGGTAAACAAATCTCTAACGTTAGTAAGTGCCATCTTTCCTCACCTCTGGAGATCTAGATGGCGCTGCTAAACGTTACAGTGGCGCCCAAAGATGGCTCATTTATTCATGAGCCGAATGAAATTTAGGCTTGTGTCTTTATCCATAGGTCAACTAAAGGGGTCCCCGTCCAGTAAACACGGTTATCTTTAATGTAAGTTGTGTATGAAGTGTGTTATGAGTGTTCCCAAGTAGCATTCTTTACTTTGATTTTAAAATTGTAACCTACAAATGTTGTGTAAGTCCTCTATAGATGAAGTAAATGTAGGAAAAAAGTTATTTAATTCTAATAATACTTATCGGAGTAAATTAATTCTAATTCTTGTAAACTAATTATAATATTTATCTGAGTAAATTAATGAATGCAAATACTATCAATGAAAATAATGATATGATTTGCGTTATGTACATTTATACAATAACTTAAGAGACGTGTTATAGAGTTTTCGATATTCTCTATGGTTTTTTTTTGGTAAAGCTGGCGTCAGCTCTGTATAATGTTTTTCTTGAACGGGAAGGTGCAATGAAAATTCGCGAGTAAAGGAAAAATAATTCCTGTAAATGGTACTTTAAAGAGGATTTGTGGAGGAAAAGTGGAAAATTAGGTTTGGTGAAGTATAGAGTGAAAATTGAAATTGAGTGCTTAAATCAAATAAATTAAGTCCCCATATTATAATATATTTCTCATTCGTTTAATTGTTGTATCAACTGATTTTTATCGTGAATAGTATAGCAATAAACTGGAAATTAAAATATAAGAAACACTTCTCATGTATTAACGTTTAAACATTAATTTTTCTTATACACTTTTTGTTAAAATTGAATTGTAATAATATATAATATTTGCTCAGCACTTCTAAATCCATTTGATTGTATGACTGGATAAGCTCTTTGAAATCTTGAATGGAAGAATACTGAGAATTCATATCTTTCGTTTTTATCGAAATCATTATATTCCAGATTAGATAAATTGGATGCGCACTGGCCTGTCAAAATTATAGGTACGGAGTTCAATTCCCGATGGAGTCAAGAAGATCTTCAATTTGTAACATTTAATAAATTTAAATATTAGTAAATTAATTATAAATATAACTAACCCGACGGTAAAAATATATAATCCAAAAAGTTTAAGCAATTAAATTCTCTTTGTATTCTCAAGCGAAACATCTTTTATATTTTGTTTTGTTTACCATTCAGTGTTGCTTTATAAGATGCTATACCACATCGGTTAGTATTCGAGAAACATTTGTGGCGTATTTTCGATAAATCCTCGTTAAAAAGTATTAGATATTAAGTATATTAGATTCCTTGGATATTGATTTGAAGTGTTCTTCTTCTAAATTTATAAATAAATAAAAACATAAAAACATACGAATAAAAAAACATGCTGTTATTTAGTATTTATCCAAAAGGAAAAAAAAACCTATTGAGTAAGGTTTTGGAAACACAATTTTTTTTTTTTGTTGGGGTTTTATGTGTATAAAGGTTAGAAACATATGTTTAGGTAAATTGGCAAATGCTTCGATTGGGATACTCTGTAAATGATTGTTGTGTATTTTAACAAGCAGAATTGCTACTTGGGTTGATTGAATGGAATGTTCTCAGCATTAAATGATAGGGCAAATCAGCTGATCACTGGCTTCGGTAGAATTTAGTTGAGAATAATTTATTGTGTGGAAAGTAGTTAGTGTTGTTGCTCCAGTGTTAATTATAATTCCGAAATGTTTTACCGCGGGATAATCCAGTTTTTGTTTGTGTAACAGTTATGTGTTTATTATTTCTTTTGTTTGTTGTTACTGTTGATAGTCTGTTTGGTTCTGGGATATTTCAATGACTTTCAGCTTGAAGTGTCGAAATATCTTTACGCGGACTTATCCAGTTTTGTTGTTGGAGTAGATTTAGGGATTTAGAGTTTAAGATATGTTGTTGATTTTGTTGCTGTTGAATAGTCTGTCTGGTTCTGTGATATGTCGAAGAATTTATCTTAAAATTTTCGAAGTATCTCAGCGCGGATTTATCCAGCTTTTGTTGATTAGTTTTAAGTTTTATTTGTGGTTTGGCGCTTAGGTTATGTTGCTGTTGAATACCTGTAAGTTCGTGAAACATTTCGGAAACCAAACGAAGAGGGATTCAGAATGATTTGTCGCGAGGTAATTCCAGTTGAAGACTGTTAGATTTGGCTTGTTTGGTTAGCAAAACATTCTGAATCCTCGTAGATAGCCTTCCCGATGGGCGTCCGGTTCAACTTCGCTATATGCATTGTCGCGTGTAAAGGAACTGTGGGCGTTCATCGAAAGTGCTTGATAATCCTAACCCTCCTCATATCCAAATCCATTATCCTTGTACTCTTACTCCTAGTGGTAGCGGTTGAGTAGCAACATCATCTATTTTGGTTTCAGGGTGTGGTTGGTTCAATTATAATTCGTGCTTACTGGTCTTAATCATTCGTTTGAGTTTGTGTTAATCGTGTGTTTTATTTGTTGTTATTTTACTATGAATTAATCTACTAGGTCTGGACTAGCAAACAACCCCGAGTTCAAGCGAACTTGACCTATTTAATCTTAGTCCAATTTCTGGAGTTTCTATAACCAGCAACTTGCTTTATGGTAACAACAGAAATTAGGACTCTCTTGAATATTATTTTTTTTTAAATATCAGTTACTTACATTTCCAGTTCAAAACAGCTAGTCCCGATATTCATTTGTTTTGCGGTTCCTACGTGCAATTGTCTGCTCGCAAGCCATGTTCTTCTCACTCACATATTTTAATAAAATGTTTTTTTTTGATAAATTATATTAAAAGTTTTATTTCGTTTTGTGAATTGCGTATTGATGGCAATTTATATTTTTTGGGGGTTATTGGGTTTTGTTTTTTATATTTTGTTTAATTATTATTAATAATTTTTTTTTACTTTTTTTTATATATAGAAGTAACTTCCATTTTGGTCGATTTTGTTTTAGGATCAATCTGAGGAAATTTATGTGTAAAATTAAATTAGATATTAAACTAAATTATAAAGTATAAACGAACGCATTTCATAATAATTAATATCTCATGTTAGTTGATAAATTACTATTAAAAAAATTAAACGAAGAAATTTTAATTATCTTTTTTAAAAAAAAAAAAAAATACCATTAAGTTGGATAACATAATTTGAATAATAATAATAAAGTTTGGTTTTTTTGTGAGCTGAGTTTTTTCTATATTTTATGATTTGCCTTATGTAATGGTACTGTAATTATAGATTTATAAATTTTAAATAAAATGAAAAACCTTATTTCAGAAATTTGTTTAGAGGATTTAACCCTCTATAACTAGTATAATAATTATTCCATTTTGGAAATAAAATAATAATAGTTCGAGTTGTGCTTTTAGAATCACACTCTCGGAAAACAAATATTATAAAAGTATTTCAATATCGAATTCTGTTAGGAATCTAACGTACATAATATAATGTAACTATCCATTGATTTCTAAATATTTAAAAATAAAAAAAAAAATAAAATTTTTTTTGAATAACATTTTTGATTTTTTCTAATTTTCAATGTAAAGACATCTTTAATATTTATTTGTTTTATTTTTGATAAATATGAATGTAGAAAATAATAAAATTTAAATTGAGCATATCTGATTTTTCTTAATTCAAATAAGAAAGTTTTACATAAAGTTTAAAACACTATCGAAAATTAAAAGTAACACAAATTTTAGGTTAAATTAATGATTAACATGTAAAAGAAGTATAAGGTTTAAAACAACATAAAATATTTATCTTAATATTTTTTTTAAATTTTCGACTCTACAAACACACGTATACAGCATAAATTTAGTAGTAAATAGAACATAAACTTTTTCCTTAAAAAATTAGCTACACTATATTTACTATCACAGAATAATTTTTGTATACGCGGTTTTTCATCCCGTCATGTGGCGTTTTATTTAAAAAAAAAAAAAAAAAAAGAATTTAATCAATTAAAACATGTTTCGGTAATATGATTACCATGGTCAGTATGATAAAATTAAACTAACAAAGATCAACAAATTAAAAATCAAATAAGGCCACGAATGCGTTTAAAAAAATGCTCAGGTGTTGGTATTATTGTTATAATATAGTTGTATTGATGATTTCAATAAGTTGTTGCCAGTACAAGTTTTACAGAGAGTTTTGTTTAAATATTAATTTGTCCTTGAGAATTTAGAAAATTTTCAGCCTACTTTTTCGATTCACAGAGCCAAATAGTTGGACTTGGAAACATTGATCGTTGTTGTCTATTTGACCTACAGCTTGTAATGATTCACGCTATATCAATAAATAGTTAAAATTAACCTTCACATAAATTGCCAGTTAAGATATTTGAAATGAAAGTTTCTGCATTCAAAATCCTAATTGAACTTTTGATCCAAAGGTTGAGAGATCCAATAATACGAGTTTCTTCCCAAACATTAATTTGACATTTGATCCATAGGTTGAGAGAGATACAATAATGAGAGATTCTTCTTAAAATATTTTTGACAGTTCAGTTATCAGCAATAAAAATTCTTTCCAAAAATCAAAATAAAGTTGCACAAAGAACTTAATTGATGGCAACTTAATCTGTTATTTAACTTTAGATCAAGAAATACAATCCCCAGCTGTTTCAACAAATTATAATATCACTTTATTATAAACTTGTTATATTCCATTTACCTTTCATATGATACAAACTTAAAACGAGCAAAATAGATAATACATTAATAACTTTTATCAAACAATTGTTAAGCAAATTTCAATTCAGTTAAAAGGAATTTTTAATCGATGAAATTAAAATTAATTTTTTTTTTTGCAATAATGAATCAAAAAAAAACAAAAACTAGAATTGTTTTTTTTAATAATTTTTAAGTAAAAACATAGCTTGCTAAATTGAATTTTTTTTTAACTTTAACTTCTACAAATCAAACTGCCAATGCAACTCCTGTTGCCTTTGAACGATACTAAGCAAAATTTTCAAAATGAAATCCATTATGTTACTATGCCAAGGTGGTGCCATTGATCATTAAGTTTTTATAGAGGGAATTCTTCTGTAAACCATGCCCTACCATTTTAATATTTCCTTGCTAAACAATTCTTGAAACTTATAGATCGATATGAGATGTGGCCCCATGGCAGTAATTATTTTGTTTTCCTCAAAACTCTTTGACTAAATTTAATTGAAATCTCAACTTGCATTTTCTCGTCCAAATTTTAATTTTTTTTTTCCTCCTTAAGTATTGTAAATTCTAATGGTGTTCTTTGTTCACAATTCTTCTCTTATCTAAGAAAGGAATTGTGTTACAATAAAAATCTTCGGTTGTTTATAAATATGTCGGTCATTGATACTATTATGATTATGTCACATGTTTGTTTACGTTATTTCGATAAATGTAAGTCAATGTGTTCATAATAGTTTTTATTAAATGTTTTGTAATAATGATCCGCTTGAAATTTTTCAATGTCGCTTAGTTTGTTCCATATGGTATACGATTTGTTTGGTATTTGATCAAATGGATTTTAACATGTTATTCCTATGTTGACGACATAGTTGAATTACGGATCTCTCTCTCTGTTATTGTTATGGGATCCTTTGTATTTCGGTAAGGTTGGTTCATACGAGGTGTTCGTAGTTGAGAAAAGACCTGTATTTGATAACGTGATTATCGAAATAGTGATTTGGGTTTATTAACCAAGAACCCTTACTCTAACTGCGCAAACATTATCCGGGCACAAATTTCACTAACTAACTTCGTGCCCTATTGATTAATAGGCGTGGATCAGAGTATTAGTTTGAGCGTTAACTTAATTTGAGCATTAATGATCCAAATTGGGAGGATTGAGAGTTGTTATCGAGATGAGGGAAACTGTTCTGACTATGCTCATACTTATAAAAACCACCTCAATGTTGTCCTTTATCATTCCTAAGTATCCCAGACACTTCACTCAGGGATGTGCAACCCGCACTAGTGCTTGACATCATAATCTATCAAGTGTTGGGTAAGGTTTGGGAAGGTTAAAATCAAAACAACCAGTGCTCTTTTATGCGTTATTTTATATTCTTGACTATGGTTTTCGTTCTAAATTTCGGCGTTTTGGACAATTCCTATGTAGTCTTATTCAAATATCAACTTCTTTGTTCACCGCACCTGCGAATAATACACAACATCAAAAAGCAGTAAACCTCACGGACAATCACTCAATTTTTACTGCGCCAGTTGCGCAGCTAGCGCGCAAAATACATATTCAGTACCATTGCGCTACCACCATCTCTCCTAAGCCTGCGCATCGCGTACCATAATAATGACCACTAGCTAAGACATATCATTTTTTATGAATCACTCTTCACTCCACCTTTTCGATCAGAACTTTCAGTCTCAGCAGCAAAGCAAGCACCAACTCACTCAATATACTTATTCGGTTGAACTGTGTTATTTATCTTTTTTTTTTTTCTTTCCATGGATGCCAACTGGTTCAAAGTCAGTGCAACCTTTCTGTCCCCTTATCTTAGTAGTAGCCCCGGCTTGAGACGTTCTCAGGGTGTGGGACGTCCCCACGATTTGTGACGAAGGGAATTTCAGAAACACTATTTTCGTGTCAAAGATTTATCATCTTCCCTTCGTCGCAAGTTTAATAAATTCCAGACAATTTCTAATTTTATAATTTTGATCCATCATGACATTATAGTCATTATACCCATTTTTCAAAAATTTTTCCCATATTTCGTTTTGCACATTATGCAAAAATATTAATAATTCTAGAAAAATTCTCACATGTTTTGCTTTCTGTAAGTTTTACAGAAAACAATTACTGAAAAATTCTGGATTAACCTATTTGGTAATCCAATTTCACTTTATTTAATTCTCATTTTTCTTTCTTTTCTACTTAAGACTGAAATTCAGCCTTTCGTTTTTTTGTTGTAATTAAACAAGTTTTCGTTTATTTGTGGGAAAGTTCCCACAAATGGATTAGATTCTGGAATTAATTTTTTTCTCTCGTTATTTTTAATTTTGTCTACTAAGAGCATTTTGACCAGAGCTCGGATAACACCGAGGTGTTGATTTGAGTTGGAAAATTTTTAGTGGGGACTCGGATTCGAATTGTCGACCAAGATGGTCACAATTTGTTTTAGTTTTGGTCGGGACTAGGTTTCGAGTAAAGCGAGTCAATCGTTGGTCGAGACTCGCAAAGTATCTCTCGACCTATATGGTTACGTGAGCTACGAACGAATAAATACGGACGGGTGATTTGGTTGTGTTTTTTTTTTTTGATGTATTTTGGCTATTTGTGTTTTTTTTTGGTTTTTTTTTAAGTTTGTTTTTGTGGGTTTTTATTAAAGAAAAATTGAAAAATTGATTTGAAATTATTTAAGAAAAGTTTATGTTCAGATCACATTTAGTAGAGTGAATCTACAAAGGAAAAAAATAAAATAGTGATTTTTTGGTAAAACTGATCTGAGTTTATTGTAATTATTAAAGAAAAATTGAAAAATTGATTTGAAATTATTTAAGAAAAGTTTATGTTCAGATCACATTTAGTAGAGTGAATCTACAAAGAAAAAATAAAATAGTGATTTTTTTTGGTAAAACTGATCTGAGTTTATTGTAATTATTAAAGAAAAATTGAATAATTGATTTGAAATTATTTAAGAAAAGTTTATGTTCAGATCACATTTAGTAGAGTGAATCTACAAAGAAAAAATAAAATAGTGATTTTTTGGTAAAACTGATCTGAGTTTATTGTAACTATTAAAGAAAAATTGAAAAATTGATTTGAAATTATTTCAGAAAAGTTTATGTTCAGATCACATTTAGTAGAGTGAATCTACTAAAAAAATAAAATAGTGATTTTTTGGTAAAACTGATCTGAGTTTATTGTAACTATTAAAGAAAAATTGAAAAATTGATTTGAAATTATTTCAGAAAAGTTTATGTTCAGATCACATTTAGTAGAGTGAATCTACTAAAAAAATAAAATAGTGATTTTTTTTCGTGTAAAACTGATCCGAGTTAATTATCAATTATAGTAATATAATTTCATTTGTATTAACTATCGAAGCAGTGAGAAAAGGAAAATATATTATTTAAAATTGGTTATGTGAGTGTTTTCTTCCGTATTTATAACACCGACTTAAGAGGAAGGGGAAAAAGTAAAGGAATAAAACCAGGTGAGTCCTTCATTTAGCTATAGTATTGGGTTTGGGTACTATGTGTTGGAGTGGGGTTTGTTTGGTTTTCGGGGAATAACATGAACTGGCGAAGTATTCAAATGGGACGTGGGACGATGGCAAAATTAATGAAATGTCGAGTCCGTTGCCCACATCTCCTTGATGGATTATGCATTCTTCTGAAATGAGTTAACATGGTGTTTGGAGGGGACAGGTAAGTAGGAATGCCTAAGCCGTGTGGCCCTCCTGAAATTTTTTATTACCGCTGACTCCCAGGATTATCTGACTGCCGAACAAACTCACGACAAATACTTACGACTGAGCCAAGCAAACAGCGGTGTTCGGACAAACAGCCAGGTAAACAAATCTCTAACGTTAGTAAGTGCCATCTTTCCTCACCTCTGGAGATCTAGATGGCGCTGCTAAACGTTACAACACGTTCAGGAGTAGGTTTGATTCCAGATGAATCAATAGAATGTCCAAGAAAGTCAACGTTGGTTTTAGCAAAGTTGCATTTATCAACGTTGATAATGAGACCAGCGTCGGAAAGACGCTCAAAAACAGTCCTAAGATGTTTGAGGTGTTCCTCAAAGGTTTCAGAAGCAATAAGGAGGTCATCTATGTAGATGAAACAGAAATTTAGGTCTCGGAGAAGAGAATGCATAAACCGTTGGAAGGATTGCGCAGAGTTTCGCAATCCGAAAGTCATTCGAACGAATTCAAAGAGTCCGAACGGAGTTGAAATTGCAGTTTTTGCAATATCGCGCTCATCAATAGGAATTTGATGATATGCGCGGACAAGATCAATAGTGGAGAAAAATTTGCATCCATGAAGCTGATGCGAAAAATCCTGAATATGTGGAATAGGATAATTATCAGGAATAGTGACATTGTTAAGAGAGCGGTAGTCACCGCAAGGTCTCCACTCGCCGTTCTTCTTTTTGGCGAGGTGGAGAGGAGAGGACCAAGGGCTTTTTGACGGTCGGCAAATGCCTTGCGACAACATAATGTCGAATTCCGTCTTTGCGATGGCCAATTTGTCAGGAGCTAATCGTCGGTACTTACAAGCGACGGGAGGACCGTGAGTCTCAATGACATGAGTCACGTTATGTTTGACCGGCTTAGCTAGGTCATGAGGAGAAGTGATACCCTTGAAATCATTAAGGATATTTCTAATTTGAATATCAACCGTATCATTATTGATGGTTGTTAGCGAGAGCGTTGGAGAAGTGGAGATTTTGGCGAGAGTGAACAAGGATGTTAGTGGATCGACGAGGCGTCGATTTTTAACGTCCACTAGGAGACCATACTTGTTCAAGAAATCAGCTCCAAGAATAGGGATGGTAACATTGGCGATAACAAAGGTCTGACAGAACACACGTCTGAGTAAGAGTTTTGTTACCATATGTACTAACAGGAGTGGCGTTAGCAGCGTAGAGAGTGAAAGCTGATTTCTTCGAGAGTTTTTCCTCTGTAGTTGCGGGGAGAACTGACACTTCAGCACCTGTGTCAACCAAGAATTGTCGACGGGAGTTGATATCGAATATCAAGAGACGTAGTTTAGAGAAGCTATCATCACATGCCGCCTCATGTGATGAGCTTAAAAGTTTTTTGGAGTAGAAAATTTTGGGCAATATAATTTGCAATCGGGGTCACACTTGCGTGCGTTATCCCCGTAAGTGTGATGGTAATAACATATACCATCGAACATTTGAGTGCGCGACTTGGAACGAGGTCGCGCGGAAGATTGATTATGGCAATTGGAGCGATTATGCCGAAAACGTCGGGGTCACCAATTTATAGCTATTTTAAAGCTAAATATAAATAATCTTGAAGTCACTCAACAGCAATTGGATGATTAAAATCCGGTGAATAATAAAATAATATAATTATATAATGCTCCTTCTAATTGCGTATCAATTCCACAGCGACTCTTTACAAATTCATTACAACTTTGATTAAAATGAATTTAACATCAATTTGATCGAAACTCCACAATATTGAATCAAACATATAACATAACAATAATTTATATTTTAATTCACCATTACAATTTAAAATGTTCAGATCAATTAGATCTTTTTACATGAAAAATTATTTAAATTTTAATTCACAAATACAGTTTAAAATGTTCATTATATTTGATCTTTTTCTTTAAAATCAAAACTGTATATATTAGTTTTTATTTCAGCAAAATATAATAGGAAACTTTTATTGCGGGAAAACTTTTTATAAATAACGCAAAACGTGAACTTAATTTAAAATTGCGGAAAAACTTTTTTTATATCTAACGCAAAACGAGAACTTAATTTTTATTGCGGAAAAATTAGAATGAAAAAAAAATTTTTGTTTTTCTTTTTAATAATCAGTAACATAAAAAACATCGCCAACTCAATTTTAATTTTTTTAAAAATTTAATTAAAATGTTCGCCACATACCTATTAGATCCTGGTGTAAACTTAGTATTACAGGCTGATTCTGAGTTAAGAGGTCTTAGCTATGATTATTTCTGTTATGACAATTTTTTTAAGAGGAATATCTTAATTGCGATTCTGAGAACGTTGTCATAAAAAACCTCATAATAACTCTACAAATATATTTTGGAGATCTTTCAAACGGCTATGTTTATAAACAAAAGTATTATAAAATGTCATATTTTCTTTTTAAATAATTTAAATACAAATTAAAATACCATATAGATTATTATTAAGAATTATGGTATATTATATAAAATTTTTTTATAAAAATCAAGTTTATGTTTTATAAAATTTTTTAAGGTATCAATAATTTTTGTTTGTAAAAATACCAAACGCCATTTTCAATAATCAAAAGTGTATTTTATTTTATAATAATTTATATACAATTAATATAAAATTATACCATATATTAATTATTTTGCAATAAATTTGTTAGAAAAGAATTATTGTTTTTCCTTAAAGTTTATATAAAATTTGCAAAATTTTCATAAACAACATGAGACGTACAAGTTTGATATTGCAAATATGAAATTTTCAATCGCCATTTTATTTAAAATCAATATATATCAATATATATTTTGTTTTATATTTTTGATTCAAACTTAAATAAAATATAGATAATTATTATAAATTTTATAATAATTACATAAATAATTCATAATTAATATTTTATCCTTTATTAATATAATTTTTCATACAAGATTTCAAATAAAAAATATGAAACTTTAAGTTATGATGCTTAAGATGACCATGTTTGATGGTCTTACGTTAAGAGGTTTTTTTTTGACATCTCACAGTTGTGACTACATACAGAATCGCATTTAAGAGGTTTTAGTCTTAGCTAAGAGAAAAGTCTTTGCTATGACTATTTTTACATCTGTGAGGGTATGTCAGAATCAGCCTGTTAGTATCAATCTAACCAAATCTGTCCGACCGTCGGATCGTCTGTAGGGCGCTTTAATCATGAGGAAAAAGTTAAGAAATCTTTAACTTTTTCATTGAGAAAAATATATTTCAAAAATAAATTTTATTTTCTCAAAAAAAATTTCATACAAACTTGGATCTCATGAGTAAAAGTAATTTCATTGTGCATTGCACTATACACCTATCCCCCGCTTTACACGGCACTCACTTAACACGTTTTCGACTTTACACGGTTTTTGAAATCAGAATTTCCAAAAAAAAAAATTAAAAAAAAAAAGACAAATTTTGGTATTACACGCACTTATATCTACTTTATTTTAATTAAACCTTCTGGTATACCAGTATACCACTTTTGATCACATACATACAGGTTTTAATTAAAACAAGAAAACAAGAAACTTGTAACAAAAAACGCCTGCGAGTGTTCAAAGCAAAATTTTGAAATAACATGTTGATGCGTATATCAGCAAAGGGATGTAAGCATGGTAAAATGAAAATAAGGTATTCTCACTAGAGTGACAGCGATGCCATTTTGATTTTGATTGACGTCATTCAGAGTTTTATATAATACGTTTGTTGTTATTATCAATGAGAAAAGCTATTGTTTTTAAATTAAAAATATATTTAGTATGATTTATAAGTTAATTTATTAGTTAATGAAATGATTGAAATTAATTCATTCATTAATTAATGAACTTTAGTATTTGTTTTACTATTAAAACATATACAAATTTAAATGCCAAACTACGTTAAAACCTGCAAAAGTTTTCAACAAATGTGAAACATCATACTCAAAACATAAGGTTTTTTAATTTCCAGAAAAATAAATCAATTTGTAGTGGATAGAATCATGTGGAAAAAGAAAATGTTCGTATTTATTATAAGATAGTTTGTTCCTTACACTTCACTGAAAATGATTGGACTTTAAAAGACAAGTTTTTGAATACTCTAATGAGTAAAAGTGTTGTAGTAAAAACACTGTATCAGTGCTGCCACCTCATAGTTATTCCTATGTACTAAATTTATATTAACTGTCAAGTTGCCTTCTTGTAGTTGTCAAATAAAAACCTCTTTGCTATAACACATGTAATATATATTTTGTACGTAAAATAAATGCTTTTACATGAATTGTTTCTTTTGTCAATACGAAAACATATCAGGTTATGGTCCCAGGCTACGTGAATTTTGATCTGCAATTGACAAAAAAAGAAAAAATATATATATTAATAAACTTTAAAAGTGAAAAGTTTAAGTTATAAAAAGTGTGGTTATAATTTGTGAAACCAAAAAAATAAGAAACTTAATAAAAATGTCGAATACTGATCTAAAGATACATATCGATCAGTTAAACGGTCCTGAGGACTGGGCAAAATGGAAATGGCACATAAATATTGTTTTTACGTGCACATAACCTTGAAAATATTGTACAAGGTTTATCGAAATGTCCTACAGCTGGAGAAACTGCTGAACAAAAGAAAGCAGTGCAAAAATGGAATGCCGATGATGCAAAAGCTGCTAGTATTATTGCTAGTGCACCCAATAAAACGTTAGCAGAATTAGTTTTGACATGTACGCATGCAGCCGATATATGGGACAAACTATGTGCTCGTTTTGAACGTAGCAGTACACAACGGTTAAATATGCTGATTGAATCCTTTTTTCAAGCTAAACGAGAAGAAAAAGAAGAAATAACAATCCATGTAGCTAAATTGCAGAAGTTACTCGTCGATCTAAACAATGAATTAGAAAAAAATAACGAGAATAAGTTGTCTGAAAGGATGTTGAATGGCAGAATATTATCAACACTAGGGAGAGAATATGATAACTTCAAGGACTTGTGGGATATAATTCCTACAGACCAGCAGAAATTAAATCTACTAATTGAAAAACTTTGTTCTATTGAAGCACGTGAATTAAGAGTTAATAAAGCTGAAGTAAATGAAGTAGCTTTTGTAGTAAAAGACGTCAGATTCAAGAATAAACCAGGATACAAGAAGAATAAAAATTTTGAAAAAATTGCTCGTGCAAAACAGAAGTTTCCCTGTAACAAATGTGGAAAAATTGGTCATTGGGCAGCAGAATGTTTCTCAAATAATTCAAGAATTGTTACAAATAGTAATGAACAACATAAAAATAAAAATAATGCTTTTATTACCTATAGTTTGAAGGCCGATTATGATAATAGTATTGCACTAGATCATTGGTGCTGTGATAGTGGTGCTTCTAAGCACATTTCTCCCAGTAAAGAATATTTTGAATCATACACTGAGTTTTGTATACCTGAAGAAATATGTCTTGGTAAAAAAGGTGCTGTAATGTTAGCCTATGGTCATGGTACTGTAAATATTAAAATATGGTGCAACAATAGGTGGAAAGATGGAAGTTTGGAAGATGTCTGGTATGTTCCTGATGCAAGTGTCAACCTATTTTCAGTGAAAGCAGCAGCCAAAAAGGGGTTCAAAACCATACTAGATGAAGAAAAGGTTGAAATAATAAGAAAAGAAAACAATAAACTAGCTGTGACAGGCTATTTAAGTAAAGAATTGTATATACTGAACATGCATGCTGTGAATTTAACATCCTCTACACAAGTAAATCTTTCAAAGAAAAATGATACACTGCAACTGTATCATGAACGTTTTGCTCATCAGAATAAACGGTATGTTAAGCAAATACTACGACGTATGAACATTGATGTTACTGATGAAAAGGAAGAACTTTGTGATGGATGTGCTTTAGGAAAAATGCATCGCTTACCTTTTAGAAAGAGACCTTGTCAATCTGAAGAAACGGCAGAATTGATTCTTGCTGATGTTAATGGTCCTATGCAAACAACTTCATTAGGTGGATCACGATATTATGTTTGCTTTAAGGATGATTTTAGTAAATATCGAAGAATATTTTTCCTGAAAAATAAAAATGAAGTTTGTAAAGTTCTGGAACAATTTTTAAATGAAGCAAAAGCAAATGGACATACAGTTAAAAAGTTTCGATGTGATGGTGGAGGTGAATTCGTAAACAAGGAAGTTATAAATTTGCTAAGTCAAAGAGGAATTGAACATATTATCTCACCACCTTACTCGCCTCAACAAAATGGTACAGCGGAGCGAGAAAATCGAACAACAGTGGAAGCTGCTCGATGCATGCTTAGTGCAAACAAGTTGCCACAATTCTTATGGGCTGAAGCATGTAATACCGCAGTTTATATTCTGAATCGAACAGGAAAAACTAAAGTTGAAAATAAGGTTCCATATGAGCTCTGGTATAACCGTAAAATCGAAAATCTTAATCATTTGAAAATATTTGGTACTGATTGCTATGTACATGTTCCGAAGTATTTTAGATCAAAGTTTGATAATAAATCAGTTTTTGGACACATGGTTGGGTATGTTAATGACAAAGATGGATATAGAGTATGGATTCCATCAAAACGGAAGATAATTTGTAGTCATGATGTGTTGTTTAAATCTGAAATTGTGTGCAATACACAACCAAATACGGAAGTTTTAGGTTATATGGAAGAAAATCACGAAGAAAAAATAGTAGAAGATCAATCAGACATAACATGTGAAGATGTAAGAATGAATGTCGAAGACAACAATGAAGATAAAACTTTTCTACAAGAAAGTGTTAATGAAACACGGCGAAGTGCTCGTGATAAGAAACAACCTAACTGGATGAAATCAAGTGATTTCGTGATGCTATCAGATCTATCAAAAGATACTGACGATGATAATCCAAAGTCATATACTGAAGCTATGCAATCTTGTAAAAGAGAAAGCTGGAAAAAAGCAATGCACAATGAATTAGAGTCTCTTGAAGAAAATGAAACTTGGGAGCTTGTGCAACGACCTTCAAGTTTAAATATTATTAAAAATCGTGGGGTTTTTACAATAAAACCGCCAATCAATGGAGAAAGTCGATATAAAGCCAGATTAGTAGCCAAAGGCTATGTGCAAAAACATGGAATCGACTACAATGAAACTTTTAGTCCGGTTGCTCGTTATGATTCCATACGAACATTATTAGCTGTTGCGGCTATAAAAGGAATGAAAATGAAGCAGTTTGACGTTAAGACAGCTTTTTTATATGGTACACTTCAGGAGGAAGTTTATCTGGAGCAGCCTGAAGGATTTGAAGATGGTACCAACCGAGTATGCCGATTGAAAAAGAGTCTATATGGTCTAAAGCAAGCTCCACGATGTTGGAACAAGCGCTTTATTCACTTTATGGAAGAAAGTGGTTTTAAAACTAGTACAGCTGATCCTTGTGTTTTTTATCGAGTTCATCAAGGAAAATCTCTGTATGTAGCAATTTATGTCGATGATGGTCTACTAATTGGAACTGATGAACGAGAAATAGAAAGTTTTTTGAAGCTTTTGAAGAATGAATTTAAAATTACTATCGGCTCTTTACAAAATTTTCTGGGTATGCAGATTCAATACCATATGGATGGATCAATCAGTATTAATCAAGAAGAATATACCAACAAAATATTAAAACGCTTTAATATGTATGATGCTAATGCAGCTTCAACTCCCATTGGTAAAGAAGAAGTGGAAGATAGTCCAAATGTAAGAGGGAAAGTTCCCTATCGTGAAGCAGTCGGAAGCCTTATGTATCTTACAGCTGCAACTCGTCCAGATATCGCGTTTAGTGTCAATAAAGCGGCACGTGCTATGGAGAATCCTACCGAGAAAGATTGGAGTAATGTGAAACGTATTTTTAAATACTTAAAGGGAACTCCTCGGTATTGTATAAAGTATAGAAATGTTGGAGAATCACCGAAAGTTTACAGTGATGCCGACTTTGCTGGTGATACCAAAACACGTAGATCAACAACTGGAACTGTTGTAGTGTTAGCTGGAGCAGCAATTACTTGGGCTAGTCAGCTTCAAAGAACAGTTTCACTCTCAACAACTGAAGAGATAATAGCAGCAAGTGAAGGAGCAAAAGAATTATTATGGATAAAATGTTTATTAAAAGAATTATTGTGTCTCGACGAAGTTCCAACGCTATATGTAGACAATGCAAGTGCTATTAAGCTAGCAAAGAACCCGGAATATCATAAACGGTCCAAACACATAGATATTCGATATTTTTATGTACGAGAAAAGTATTTGGAGGAAGAACTGAAGTTGGAACATATCGATGGAGAAAAGCAGTTTGCGGATATATTTACGAAACCATTGGATAGAAGCAGATTTAATTACCTTCGCTCTAGCATTGGAATGATGGATTTGTCATCTGAAGTCTAGTATGTAGTGTTTTTGGAGGAAGTGTTGTAGTAAAAACACTGTATCAGTGCTGCCACCTCATAGTTATTCCTATGTACTAAATTTATATTAACTGTCAAGTTGCCTTCTTGTAGTTGTCAAATAAAAACCTCTTTGCTATAACACATGTAATATATATTTTGTACGTAAAATAAATGCTTTTACATGAATTGTTTCTTTTGTCAATACGAAAACATATCAAAAAGATCATTGAATTGATCGTTGAAAGTGGAACCTTATCTTAGAACATACAAGGAAGTGGTTACTTCCAATATTTGCACATCTAAAGGAACGCATATCCAAATCGCTCGAAAAGAAACGTGCTATTGCTAGTACTTGATCAATTTGACTTCAAGAGTTTCCATTCGGTTTAAAAATATAAGTCTGCTTATGAATCGATCGATGCGAAAAGAAAGTACTGGCAATTCTCAAATTATTTGATAATGCAAACTCAGTCATTCTCTCTTGATGGTCTTAACTTCAGTAGGTGCATGCAAGGCAATAAGAGAAATATTGTTTTATGTACCGCGTACCCCTAAGTAGCAAATCCTCTCATTGACCAGGATGAATTTCAACACGGCTTCTTGTATGCGTGCACTAGTGAGCCTACATAAATAGAGAGTGGACAGGTAATTTTCGAAGTGGACTGTTCGAAAAAATTCAATATGGCGGCTGGACTGTTCGAAAGATTTTTATCAAGGTATTAGTGCGTATATTATACTATATATTATTTGTGTCATTCTAGTTGTCAATGTCAATATTGCTAATATGTTTTGCATATTGAATAATAATAATAATATTTATTTCACAGTAAGTAAGCTATGAAACCTTCTATTTACAGTGAAATTACATCACATATATCTCTCTTTATTTACAACTAATAACTTATATATATTTTTACTTTAAAAACTTTGTCGATGAATTCTCCGAATTAACCAAACCTTTTCCATCGTTCAAGTGTCTTGTATGATATTTTATGTAATGTCTACCAACATTTTGTATTTGTTTTACAATTAATGGATTTATTAATGAAACCATTCCAATATTTCGACTACTATTCTCCATTATCATCAAAATACAGAGATCTGATTGCACAAAATAAAAAAAGAAATCCGCGGTTTTAACCTCAAACACGTGGGATATTTTAATTATAAATTCGTACAATTAAAACATTCAAAATTCACTAATAGCACTTAAATCACGTAGGATTATAATAACTTAATTAATTATTGTAAAAAAAAATTTGATATTTTACATAATAAATCATTTTCACACTTTATATTTCGTAATATAATTATAATGAAATGTCAGTTTTAAATGTCAAATTACTTTTTTTGTTTTTGTTTACTTTCGAAATGGCGGCCATATTTTTCGAAAATCTACTGCGATTTGTATGTATTAGTACGAAATTTTTGACTTCGTTTTCATTTTTACAGATAATTTAGGATTTATAAATTTTTTTCTTCTCTACAAAATTTAATTATAATTGCATATTAAGAGGCCCAAATGATTTTTTTGCAAATCTGAGACAATAAGCATTTTATTTAAAATTAACGGTAACTAACGGAAACTGTCAGTTTTAGCCTGTCCACTCTCTATTTATGTAGGCTCACTAGCGTGCACCAACAAGGAAATCAGTACTAAATTTATTTCGAGAAGAATAACCACTACTGCCTTAAGAGTGACTATTCGAGTTTTGTTTTTCCGGTTATTGGCTGTCTAATTTCTTGTAGAGAAATGATATCTATCCTATGCCTCTCAGCCTCTGTCGCTAGGCTTATTAAAGCATCATGAGCGATCAGGCTGCACACGTTCACGTTCCGATTTGGTAGTCTGGTTCTTTCCCCCCTGCTTAGACTGTCCCATTAGAAAAGGTACAATCCTATAGAATATTGATGAAAACTGGATAGGAAGAGGATGATTTTAATGGGATCAACCGAGAAATTCTTTACTTCATAAAAATGTTGGGAAGGAAAGACTCATTTTCAATGGGAAAATGGAATTAAGCATAATCCTTTAAATATCAGACTTTTCATATTGAAACATTTTTATAGGAATGATCCAAATTGAAAAGGAAAATAAAACTTAGACAATTTTTCTCTAAGACCAATATCCCTTAGTAGGATTCTTTATAGTTTTAAAGGAAAACATTGAAACGGTTTCAACGGGAAATAGATAATTTGTAAAGGAAAAAAAATTTAGAAAATTGTTTTGTTACGACAACATTTCCCAATTAATAGTTTTACAGGAAGACATTGAGATAGTTTTAATAGGAAGTGTATAATTTCTACAGGAACATACGACCTTAAAATTATAATTTCACGACAGTATTTTTCAATAGGATTCTACATATTTTTATGGGAAGACATTGAGAAAGTTTTAATAGGAAATGTTTAATTTCTAAAGGAAAATACGACTGAAATTCTTATTATTCTTCAATAGGATTCTGTAAGGTTTTAGAGGAAGATATTGAGATTGTTTCAATGGGAAGTGTATAACTTGTACAGGAACATACGACTTTAAATTTATAATTTCACGATAGTATTTTTCAATAGGATTCTATACAGTTTTATGGGAAGACATTGATAATGTTTCAATATTAAATGGATAATTCTTACAGGAAAATACGATTGAAATTTTTCTTATGTCTGTTTAAAATTCACTAGAGTATTATCCATTTTAGAAATATATAGTCAAAATCGTTTTATGTGTATAGTTATCGCTTCTCGGCTGAAAGACTATAATAATAGTGGTTAAGGTTGTATATGTTTATTTTATTTTAATTGATTGTTATTTAATAGGAAATTTGAAGGTTTTAGAAATTCCCATTAAAACATAGTCAATTAAGAATGGAAAAGGATTACATATGAAATTCTAAGACTAAAAAACTCCCTTTCAAATGTGTTTAGTCCTATTATAAAGTCAAATGGGATTCTTTATTATTGAAAATTTAATTAAAATGTAGTCAATCCCATTGAAGAATTTATAATCTTATAAAAATGTTTTCATTTCTATTAAAAGTATTCAATGTATTTCTATAGAACAATTGAATAGGATTCAATCGATTTCTATAGCACAATTGAATAGGATTCAATCGTTTTCAAAAGGAAAAAACATTGTTTAATAGGATTTTATAGGAAATTTCCGATGCAATTTTCCCATTAAACTTTGTTTTTCAATAGGATAGTTTAAGCAGGGCCTGTTTAAACTATCCTATTGAAAAACAAAGTTTAATGGGAAAATTGCATCGGAAATTTCCTATAAAATCCTATTCAACAATTTTTTTTCCTTTTGAAATCGATTGAATCCTATTTAATTGTCCTATAGAAATACAATGAATCCAATGAATTTTTATAATAGGACTAAACACATTTGAAAGGGAGTTTTTTAGTCTTAGAATTTCATATGGAATCCTTTTCGATTCTTAATGGAATTGAATATGTTTTGATGGGAATTTCTAAAACCTTCAAATTTCCTATTAAATAATAATCGATTAAAATAAAATAAACATATACAACCTTAACCACTATTATTATAATCTTTCAGCCGAGAAGCGATAACTAAAACACATAAAACGATTTTAACTATATATTTCTAAAATGGATAATACTCTAGTGAATTTTAAACAGACACAAGAAAAATTTCAGTCATATTTTCCTGTAAGAATTATCCATTTCCTATTGAATCTTGATCAATGCCTTCCCATAAAACTGTATTGAATCCTATTGAAAAATACTATCGTGAAATTATAAATTTAAAGTCGTATGTTTCTGTAGAAATTATTCACATCCCATTGAAACTATCGTAATAGCTTACTCTAAAACTTCAAAGAATCCTATCGAAGAATAATGTAGTGGAATAAGAATTTCAGTCGTATTTTCCTTTAGAAATTAAACACTTCCTATTGAAACTATCTCAATGTCTTCCCATAAAAATATGTAGAATCCTATTGAAAACTCCTGTCGTGAAATTATAATTTTAAAGTTATAATGTTCCTGTAGAAATTATATACTTCCTATATTGAAACTTTTTCAATGTCTTCCTGTAAAACTATTAATCCTATTGGGAAATGTTGTCGTAACAAAACAATTTTCTAAGTTTTATTTTCCTTTACAAATTATCTATTTCCCGTTGAAACTGTTTCAATGTTTTCCTTTAAAACTATAAAGAATCCTATTAGGAATATTGTCGTAAGAAAAAAATTGTCTAAGTTTTATTTTCCTTTTCAATTACGTTCATTCCTATAAAAATATTTCAATAGGAAAAGTTTGATATTTAAAGGATTATGAGCTTAATTCCATTTTCCCATTAAACATGAGTCTTTCCTACCCAACATTTTTATGAAGTAAAGAATTTCTCGGTCGATCCCATTAAAATCGTCCTTTTCCTATCCAGTTTTCATCAATATTCTATAGGATTGTACCTTTTCTTATGGGACAGTTTAAGCAGGGTTCTCACGTCCAGGTAAAACTTCTGTTGTTTTGTTAGTGTCTGGTATTTTTTTTTTGGTTATCAAATTTAACAAAGCTTTTTTTCGGAGTGATGGTATTAACCTCAGTCCCAACCCAAATTTTCGTTAATGGTTCTGTTATGATGTTAAGGTTATAAGAAGTTTTAAGGCGCCAATTCGCCGTGATGTAGCGTAATAGACTAAGCAGTTTTTCTCTGCTTGTCTCCGATACACCAACCTAGTTCTGTCTGCATTACCCCTGCAGCATGGCGTGGACGTCGAATTTCCTACCGTGTAAAATGTTCTTTAGAGTTAGAAAACTTAATAAACAAATTGTTAATGAAAAAAATAAGGAAAACCATAACGTAAAAATTATGTTTTCTTAATTTTCAAATTAAAACATTTTTTGTTTCTTTATATTTACGCCGGATGACGTCACACAAAATTTTCGATTAGCTGTCAAGAATATCTTATATTCGTTATACCATGGGATGTAAGAGATTCTCTATGCAAATCAGTTGATTTTAGGCAATAGATCGTTATTAGCTAGATACAAAATGCGTAGGTGTATCAATGATCATAGTTAATTTGTAAGTAAATAATTCTATCTGTTGACATACGAGTTAACGTGAGATCTTATACAACACATGGCAATAGCAGTAAGATCTTATTCTATCCTATAATGAAATATTGGTCATATTTTATTAAATGATTGTATTTATTATTTAGTTATCAACTCAAAAAAATTTAAAGAACAGAAACAATAAAAATTAGCGTCCATCAACATCGTTGAACGCATGTTGTTGCGGTGACCGTGATGTTAAAAGTTTTTATTTGTTGTTTTGACACATATTGTAATTCCTACTACACAACACATTTTATTTAAAAAAAAAATAAATTAATGATATGGCTTTGCAGTTTTATTGCAAGTCATGGTTGGTTCGAAATATTTAAACACGGGCATTTTTTGCAAAAATTTAAAACTGAAAAGCACATCTACTGATTTCGATACAGCACAACAGTATGTACCCACTAAAATTGACTGAAATTAATTGCGGTACATCTTACTGTCCTGCAGCCAAATTTTGTAACTGTGAAGCGTTAAAAATTCCATCGTTTCTGTTGATTCAAAAACTTATCACTTCACCACTTCACAATTACAGAATTTGACTGCTCATCAGGTTTTCAATACTAAAGAGCGATTAGGCTTAGGTGGCAAAGCGTTCAAGTAAAAAGGAATAAACTAATCTTTCCATTTATTGGAATGCCAATACAAAAGCTTGGGTTAAAACCACATTGTTCATTGATTTGTCTCATAACTCTTGCGTACCACAAGTAAAATAGTATTTAATCAAAATAATATTAATAATAATATTTAAGGCTTTTACTGGACAATGCTCCATGTCACCCTCAAAATTTGCAGCTTACAAATGGATAAATTTTATTTCTACCCAAAATTAAAACTAAAACCATTATACCAGAAGATAATAAATAATGCAACTACTTTCAACAACATGATCCGAATATTGAAGTAGCTCTCCGATTTCTGTGAACTGTCAACGAATTTTTAAGTCAATATGAAGATGTTTGCAAGATTTAGCTAAAAAGAAAGCACAATTATTAATTACAGATTTAACTTCCAAGTCGCACCGAACTGAATCAAGTTAAGTTAGGTTTGATTTAGGTAAAAATGCTAGTATGTGCATTAATAATTACTTTTTATTTTTCTGTAAATTTCTTATTGGATCTTATGTTACATGTTTCGTTTTAAAAAGGAATTTAACTATTATGTCGATATCTTATGTGATTAAACTGGTACTTTTATGTTTTACCGAATCTGTTTGTTGCAAGAAATGACCAAAAACCCACGTTTTTCGTTTAACACGGTTTTCCATACAAAATTTATATTTTCGATTAACACGTTTTTATCAGGAACGTATCTACCGTGTAAAACGGGGGATAGGTGTACTAATATTTCAACCAAAACCTTCTATATAAAAGCCTTCTTCATTTTTTAGCACAGGAAAAATCGTGAACGTAGCGCATTTTGAAATTAAAACTGATATAGAAAAAATTCAAAAACTGGAAAAATAAAACTCCATAATGTAAAAAAAATATAATTATAATTATAATAACAATTTTTGAATTTTTCTTGATATTGAGTTTTAATTTCAAAATGGTTCACGATTTTTTCTGTCAAAAAATGAAGGCTTTTAGGATATAGGAGGTTTTGCTCATTTTGATATCTCGGCAGTGTTCGATTTGGCTGGAGCAGTTTGTATCAGTATACAACCATGGTATAACGAATATAAGGTATTCTTGACAGCTAATCGAAAATTTTGTGTGACGTCATCCGGCGTAAATATAAAGAAACAAAAAATGTTTTAATTTGAAAATTAGAGAAAACATAATTTTTACGTTTTGGTTTTCCTTATTTTTTTCATTAACAATTTGTTTATTAAATTTTCTAACTCTAAAGAGCATTTTACAGGGTAGGAAATTCAACGTCCACGCCATGCTGCAGGGGTAATGCAGACAGAATTAGGTTGGTGTATCGGAGACAAGCAGAGAAAAACTGCTTAGTCTATTACGCTACATCACGGCGAATTGGCGCCTTAAAACTTCTTATAACCTTAACATCATTAACGAAATAACCAATCATTAATAAATAACCTTAACCATTAACGAAAATTTGGGTTGGGACTGAGGTTAATACCATCACTCCGAAAAAAAAGCTTTGTTAAATTTGATAACCAAAAAAAGAATACCAGACACTAACAAAACAACAGAAGTTTTACCTGAACGTGAGAAAGAACCAAACTACCGAATCGGAACGTGAAACGTGTGCAGCCTGATCGCTCATGATGCTTTAATAAGCCTAGAAACAGAGGCTGAGAGGCATAGGATGGATATCATTTCTCTGCAAGAAATAAGACAGCCAATAATCGGAAAACAAAACTCGAATAGTCACTCTTTATGCGTGGTCATTCTTCTCGAAATGAATTTAGTACTGGTTTCCTTGTTGGTGCACGCATACAAGAAGCCGTGTTGGAATTCATCCTGGTCAATGAGAGGATTTGCTACTTAGAGGTACGCGGTACATAAAACAATGTTTCTCTTATTGCCTTGCATGCACCTACTGAAGCTAAGACCGTCAATATTTTCTACATAGCACTGGAGGAGGTTATGAAATCAAAACCAACAATGATAATGGTGAGAGAATGACTGAGTTTGCATTATCAAATAATTTGAGAATTGCCAGTACTTTCTTTTCGCATCGATCGATTCATCAGCAGACTTATGTTTTTAAACCGAATGGAAACTCTTGAAGTCAAATTGATCAAGTACTAGCAATAGCACGTTTCTTTTCGAGCGATTTGGATGTGCGTTCCTTTAGATGTGCAAATATTGGAAGTAACCACTTCCTTGTATGTTCTAAGATAAGGTTCCACTTCAACGATCAATTCTACGATCTTTTACTCATTAGAGTATTTAAAAGTTTGTCTTTTAAAGTCCAATCATTTTCAGTGAAGTGTAAGGAACAAACTATCTTATAATAAATACGAACATTTTCTTTTTCCACATGATCCCTATATCCTCTACAAATTGATTTATTTTTCTGGAAATTTAAAAACCTTATGTTTTGAAAACGTTATGTTTTGAGTATGATTTTTCACGTTTATTGAAAACTTTTGCAGGTTTTAACGTAGTTCGGCATTTAAATTTGTATATGTTTTAAATTTTAATAGTAAAACAAATACTAAAGTTCATTAATTAATGAATGAATTAATTTCAATCATTTCATAAACTAATAAATTAACTTATAAATCATTCTAAATATATTTTTAATTTAAAAACAAAAGCTTTTCTCATTGATAATAACAACAAACGTATTATATAAAACTCTGAATGACGTCAATCAAAATCAAAATGGCATCGCTGTCACTCTAGTGAGAATACCTTATTTTCATTTTACCATGGTATACAACTGAAAAATTGAATGCAATTGTTGTTTCGTTGCGAGAAAATACAACAAAATGACTTAAAATTATAGCAAAAAAGAAGACCAAATTAGATTAATTTTTTTTATTCAAATTTTAGTTGTTGAAATTCTATCTTTACACTTTAATCATACTTATCGATCCATTTTATAGTAATAGACTTTTAAACCATTTAAATTTTTTACTTATCTGTCGAAAAATAAAAATATGAATAGATAAAAAAATTGAAATAGATTTTGAATAGGATTACATACTTTTAATAAATTCATCTACATCTTTTTCAATTGATGTCTGACTACAATGAAGGGAAGTGCCAATCCAGAACCGAAGAATACCATGAACCATGCTGTTAATCGGTAGCGATTTTCAAGGCTGAATGGAAGATTCTGAAATTTAAAGAGCACAATGTGTTTTTAATCACCTTAACATTAATAAAGACGACGTTATCAAACGATATTTTATATCGTGAACATCTTTAACCAAATTTAGCAAATTTGCTTTAAACTATCAAAATCTTTAGCCGTCATAGCAAAAGCAAAACTAAACATTCAACATAAAATTCGATGTTTCATAGATTGATTAGAACCCTTCCAATTTTGATAATAAGTTATGTAATATTCTACAATACTCTATCTTTAAAATATTTACCTGTCCTGGAATACCACCGTGGTTAGATGAATGTCTAACCATTGTCGTAATAGCATTTCGAGCAAATAATGATGATCTTCCCAACATTTTTATTAAAAAATTCTATAAAATAAACTTCAGAAAATCTTAACTATTCAAAATGATGGTTACCCAAATAAAATTTGACATTTACACAAATGTAGTAGATGAGTTTTTACCATAAGTTATACCATCAATTTATAGGAAAAGAAGCGACATCTTTATTAAAATAGTAAAAAAATTAATATGTATTTACGAAAAATTTAATCAAAACAATTTATGTAAATATTTGTTTTTAATTTGATGACGTTAAAATGTTATTTAACATTAGTGATATGCCCATTTTTAATTTATTTTATATTGAGTAAGAAGTTAATTCCAGTAAAAAAGTGTTGTAAATATTTTTGTATATTAATTTGTAATAGATTATTTTTAAGTTAAAGAAAAATGTTTTTGAATTGCACGAAAATTTTATTAAATAATCGAATTTTGTTATTAAAAACGACAGCATGGCGATCTAAAAATAGTATTTGTTCGATTCATATTGGACAAACAAATATAATACAAACACAAATTGATAAAAATTCAATTGAATATCATGTAAGATGATTCTATATTTTTTTAAACGATTCTGACACTTGTTGCACTTTCATAATTTTAGCTTATGAACAAAATTTAATGACTTGAAGAACCGACTCTGATCACTATCCTTACATCGAACTTGAAGTGGCTCTCTAGATTGATTTTGTCATACAATCCGAAATCTTGTTGTCATTCAATACATCTTGTTTCAGAACGTTGAGACTACTAGAACTATTGGTAGCGGTTGATCGTCCAGTTGATGAATCTTTGGTAGCTGTTGAGTATTCCGGCTCTGTTTGGATGATTATATGATCCGAAATTCAGATTTATGCCCTCGAAATTGATACCTACCGGGAATCAAATAGAGTTCTTCTGTTGTGGTAGAGTTAGATAACGAAATTACACCATTTTTGTCATCGTTTTCTAAAATAAAAAAATAAAATTCTTCCGATCGGGTTATTGTTGTAGCGACGGTTGCGGTGCTACTCTGGCTCCATTACCAGATTCAGGAACTCTGCTACTGCCGTTGGAGGTACCTCGAATCTTCCTTCGTCAGGTTTCTTGGAAATTTATTATGAAAAATAAACCAACGTGGAGATTTGTGTTACTTAATATTTGTTGAAATTATTATTGTGGAGTTATTGGAACTATTTATTATTGTGGAACTGGAAGTTACACAATAAACCCTTTTAAACGAACCCCACAAACCTTTTTAAACTAGGCATTCTTAGAGCGTTGAATATCGTAACAGATCTTAAATGTAGATGGTTTGGTGAAAGTTTATGTAGTTTTGCATAGGCTGGTGGCAGGCATTCTATGAATTTATGTGATCTGTTTTGGTGACTTGGTGACTGCTTTGGTGTTTCTAAATCTTAGTAATGAAACCAAAGCTTGCTTTGTACTAATTGAGGTGTGGCAGGTTGGCTCTCAAAACATTTGCATGATTCAAAGTTTTCGTCTGTACAAATCTACGTACTTTTGGTGTGAATATTGTTTTGTGCAATTACTCACCAACACTTTTTGTTCACTTTTATTAGGTCCGGATTGAAGTATTGAAGCAATCGTCACACCGATATATATATATGTATGTCCAATGCCGTTATCGTATTTTGTTTTAATTTGAGTTGAAAATCGAAAGTTAGGATTAGCCATTTTTCCAACTTTTAAAGAGGGTCTATCTCTACATTTGTAGTTTACTCGCTTATATTATGTAATAATGCTCATATCAAAATCTATATATTTGTTTCAGGAAAACACAAAACAAATGAATGAACTTCTTTCAAATTTAAAAAATGTTACTAATGCAGCATTATTAGGAGGAGGTTCGGATGCCATAAAACGTCATACATCAAAAGGAAAATTGCTAGCACGCCAACGAATTGATTTATTGTTGGACAAAGGATCTCCATTTTTAGAACTAAGTCAACTAGCAGGACATGAACTGTATGGGTCAGAAGTGGTTAATTCTGGAGGAATTGTAACAGGGATAGGACGTGTCCAAGGAGTTGAATGTGTTATTGTTGCAAATGATGCTACTGTCAAGGGAGGTTCCTACTATCCTATAACAATTAAGAAACATCTTCGTGCTCAAGAAATCGCTGAAGAAAATCGTTTACCGTGTATTTATTTAGTTGATTCTGGTGGTGCTAATTTACCACGACAATCTGAAGTTTTCCCTGATAAAGGCCATTTCGGAAGAATATTTTTTAATCAGGCTAGAATGTCGGCCCAAAGAATAGCACAAGTTGCTGTGGTAATGGGGAGTTGTACAGCCGGTGGTGCTTATGTTCCTGCAATGGCCGATGAAAGTATAATCGTTAAAAAACAGGGAACAATATTTTTAGCTGGGCCACCACTTGTTAAAGCTTCAACAGGTGAAGTTGTTTCAGCTGAAGAACTTGGTGGAGCTGATCTTCATTGTAAAACTTCAGGTGTTACAGATCATTATGCCTTGGATGACCGACACGCCTTAACTATCGCCCGCCAAGTAATTGGAAACCTCAATCTTCCATCATCAAACAATTATAACGAAAATTTGAACTTACAATCAAAGTCTTCCAACGATTTCAAAGAAAATGGGAATTTATCATTTGAAGATCCAATTTATGATCCTGAAGAAATTTATGGTATTGTTGGATCAACATTAACGCGGCCTTTCGACATTCGTGAAGTTATTGCTAGAATTTTTGATGGTAGTCGTTTTGTTGAATTCAAACAAATGTATGGAGAAACATTGGTCTGCGGATATGCTCGACTGTATGGAAATTTAGTCGGAATAGTCGGAAATAATGGTGTGTTATTTTCAGAAAGCGCACTTAAAGGAGCTCATTTTATTCAAATTTGCGCGCAAAGAAATATTCCTTTAATATTTTTACAAAATATAACAGGTTTTATGGTTGGTCGAGATGCCGAAGCTAACGGAATCGCAAAAAATGGTGCAAAAATGGTAACTGCCGTTGCATGTGCAAACGTTCCTAAATTAACGGTTATTATTGGAGGTTCATATGGTGCTGGCAATTATGGTATGTGTGGTCGAGCATATTCCCCAAGATTTTTATACATGTGGCCAAATTCAAAAATATCGGTAATGGGTGGACCTCAAGCCGCGAATGTATTAGCCCAAATAACTGAAGATCAATATCGTAAGAGTGGCAAAACTTTCACAACGGAACAATCTGATAAAATTAGGAAACCCATAATCGATCAGTTCGAAAAAGAAGGTTCTCCTTATTACAGCACTGCTAGACTGTGGGATGATGGTATTATTGATCCAGCCGATACACGTCGTGTACTCGGACTAAGTATGAAAGCTGCACTAAATAATACTGGAAAAGCTACTAAATTTGGTGTATTCCGAATGTAAATAATAACAAATAACTTATACAATCTACTACCAGTTTGCATTTACTAGCGTTTAAGAAAAAAATTAAAAATTCAAAACATATATTTTTTGTAAACACAAAATAAAAAATATGGAAGGGCTGAAATCTCAAGGCTCTGAGATCTGGATTAAAGATTTTGATATAGTTTTCGGCATAAAACTTTTATGAGGACATTGTTTTTAGTTTTGGCCAGCGATGTATATCAAACATAAAGCTCTTTGTTAAAGTACCTGTATTTTTTTATCTCTGTTAAGAAATTTATTACAAAACTAATACGAAACATCAATACGTTGCCGGAAAATTATAACAGATCATAAATTAACATAATTTAGTGAAAAGATGATACAATCAGCAAACTACTCAAAAACCTTTCCATTTAGCGTTTCGAGAAAATATTATAAAATCACAAATTCATATTTCTTTCAAAAATATTGTAAAAATTAAATAAAATCAAACTTTTTCAAAATTCTAAAAATATTCCAAAAATTATTACAAAATCAAAGCTTAAAACTTTTTTCAAAAATTCTAAAACTATTGCAAAAATTATAACAAAATCAAAAATTGCAACTTTTTTCAAAATTTCAAAAATATTCCAAAAATTAGAATAAAATCAAATATTTAAACTTTTTCAAAATTCCAATAGTACTCCAAAAATTCTTAAAAAATTCACTTTTTCCATAATTCTAAAAATATTGCAAAAATTATTACAAAATCAAAAATACAAACTTTTTTCAAAATTCCAAAAATATTTCAAAAACTATAACAAAAATTTCCATGTCCAATTTCATGTTGAATTACATTTACGTCATAAAAACAGCTAAATCTTTTTTTCCAAAAATTGGCTAAAAAAATAAATAATATTCTTTCTTTTGACACACCTCATAACATTTTTTTGACAAACTTCTAATGCAATAATCTAGTGTTTGATCTCACATACCAATCCCTACCATCAAGATTTCTCCAAGTTCAACGTTCCTACTCGTAATCACTTAAAATGAACGTTTTTTAAGCCAAAAATATGAAAATTTGCTATTTTTGACACACTTAATGTTTTTTTTGACACACTTCCGGTACAGTTACCGAACACAGCGTCCTTTCGGATCTGTCCATTCAGTATACCTATTTTTAGAAAAAAAAAATTTTGAAATCCCCCCAGCGGTTTTGATTTCGTATGTAATGACGGACGGCGGGCAGACAGACATACATTTTTTCTTTTGCTTTTTTAGAATCAGTAGGTCCTAAAACGTCGAGAAATGCCAAAAAAGTGGGGGTAAGAATTTCACTTTTGGCTCATGAATGTAATACTTAGGTCTTTCAGATTCGATTAACGTCATTCCCAAATTTCTTCCTGGATTCGATCACTGATTAGTAAGCACACAAACCAGATTTTATTAAGCATTAAACTTCTTAATTGTTCCACAAGGACCACAACAACAGGAAAACAATATTTCTATCAAGAATATTTTGTCAAGTGTCTGAAACTCCAAAAACTAAAAAACACTTAAGGGCCGATTGTATGAATGCGGATAGAAGATAAATCCTCGTGTTAAAAATACGAAGCTATTTTTGATTACTACAATACTACCAACGTAAAGTTATCTTTGCTTTATTAATAAATTTAATCGTTTAAAATCAAAGTAACCACGAATTGTGAAATAATTGAAAAACACGTCAAACCTTGCATTAAAACCTCGGGAAGAAAGATCAGATAAAAAAACGTATTTGTCGTGATATCTCGAAAAGTTATTCCGGGAGAAAAAATACTGGAATTCTAAAGAAACCACATTGTACGGTTTGAAAATTTATTTAAATTGTTAAATCTTTACAAATTCTTTAATGTAATTTAATTATATGAATTTAGGAATTTTGTAATCATATGTAACCAGTTCTTTGGAAATATACGAATTAATCGAATTTGGTTTGATTAACAAAAAGTGTGGACAAAAAGTTTTCCCGGACAAACAAAGGTGTTGGGCCATATCCCAATACCTCGGATTAATCGTCGTTTGTATTGTATGAATCAGGATAGATTAAAAAATCTATCCGAGGATTGTTGATCTATCCTTTGATCTATCTTCTATTTTTCTTCTATAAAACAAAAGATAAAACTTTTTTCTTGATATGCGCATAGCAGAAAAGTTTTGTTTTGAATTTGTGGTTATTTTTGAATTTAAATTTCTGCGTTTCAAAAATTTGTTTTTTGATATAAATTAATAGTAACATAAAAAATATTTTCAATATAATTTCAATATATTCAATTTCAATTTTGAAATAATGTTTTTGAATTTATTATTAATTAAATTTATTTAATAGAAAAGTAAAAGAAAAAGTATTGCCACGTATAAAAAATGCTATAAACTGCAATAAAAATAAAAATTAATCTATCCGTGTTCATACAATCGACGAAAAAAAGAATCCTCGGATGAAGATAGAATTTTATCCTCGGATTTTTTCTATCCATCCTTGTTCATACAATCGCCCCTTAATGTATTTACTTATTTTTTTTCTAATTTCGATTATTTTTTCCTTTATTTCTTTTTTTATGATTATTTCTTTAAAATTTAGAAACAACCTTCTTCTTCTGTCTCCGGTTGATGAATGTTTTTATGAGTTTTAATTTTTTTTGAATTCAATGATTTATTTTAATACTAATAATACAACATGATTCATAAATTTTTTATATAGAGAAGAAAGAAATATGTAAAATATTTCTTCTTGTTTTTTTTTAAAGGTAAATTATATACATAACTACTAAAAGAAAAAATTTGAGAATTATTTAAATCACTTCCAAAATAAAGCTATGTATTAAAATGTACTAATCTGTTATGTTCACAATAACATTCCGATTTCCAATCTGAATAGAACTATTTACATCTGATATAATTTCAGTAGCAATGTAGGTCCAAGCCATAACGGCGAAAGCTTACCCTTCCTTGTTTCATTTTTTAATAGAACTTGGTTACCCACTTCAAATTTTATTGGTCTTGTAGTTTTATCATAGTAAACTTTTGAGTTTTCTTTCGATTGTAATATCTTTGTCCGTGCTGCTTGATAGGAATTCTGAAGTTTAAATTTAAGATCATGCACGTAATCGTCGCAGTTGTAAAATGGGTCTGGATCGGAATGAAATGAGCTAGGCATATTGGTTTTATATCCGAATAACAATTCAAATGGTATATATGACGTGGAAGTATGATGTGTTGTGTTATACACGAACATGGAATAAGGAACCCAGGAGTCCCAATCTAAAGGATTGGAAAAAATTCTTAAGTGCTCCTAAGTGCTCTTAAGTTCAAGTGCTCCATTACTTTGAGGTCGGTATGCAGTAGTATTGAGTTTTTTAATTTTTAATAGTTTGCACATATCTTTGAATAACTTGCTTACAAAATTGGAGCCTTGATCTGTAAGTATTGAAGCTGGTATTCCATATAAACAAACAAACTTTTCAACAAAGCTCTTTGCAACTGTTTCTGATTCTTGGTTTTCTAACGGAACTGCCAATGAAAATTTGGCCAGATCGTCCTGCATAGTGAGGATAAATTTATTATTTGTATGACTAGGCGTTAGTGGTCCTACGATATCCAGAAAGATTTTTTCGAAAGGTTTTTTCGATGTTGTGGTGATTACCATTGGCATTTTAGTCATTTTTTGAGACTTATTTTTCTGACAAAAATCGCAATTTTTCATAAATTGCTCGACGATAGAATACATTTTAGGAAAAAAATAAAAAGATTTGATACGTTCACATGTTCGAAAAATTCCTTGATGTCCACCAAGTGGAGTTATGTGAAATTCTTTTATAATTTCATTGATTTTTGTTGGATCACTTAAACGGGTAATAATAGGTCCAGTTGAGTCCAAAATATTAGGTTGTGTGTTGGAACTGGTATTTTGAGTCCGATTTTGTGACAAGTTTGAAAAAGTAGGTTGAGCATCCACATGTCGATTATATTATTCTGCTTCGAATTGGAGCGCGTTATAACATTAATATCGGCCGTTTGTAGATCGGAATCTAAAATAATCCTGCTTAAAGCATATGCGTTGCAATCGCATTTTCCTGCTTATGAGTTATTTCATAATCATACTCATATAATTTGAGCTTCCATCGCATAAGACGGGAAGTCGGGCTTCTGACTGTGCACAACCAAACCAATGGTTTGTGATCATTAACCACGAAATTTCCTGCCGTATAAATTTGGACGAAAATGATTTATTGACCACACCATAGCTAAAACTTCTTTTTCAACAGCGGCGTAATTTTTTTCAGCTTTATCTAGCACGTGACTGGCATATGCGATTGGAAGATCGGCCGAGTCGTGGTTTTGTGATAAAATTGCTCCGATACCTGTTCCACTAGCATCACAAGCTACTGTGATTGTTTTTGAGAACTCAGGATACTGTAGTATGGGTGGTTCAATTAAAATTTGCTTCAAATTTGTAAATGATTCGTCACAGAATTCATTCCACTGAAACTTTGTTTCTTTTTTTTAACAAGTTGATTAGTGGTTGAGCTAAATTTGCAAAATTTGGAATGAAACGGCGATAACAGCCTGCTAACCCTAGAAAGAATTTTATTTCTTTGGCATTTTTAGGTACAGGGTATTTTAGTATAGCTGTTATTTTTTGTTGATCTGCCATAATACCATGAGAAGTAATGACATGTCCGAGATAGTCAATTTCCTTCCTAAGAAATTGACATTTCGATGGATTTATTTTTAAATTGTGAGAACGAAGACATTCGAATTGTTTTAATTTGTCATTGTGATCTTGTAGATTATGCCCGTATACTACTATATCGTCAAGATATACGAAACACATAAGTTCATTTAGACCTGTAAGTATGGAATTCATTAGGCGTTGGAAGGTAGAAGGTGCCCTTTTTAGACCAAACGGCATCCTTTTGAAATGAAAATTGTAATGGATAGTCTGGACTAATGTCAGAACGCAGTGTGTTACAGTCGCAGTTTCCTTAGTTGCTGTTCCTTATATTAATCTGTACCACTTGTAATAGATTCTCATCCCTTCGTCATCAATAGTCATATTTCATGTAGTTTCCTTAACCCATAGTTTCCTTATATTTCTTAAAATCTACTAAATCTGCAATAGCCGGACAAGCGTATGGGAGAAAGAAAATTACACTAATTACCTTGATTTATTTATTCATTAATATAACACAATATTGGTTAATTTGAATTAATTAATAATTTTCCTTAATCATCATCCGTATAATCACTAAAAATTAATCAGAATTTAATCTTGCAACGCACTAAAATTGACGCGCGTTATACTTCCATTCGATTGTTCTCGCCTTACTACTTGAGTTTGAACTTTTTTGTTTCAAAACACAAACCGTAATGAAATAACGAAATTCTCAAAACCTCATAACAGCTACGTGTATTTTGTTTCCAATCGTCAACATACAACGAATTACTATTTCTGCTTTGTTAAACATTTGATTTGTCTTTGTATGAGTGTTTTGCTTTAAACAATCCTTCCGTGATTGATCTGAACTTCACTGTATTGATATTGCAGAATGTAGTTATTAAATGTCTAAACATTATAACATTGATCGAATCTGTATTTGATTCATTTTGAATTCAATTATACGTGTTATGAATGTGTCGGAAATATTGGGGATCCCAACCTTATTTTCGTACAATATTATCAAACAGCAAACGGTTTTGTGTAACTATAAAAAGTTCCCAATAATTTGTAAATCTGATGTAAATTAATTATCTCCCATCTAAACACTGTATTCGAGTTATTGCGAGACTAAAAATTTGGCTATATAATGAGCCACTGTAGCCTTTTCATTCTCTTAGTTCAGCACCAATCTCTCATGAATGACAAAATTATGGATAAATTTTGCATTCATGCATCTTTTCCTTATATTTAAGCTAAAATATAAGTAGAAAAATTTTTAATTAAATTAAACTTAGTTTTGTTAGTGCAATTAGTTTGAAAATTATTTTAAATGTCTCGCGTCCCGATAGTGTAATTTAGAAAAAAATTATTTATATGTTTGTGTTTTTTGTAAACAAGATAAAAAAAAAAAAAAACTATAAAAAAAATCATATATGTTTTGTGCGGTAAAACCAAGTTACAAAAAATCGTAAAACCGAAATTTTAAATGACCTTGTTGGTCAATATTCTCTTAGTTTAAAATTGCGATTCACACAGTACTCGTGCAGTCTAGTACTTTTTTGTGTTATTGAATTCATTTTGTGTTTTGACGTCTGCGAGTCGATCATTATTTTGTGTACAAGACAGCTGATTTTTTTGTTCCTGAGCTTCTTTGAACGTGGAAAGTGAATTAGGTCTTGCGGTGTGATTAATTTTTGTGTATTAAGGTGGAAAATGTGACTCCCAAGACAAGAAGCTAATTTATGGGATCCAAAACACACCTATGTAAAAGGATCAACTTATTAAGACATGCCAAGGTAATGTTAATCATATCTTTTGTAGTTTTGTTATTTTGAGGATCATTGAAACACCGGCGTAGTATCTGCGGTGTAGAAGTAAATAGTTACTAACAGTCAGTGAATCCCATGCGAGATTCAGGTCAAATAATTCAACTCAATATAATAGTGTTTGCCAATAAAGAGATGGATAAGAGTATAACCAGGTATAACAAAACGACTGTGATATATTCGTTTACTTAATTTTTGTTTTTTTTTGAAAGACTGTGATAATAGTGTATAACAAAACGACGGTGATATATTAGTTTACTTAATGTTTGTTGGCATCAATTAATTGTTCCAAATCCGCATGTTAATCTATGTAACCTTGAAAAGTCGAACTGTGTAATTGAAAAGTGGTTCAAGGATTAAGCTTTTGTGATAATATTATAAACCAAAACGAGTTTGATATACTATGGAATTTAATTTTTTTGTGTGTTGATGTCCATTAATTGTTCCAAGTTCGTATAAAAATTTTTTTTTAACCTTAAAAAGTCGAACTGTATAAGTAATCAAAAAAATAAGGAACAACTAAATACTAAAAATTTCCATGATTTCTGTGATATTATTATAAGGTAACAAAATAACTGTGATAAACTGTTTAGCTTAATTTTTGTGGCTTGTATCGATTAATTGTTCCAAATTCGTCGAACTGTATAATAAAAACAAAAAGAAATTTTCCGTATTTAAGATGCTGTGTTAAAATTATAGGATAACTAATTAACTGTGATAGACTAGCTTAATTTTTTTTGTGTGTTGGTTTCTATTAGCTGTACAACCAATCCGTGTGTATCTTGATTTCTAAATATAAACTATATTTAATTAACCGAATTAAGATTGTGAAAACTGTTAGTTGCTAAACGTTATAATAAAAAAACAACGGAAACCTTAAATTATATTTAAACATTCTATTGATTATTGTGAAAATTCTGATTGCTAAACCTTATATAAAAAAATGAAAGAGAATAAAAAAACCATGAATTATATTTGAATATTCTACTTATTCTTGTGAAAACTTCGTGTCACTAAGCATCATAAACAGCTATTGCTTCAGATATTGCGGCGCAACAATTATTTCCACATTCTTGCAACATCTCTCCGGAATCACTTGGATAAAGCAACGTCACGTTCATGCCATAGTTCTACCGATTTTGGCTGTAGTTGCCGGGGGTGTTTCAACGCAACTTTTCTGCGATAATTCGATAATGGTTGTGACAGTGTTTGCCTCGCCTGTCTATCAATTGTTCAGCTCTCGCCAAGCTCTTGCAGCACAACATATATAATCATAATTATCATCTTGTACAACGTATTGTTTTTTTTTTGGTATATACAATTTAAAGTTTGATCATAATTGACAACTTATACAAAATACTGATATACGATTGTTGCATCGTATTCTCAACTGTTTCAACGTGCTCAATTATGATTGCAGGTTGATTTCGCCAATAATATTACATTCATACAAATTGGTACAAATTCATCCAACGCTGCCGACTGCAGGTTTATCTCACGTTTCTATTTAACGTTTTATGTTACATTTATAAATTAATCAACGTTGCCGATTGCCAGTGTAATTAACGTTTCTATGTAACGTGTTATTTTACAATTATAAATTATTCAACGCTGCTGAGTGCCTGTTTGATTACGTTTCTACACAACATTTTATTTTGATTCAACAAAATCTTACAAATTTATATAACGTTTCTACTTATCATTTTTGATACAACCATATTTTACATCAATTACATCATTTTTGATTCAACAATATTTTACCTCAATTACAACATTTTTTGATTCAACAAAATTATACAAGTTGATATAACGTTCCTACTTACCATTTTTTTTTTGGATCCAACCAAATTTTACCAATTTATATAACGTTTCTACGCATCATTTTTGATTCAACCATATTTTACATCAATTACATCATTTTTGATTCAACAAAAGTTTTCATCAATTACAATATTTTTGATTCAACAAAATGTTACAAAATTTATCTGACGTTTCTACCTATCATTTTTGATTCAACAATATTTTACATCAATTACCACATTTTTGATTCAACCAAATTTTATATCAATTACATCATTTTTGATTCAACAAAATTTTACATCAATTACAACATTTTTGATTCAACAAAATTTTACAAATTTATATAACGTTTCTACGTATCATTTTTGATTCAACAAAATTTTTACAAATTTATATACCGATTCTACGTATCATTTTTGATTCAACAATATTTTATATCAATTACCACATTTTTGATTCAACCAAATTTTATATCAATTACATCATTTTTGATTCAACAAAATTTTACATCAATTACAACATTTTTGATTCAACAAAATTTTACAAATTTATATAACGTTTCTACGTATCATTTTTGATTCAACAAAATTTTACATCCATTACAATATTTTTTCGATTCAACAAAATTTTACAAATTTATATACCGTTTCTACGTATCATTTTTGATTCAACAATATTTTATATCAATTACATCATTTTTGATTCAACAAAATTTTACATCAATTACATCATTTTTGATTCAACAAAATTATACAAAGTATTTTCGAGAGCTTCCTAACGTGAGCACCGTGTTGATGGAGGGCTGATCTAAACAGGATAGGAGGACGAGGTTTAATCATGGGGTGAGTGAATTTATTGTATTACTTAGGTCATATGGATAAAGGGGTGTGAATGTGTGTGTGTGTGTGGGCGTATGTGAGTGAACGTGGGGGTTGGACGTGTTGATCGTGGGTCTTTCGTAACAGGGGTCGCCAGAGTCTCCGTTTTTCCACTTGTATTTCTGTCCATTTCTGCAAATTCTCGTGAATAGCGTACATTTCTGTATTTGTGCTGAAGTAGCAGGGTTATTTTATCGTTCCCATGGGCTGAAGCTAGTTTGGGGCTTGAAAATCAATCTCGCTAGGTACGCTTCCTGCTATGTCCTTCTCATTGGTTCGCCAATGAGAAAGCGCTTCATTACAAATGTCCCAAGTTAGTACTAAATGCTGTTTTGACTTTATCTTCTTCATCTAATGAAACTTGGTGGTATCCATTAGCTAAATCAATTGTACTGAAGTAAGATGAATTACCAAGTTGATCCAAAATTTCATTGATATTTAGGAGTGGAAAGACATAATTGATTGTTATATCATTTAATTTCCGGAAGTCTAACACAACTCGCCATTTTTTGAGACCATTACTCGATTTTTTCGGAGCTATAAGAAGAGGACTGTTCCAAGGACTATTACTATGCTCGACTACGTTATTGTCCAGCATCTCTGAAACCTGCTCGTTTAATCGGTATGGTTTAATACCGGTATTGTTTAATATTTGCTGGAGAAATATTTGGAAATGTTGATATTTTGTGAGTAATGGAATTCGTAAAGGTTAACTTACCGCCTTCTAAATGAAAAATGTCATTATATGTACGACATAAGTCTGGTACTCGTATTTTAAACTCAAATAACGGCATTTTTATTGAGTTTGTATTCGTAATGAAGATTTATTTGTAAGTAAATTTGCATGGAAGATGTATTTGTAATGATACTTTTCAATTTTGATTTTGAGTTTTGGTAAAGCTATATTCACAACAAATTTGAATTATTATTTATGAATTTAAATTTCTGCGTTTCAAAAATTTGTTTTTTGATATAAATTTATAGTAAAATAAATAATATTTTCAATATAATTTCAATATATTCAATTTCAATTTTGAAATAATGTTTTTTAATTTATAATTAAATTTATTTAACAGAAAAGTAAAAGAAAAAGTATTGCCACTTATAAAAAAATGCTATAAACTGCAATAAAAACAAAAATAAAAATTAATCTATCCGTGTTCATAAAATGGACGAAAAAAAGATAAAGATAGAATTGAAGATGCAGATAGAATTTTATCCTCGGATTTTTTTCTATCCATCCTTGCTCATACAATCGGCCCTAAGTTTACACCAGTATCTATTTGCTACGCATCAAATTTGCTAACCATTTTCACCATCATAATTTTTAAATTTGATACGCTGATGTAAACTCTTATTAATTAGGTACATAACATATTAGTTTTTAGCGCGTCTTTTTCATTGTTAGTTTTTTGGTTAGAAAAAAAGAATTTCCATATATGTATATGTTTTAAAAAAAACTGTAAACATTTATTATATTCTTGCTAAGATTCTTTTACTTTTAGTTTCAGCAAAAAAAATCACATGAAACATAAATACCGTACAGTTCCGAATAGTGTACCCGTCAAAGTAGTACACCAGTGGTACACTATTCGGAGTTAGACGCCCGAATAGTGTACCAGGTACAGTATATTTTAATGCAAAAATGTTCTCTATCCCATATTTTCTAATATTTGTTTTTTTTTTCAAACATTCTTTCTTTTCAACATGCGTATTAAATTTTTACCCAGAATAACGGATACATATTGTAAAAATATTAGGTACCTATGTGTGTTGTACAGTAGGGGCAGAAAGTATGAGGCATGTTAAATAAATCAAAATAACTTTTGAAGTTGAATACATATCGGAGCTATTTTAGATATTTAAATTTATAATAACAACCACAATTTGTTGAACATATAACATATTTCAGGAGTGATTTAAAAAAATTAAAAAATATACAGACATTTATGGAAAATAGGTAAAAATTCCTTAAAGTAAATATCTTGATAAAGTGATTAATGTACCTGCATTTAAAATTGTTGTGTTGTTTTCTAATAAAAATGAGGTTCCTTAGCGTACACACATATTTAAATTAAGAAATAACGGTAAATCTATATTTTTTTTAAATCTTAGTCTATAAAGGACTTTTTTTTACAATGTACAGCGATAAAATGATTAAAAGATAAGAATTATCAATAATTCAACGTGAGAGAATATTTGTTTATCACGAAGAAGAATATTCTCAAGTTTAAATTGCTTAAAAATGAATATTGCGCGTTGTGCTGTCCAACGTACGTTTGCGCGCTATCCTGCTCCAGACACTCACGACTCAAGAAAACGTTCTCGCTGCCCAACAAATACATCAAAACGTCAAGAAATTGAAATAGCGAATATCTCTCTATTAAATAGACGTCTATCCAGCGAAGTTACTCTGAAGTACAATCAATTCCATGATCCGAAAGCTAGTGTGTCTATTATAAAAAGTAGTATTCGAGAAAAAGGTCTTAATGAACGAGTTGCCGCACGGAAATCATTACTGCAACCAGGAAATAAGGAAAAACGGTTAAAAAAGGCACTGGCACACAAAGATTGGTCACCTCAACAGTGATGGAAAGCCATGTGAACCGATGAATCGCAGTTTCTAATGTTTGGAACCAAGCGAAGAATTTCCGTAATACGCAGAGATTGAGAATGATTTAGATGACTGCACAAGATGACTTGATTGACTGTGAAACATGGTGGAGGATCCGTTATAGTATGGAGATGCTTTGGCGGCAAGTAGCTTGCACAGAATTGTGTGATTATGAATAAGGAAATGTATAGAAACATTTTAGAAACCCAAGTTGTGTCATCTGCTAAGAAACTATTTCGGAATCAATAAGTCTTTATACAGGATAATTACCCCAAACATTAAAGAATTAATTTGGAAAACAAAAGCGTGCTATTGGAGTGGCCACCACAAACTCCTGATTGCAACCCCATCGAATTACTATGGGAAGAAATGAATCGGCAGGTTCGAAAAACAAATATTGCATCTATTATTAATCTCTGGGAGATACTCCAGCCAGTGTGGATAATTTGGATGCAGAATGTCTTGACAAATTAGTCGGTAGAATGCCAAGAATTTATGCAGCAATTATTAAACAAATAGGTGGTTATTTCAATAAGTCCAATATTGGGCTAAATAAACGTAAATGTGGGCTAAATTACTTTTAATTCGGTGTTAAAAAGTTAAAGTTTTATATTTCAATACTATATTAACACAATAAAATGAAGTGCATATTAAATTTTTGCTTTTTCACTAAAAATTAAAGGGTGCCTCATACTTTCTGCCTCTACTGTACTTACTAAATTTTCATTGTATACGAGTCAATTAAAATTAAATTTAGAGCGTTTTCATTTCTCGATTTAAGTTTTGACCACAGAACGGTCAAACTCTTTCAGTTTTGCATTTTTATTTTGTAGTTTTGCATTTATTTTTGCCCTCAAAATACTTGAGAATCAAACAGAAAAAAGTCACATTTTTTAGATCTGCGAAATTTGTTTAACAAAATAAAGGAATTCAATTTTTTATTGTATATTATTATTTTTAAACTATTTAAATATTTTTATTTAAGAAAATTACATCATTAAAATGTTTTCATTAAATATGTTTTTTCTTATAATATATTAATATATTATAGAAGGTAACATTTTTGCATCGTCCTTGAGAAAAAGTCAAAAATGCAAAATAATGGCCCTCAAAAAGTTTGAATCTTTCATTCAAATCGAGAAAAGAAAACTCAAATTTTTTCAGGTCAACATTTTTTCGAGAATCGAACAGAAAAAAAATGTGACATGAAAAAAAGTGCAAAAAAATAGTTTTAGTAAATAAAATAGGTACAAGTTGAGTTAGAGGAAGAATTATTCTCGGCTAGTATTGAAGAGACTTCAAAGCACCGCAAAGTTGATTCAGAGTAAAATATTGGTAGCTATGTAGTCATATTCAAAATTTTCCTGCTATGCGCATGTCAAGAAAAAAAACAAATTGTTTCATCCTTTGTTTTATAGAAGAAAAAGAAAGAATAAATCTGAGAATAGAATTTAATCTATCCTGATTCGTACAATACAAACGACGATTTATCCGAGGATTTATCTTCTATCCGCATTCATACAATCGGCCCTTAAAGTAAAATTCGTCTTTGGCTTATTTTAGTTTTTCAGAAGACGGTCTTCGAATCAGATGAAACCCATTGTTTCGAGCATATAGCAAAAACAAAATTGTGTTCTTTGATATCACAATCAGATTAGAAAGGGGAAATATTCATTGAAGGATATTCGAAGTTATGAAGCTGATAAGATGCTCTCTTGTTCATAAAATAGCATTTTTGTTTAAATTTCTTTCCAGTTTTATATGATGAATATCGTCCATATTTACTAGTTTCGCAAAGCAAATTTCTTATTACTGACAGTTAGCACCACATAAGAAACATATTTATTTTATTAACATTTGAAATTAAAGTGTCTTACCTATATCTCTTATTCATTCTTTTCCCCATAAAAAACAAGATTGGAATAAAAAAAATCTCAATCATTTAAATTGTTTTTTTAATATATTTTATTAATATTATTTTTTTCTTCATCTTTATCTTTAAAATCATTGGTTTGTGGTGCAACATCATCATAAAATTTTTTATCTGTTTCTAATTTCAACTCTCTAAATTTTTTATCCAAGTCTAAATCAATATTGATGGCAAGTGGATCAATTTTCTCAATATCATGTTTTTCAGTATCCAAATTAATGTTACCATCGTTCAAAAGATAAAACTTATCAACGAAATCGGCGTCGGTCGGTTTTGTAATATCGTTAACTTTATCATTCTCAATATCACTATTTCTTGAATTCGCTTCGATCGCCATATTTTCATCCGGAAAATCTAAAAAGGAATTCATTTTAATTTTATTAGCAATTGTTTTAATTCGTTGTGTTAATAAATCACGCTTTTGATATTTGCTATTATCATTATTTTCAAATATATAAATTTCACCAGGCTTTTTGTTTAATTTATTCCCAAACTTATCTTCATTAGGATTCTTAAACTCAAAATATGGCTTAGATTTTGCAATGTGATCGATTTCACGTTCATGTAGTTTTGATATTGGTTTAAGATATTTATCGACATCGAATCGAAAAAATTGTGGTGGTTCATTTAAATTATTGAGAAAACGTTCGATATCTGCTTCTTGTTCCTGATTTACTTGTAACTTAATGGAATTATAATCATCTAAAAAATTATTACCTTCAGAGTTATCGTCATTGTTTTGAACATTCTCTTGAGTATCTGTTTGTTGTGGAACTTTAAGCTTCATATTTCTTTGCTGATGCTTTCTAGTTAATTCTTCGGTATCGTTCTCTTCTTTTTTTGATTTGTGAGAACTGTCTTTTGATGTAGAATCTGAATGTTTTTGAAATCTTGATAATTTACTTTCGATATTGGAAACAACATCTTTTATATTGTTATTTGACCTTTCAACATATGCAGTATCGCGTTTAACTAGTTTCTTAAAATTGTTATATAAGTTAGTTTTGGGTGAATTAAAATTTTTGTAGGCATCGTTGGGGGACTCATTTGTATTGTAGTCCCTACGAAATCTTTGTTGTTTATGTTTCATTTTTCTTTTCCGATTTCTCCTACGAGCTCTTTTTTCTAAACTATCGTTATCAGAATGTAAGCTCAGATGATCTTTTAGCCCACTTGTTTTGTACCGAAATGCCTTAGGCGCATATTTATCTTGATCTAATAACAAATTGGAAAACTGGTCAACAGAATTTTCTTTCTTATTTCTGTTTTTCATTTTTCTTTTGTGTCCGCTTCTACCATGAAGCTTATCATACGGATTATTAGTAGCCGCAGCATCTGACCTTAAATTAATTAAACTTTTATTTGCATCGGAAGACATCTTTTCTTCTTTGTTATTACTATTTTGTGCAACGTCCTTTAATATTGAATTAACAATTTTTCTGTTGGTATCAAAAAGTTTTTTCCCATAATTGTTATCTAATCCATCTCCGTCAGTATGCACATTAGTAAAACTATTACATACGCCGGCAATATTACACAGGCGTACAGAATTGCTACTACTACCACCATTTTTATGGAGTTCATCATCTTCAATTAAATTATTTTTAGTATCGCTATCCACATCATCGTCAATGGCATCTGAATCTTCACTACCACAATTGATTGAATGCTGCCTATGTTTGTGTTGCCCATTTCTTTTCCTACTCCGAATGTCTAATTGATCAGTTTCTCCCTCGATTATTTCGTCAGTACTGGGATCACCATCATTCTCATCTTCTATTCTACCAACGGGATTCATTTTATTTACAAATAAATCAACTAACTGACCGTAATCATTACCGTCAAATAAAATAATTCCATCATTTGAATTTTTCTTCTCTCTATTTCCTCCTGTCGATATCACATCACGTTTCATTTGCCTCTTGAATGGATAATTAAAATTATTTTGATAGACAGACTTCTTATATTTACACTTGCTTAAAGTAGTGTTAAGTATGTCGATGTTATTTCTTGCCTCATCAATTAGGTTTTGAATTACTTTAAGATCCAAACGATGATATGGCTTTTTACCTATTTCATAAACAGGATGGTGAATATCAGCCAAAAATTTTAATTTAATTTTATTTAATAATAGTTTACTAGTTTCAACGTTACCTGAAACCATTAATTTAATTTTCGAAGATCAGAAATAAAACGGATTACAATTTGATTATAATAAGTTGGGATAAACTATTTTCTGATATTGCTAATGTGTAGTTTATGTGCAAGTTAGATTGCAGAGATCTATATTAAAATATTTGGTAGAAAAAATGTTAAAGCCGAACGACTTATTATTTTGTTTTTAGATTTTGTTTTCCCTGGCGACAAACTAGCTCCATGCCAAAAATGGGATTCACCTTTGTTACAGCAAAGACATTTCGTCGAAAACTTATGATCCCGAGACTCTGATCAATGACCGCATACGGACGGAATTGTGAGTGGAAGTAATACATACGTTGATGTAGCGAGTTCAATTTCTGATATCGCAAACTTGCCATGGGCAACTTAATCAAACAAGGTATATCTTCTAATCTTTCTCCTTTAGAGTTAATGGTCAGAAACAATGAAGCATCTACATCTATGTTGGAAAAGAGTCATAAGAATTCTACTTCTGGATTTGCTCTAAAACCAACTAGAATCAAGGCCTCTTTGTTCAACAAACGCTAAATACTATTTTCATAATCTAAATTTGCAGCATCTGTGTACTTTCTTCGTGATGAGGCGGATATTCCAGGAGAAATGAAGGACGAATTTATTCAGCGTTGCAACAACGACCTCAAAACAGTATGTGACGTCAACAGTGAATTCACCATAAGGGATGTCTACTCTACCGGTATCTGACCACCCAATTTCCCTGGCATCATTCTGAAACTACACAACCAATCAAATGCTGTAAGCTTCTATACAAACTTTTTAAAAAAAATTCTCAGGAGATTTTTCAACAAAGCGAAAACTTAAGTCCAATATAAATTACAAAATTGACGACTACAAAGCATTTACGTGTAACTACATTTTATAAAAATGGAAAGGAAGCTCACAAAACGATTTATTGCGATTCCAAACAACTTTTAAAAAAATTGGTATCAATAAATAAAAAAAATAGTTTTTTTTGATTTATTGATAAGCAAATTTTATTTTCAAGCTTGTTTAGAATCACAATAAATCGGTTTTTGCACTTCCATTCAATTTTTCCAAAATGTAGTTACACGTAAATGCTTTGGAGCCGTCGATATTCTCTCCTAACAAATTGAAATGGACAATCGAATCATTTGAATGGCAGAAATCCCTGAAAATGATAGACTTTTATCGATTTGCCTGCCAACTTGAGTACAATCCTTCCATATGTTGTGAGTCTGTTCAAAGTAAGCTAGGAAGCTAGGAATATTTTCAAGCCCAAACTAGGTAAAAACTAAAACAAAGCCTAATCATACAGGCCAACCAGATATTTTCGGTGTGTATTTCAATAAAAACCTTGTCGACTCGAGCCAGAATCATATCTAAAGTCAGCGAGCTGTGACTAAAAGCTATTATAGGTATTCTACAAAAATTTCCAACAAATGCATACATACAACAAAAATGTCGCACTGGGGGTCATAAGTGACATCAATAAAAATTTTATTGAACCAGAAGTATACTTCGAAATAGTCAAAAGTTAGCTTAAAACTTTCACCAAAAAATTAGAACAAAAAACATTAAATCTATTGAAAATCAATAAAAAAAAAATCATCTTGCACGAAGAATGTAACATATTGCCGTTCCGTGAACACAATGAAATGCTTACCAAACAATATCTTTGGTCCTGTCATAGAGAGCAACATCCCTGCAATGACACATGGATAAGGACAACACCACCTAGAGACATAAGAAGGACGGCGAAATGCTTCCTACACGATGTCAAAAACAATGAAGACATAAATAACATCGACGAGCCTACGTACAGGAGGGGGTTGAAAAAGATACATACAAAAACCGTTGAAGACACAATAAAGAACTACGCCCCGAATCGAGTTCTTAATAGCAAATCACCACAAGTCGCTGCTGAAGAGGTAAAACTGCCACGCAGCACCAGAACCATCCTAGCGCAGTTAAAATCCGGTTGGTCACGCATCTTAAATAACTACATGAGTAGAATTGACCATGAAATTGTTGACAAGTGTCCCAAATGTGAGGGCACGCCACATGATGCTAACCACCTTTTCAATTGTCCAGAGAAACCAACCGACCTGACGAAGGAAGATCTGTGGTACCGCCCAAGGGCAGTAGCAGAGTTCCTGAACCTGGACTTGGAGCCGGAAGAATAGCACCTCCACGCGTCGCTACAACAACATCTATTGAGAAACTAAGGGGAACCAACACACTCTAAGGTATTTTAATTATTATATAGTCTTCCTGTTTTGCAAATAAATTGATGGAAATGGGATGGATGCAATTGTACTTAACTTAGAAGCTAAAACAAGGGCATATTCATCTGTAATTACAGTGATGCTATATGGCGCAGCTACAACATATTTGGTATAGACAGATAAGTTATATAATTAGTCATCCCATTACCAACTGTGTGGTTGTAGGTAAGGCAACAGCCACAGCAATCACAGATGTTTATAATCACCACCTCTCACCACCTTCTTTATGTCACTTCGAAAGCGGCCTAAGCAGTTACTAAAATATTTAAAAGAGTGACATAGAAGCTACAAAAAAGTTGTATGGGTTTTGAGAACTTTTGTTGCAAATGTAGCAAACTTGGAGTGTAAAAGCTTGCTTATGCATAACTGCTTCCAGAACAATGTCGCTTGGTCTTCTTGCCTTAGGCTGCCCCTTTTGCATGCATTTGTGAAGATTATCAATGGAGATTCTCTGTCTAAAGGCTCACATCTCGAAATCCTGTCTAATAAGTTTTACGAGTTCTTCATTGAGACTACTGGTGTATGAGCACTCTCACTTGAATAACACGCAAGGCTGCAAGGTTTCCAAAATGGTTACTCCACAGTGAGCCATAAACCCGTTTAATTTCTGTTAATTCTGTGTTGGTCAGATCTCATAAAGGTACAATCCTAGTTTATCCACCCAAATAGATTTGCGTTTTTTTCAGATAAATAGAAAGATGAGGTCCTCTGCATCCTAATAGTCTAAGATCCGGCTGCAGGATTAGTGCGCTCATCGATTTTTTGCTAAAACCAAATTTTTATGTATATTTATAATTAGGAGAATATATATCTACCAGGTTGCCTATCAAAATTTGGCCGCCAGTATTTTTAATTAAATTATTTTTAATTGATTTTTGGGAAAAAATTTTATTCACTTGTTTTTTAAATAAAATATCGTCTACATCACGGCAATTTATATAAAGATTCTAAAAATTCACGGTTGCCATTGCGCACCTGGCCGCACCTCTTCGCAGCCAGGTGTAAACAGGTATGATTTCGATACATTTATACGTTCATAACGTACATTGATTAATTCTATATCAAATTAAAGCTAATTTTTTTCTATTTATTATCATATATGGTTGCCTAATTAAATCCGGCCGCAAATAAGGGTTGCTGGCTGTTAAAGATGATAAATATTTAAGGTAGAGTGAAAGAGAGCTAGCGCGTAACATCATTTGTCAGACGAGGATAGCGATTGCCAGCTGTGCGACGCTCTTAAGCCATTGCGCATGCGTCGAATGTTAGTGTTCTCAACCACCGGGGAGTAATAGAGACGACTTAATAAATACTCCAAAAAAATTGTCTTCCTTTTCAAAATGACAAATTTAAAAATTACAACAAAAAATGGTAGAATCCTAGTTTATCCCCCCAAATAAATTTGCGTTTTTTTCAGATAAATAGAAAGATTAGGTGCTCTGCATCCTAATTATGAAAAAAAAAATTGCGGAAATGAGGGGGTCAAAAGTTATAAAGGATTAAACTTTCAATTTTACCTTGGTCCCTCCTTTGGTTTTTTTTAGTTTTTTTCTTATTTTTATTTATTATTTATTTATATTTTATCACACACTACAATATTGAAATTAAAAAAAATACCTTGGTCCTCCCTTTGAGTTTTTAGAAGTAACTTGATTTGATTTTTGATTTTTTTTTTTGACTCGCTTCTGCGACCTTGCACAACTTCGATCAAAAATGGCACCGCCCCCCCCCCCCCGTGCGATACCCCCCCCCCGTGCGATACCCCCCCCCGTGCGATACCCCCCCCCCTCATCCCCGCGTCGCCTCCGCGTCACCTGCGCCGCAGGGGGACCAATGTAAAATTGAAAGTTTTATCCCTTATAACTTTTGATCCCCTCATTTCCGCAAATTTTTTTTTTTCATAATTAGGATGCAGAGCACCTAATCTTTCTATTTATCTGAAAAAAACGTAAATTTATTTGGGGGGATAAACTAGGAATGTTCCCAAAAAATTAATATTGATTTAACTCTCTTTTACTCTACCTTAAATATTTAACTCTACCTTTATATTTAATTTATATAAAGATTCTAAAAATTCACGGTTGCCATTGCGCACCTGGCCGCACCTCTTCGCAGCCAGGTGTAAACAGGTATGATTTCGATACATTTATACGTTCATAACGTACATTGATTAATTCTATATCAAATTAAAGCTAATTTTTTTCTATTTATTATCATATATGGTTGCCTAATTAAATCCGGCCGCAAATAAGGGTTGCTGGCTGTTAAAGATGATAAATATTTAAGGTAGAGTGAAAGAGAGCTAGCGCGTAACATCATTTGTCAGACGAGGATAGCGATTGCCAGCTGTGCGACGCTCTTAAGCCATTGCGCATGCGTCGAATGTTAGTGTTCTCAACCACCGGGGAGTAATAGAGACGACTTAATAAATACTCCAAAAAAATTGTCTTCCTTTTCAAAATGACAAATTTAAAAATTACAACAAAAAATGGTAGAATCCTAGTTTATCCCCCCAAATAAATTTGCGTTTTTTTCAGATAAATAGAAAGATTAGGTCCTCTGCATCCTAATTATGAAAAAAAAAATTGCGGAAATGAGGGGGTCAAAAGTTATAAAGGATTAAACTTTCAATTTTACCTTGGTCCCTCCTTTGGTTTTTTTTAGTTTTTTTCTTATTTTTATTTATTATTTATTTATATTTTATCACACACTACAATATTGAAATTAAAAAAAATACCTTGGTCCTCCCTTTGAGTTTTTAGAAGTAACTTGATTTGATTTTTGATTTTTTTTTTTGACTCGCTTCTGCGACCTTGCACAACTTCGATCAAAAATGGCACCGCCCCCCCCCGTGCGATACCCCCCCCCCCATCCCCGCGTCGCCTCCGCGTCACCTGCGCCGCAGGGGGACCAATGTAAAATTGAAAGTTTTATCCCTTATAACTTTTGATCCCCTCATTTCCGCAAATTTTTTTTTTCATAATTAGGATGCAGAGCACCTAATCTTTCTATTTATCTGAAAAAAACGTAAATTTATTTGGGGGGATAAACTAGGAATGTTCCCAAAAAATTAATATTGATTTAACTCTCTTTTACTCTACCTTAAATATTTATCATCTTTAACAGCCAGCAACCCTTATATGCGGCCGGATTTAATTAGGCAACCATATATGATAATAAATAGAAAAAAATTAGCTTTAATTTGATATAGAATTAATCAATGTACGTTATGAACGTATAAATGTATCGAAATCATACCTGTTTACACCTGGCTGCGAAGAGGTGCGGCCAGGTGCGCAATGGCAACCGTGAATTTTTAGAATCTTTATATAAATTGCCGTGATGTAGACGATATTTTATTTAAAAAACAAGTGAACGAAATTTTTTCCCAAAAATCAATTAAAAATAATTTAATTAAAAATACTGGCGGCCAAATTTTGATAGGCAGATACCTGGTAGATATATATTCTCCTAATTATAAATATACATAAAAATTTGGTTTTAGCAAAAAATCGATGAGCGCACTAATCCTGCAGTCGGATCTCATACTATAATTATGAAAAAAAAAATTTGCGGAAATGAGGGGGTCAAAAGTAATAAAGGATCAAACTTTCAATTTTACCTTGGTCCCCCTTTGTTTTTTTTTTCAGTTTTTTTTTCTTTTTTTTTTATTTTTATTTATCAAAAGTTATAAAGGATCAAACTTTCAATTTTACCTTGGTCCCCCCTTTGGTTTTTTAGACTTTGATATCGTTTTTTAGATTTTTTTTTTGACTCAATTCTGCGATCTTGTACAATTTCGATCAGAGATAGCACCGACCCCCCCCCCTCGCGCGTCGCCTCCCCCTCTCCCCCCCCGCGTCAACCTCCCGCGTTTTTCCGCGCCCTGCGCCGCGGACGCGCGATTGGTGGGCGCGTGGGGTGGGTCGCGTTGGGGTGGGTCGCGTTGGGGGGGGGGGTTGTTGCTATCTCTGATCGAAATTGTGCAAGATCTCAGAATTGAGTCAAAAAAAATTTAAAAATTGAATTCAAAGTCTAAAAAACCAAAGGGGGGACCAAGGTAAAATTGAGAGTTTGATCCTTTATAACTTTTGACCCCCTCATTTCCGCAAATTTTTTTTTTCATAATTAGGATGCAAAGGACCTACTCTTTCTATTTATCTGAAAAAAACGCAAATCTATTTGGGGGGATAAACTAGGATAATGCCCTCATAAGGAAAGTGAGACTACTAACATTTCATAGGCATGTGAACAGCAGATGGCGAGACTGAGAGTAGTAAATGATGCAAAGTTAAGTTGTCTGAAAAGAACAAACCGGTCCCTCGTAGAAGGCTGTTTGGCTATCTTAAGGCTTAAAAAATATATGTTAGGATTAAGATATATATGAATAGAAATTTTTTATAAAGTATACCAATCAAGACTATTCGGGGTTTCTTTTACCGCCTCATATTATTCCAAAATAAGATCACTATGGCTAAACTATTCGTAAAAAAGTTATCAACATTCTACTCTATCTCAACTATAAAAGAATAAAAATGTCGATCGAACTCTATTTAATCAAATACAATATCTCTTTTTTATATAATAAAGATGTCATTTAAATTTTCAAAATTTAGGTAAAATAAAAATACTTACTACGAAGATCCTTTTCTAACTCATTTTCCACCATGGAAATATTTAGTTTATGTTGTGTTCCAGTTCCATTCTGTTTGTTAGAATTTAAAACAATATTATCACAAGTCTTGTTTTTAGAACCAGCTGATATAGTTTTATTAGATCCAGTTGATATAGTTTTATTAACATTTTTATTTAAGTCTTTTGCTGTAGGAAATGCTGTACTTGAAGTAATGATTGATGTACTTTTCGAAGACGTCAACGGTGTTGGAGGAGCTGTACTCGATTTCAGCAAAATCGTTACATTATAATCATCTTTATCTTGAAGACATTTAAGAAACTTTTTCATATGCATTAAATCAACAGAAATATTTTTTAACATTTCGTAGCACATTGTATCGATATCGGATGTATTTTTTGTTTGTTTCTCATTTGATCCCCGAATCAATCTTTCATCGTTCTCTTCCTCTATATAGTTTCTAAGTTCATCATGAAGCTCACTTATACTATCTGAATAATTTACATTGTCATATGAATTAGGATGTATTATTTTATTCCATATTGATTTTATTTTAGATGCTATTGGTGTAGATGATGTTGTTGTGTTCGTTGATGTATTATTGTTTGACTTATTTGGTGAATCTATATTCCCGTCTTCTTCCGCCCTATTTTCTTCATCAATATCAGCATTATCTCCGCCTTGAAAATCTTCAAATGTCGTTGAGTTTAACTGATTTTGTGTACCTCCATCACTAGTGCTATTGGGAGCAACTTCTCTCAGATAGCCACGTTTTTCTAAATAATTTATTGGAGTATCCCAATTTTCGCGTAATTTATAAATTAAATCTTGAACCATTTCATTTGAATGATCACCTTCATTTTGTAAACATGGAATAAATTGTAATAAAAATATAAAAATAAAACATTTAAAAAACATTTTTGACCGAATATTATTTATTTTGTTTTAATTTAAAAAAGAAAATAAATCAAAGAAGATTTGATAAATATTTAACAGCTTTCATCTATTAATGTTAGCAGTGCCATCTTTATCGGACAATTTAACGTAAAATCAATGAATTACGGAATTCGTGATAATTCTTTTGTGGATTCTTTAATTGTATTTAAAAAGCATATGTTCAAAGTTTTTAGTGTTTATGTTTTGACTGTTGCTGTAAAACAATCTTGGGAATCCATATACGCATACATATTACTATTAAAGGCGCTTTCCAATCGAGTGAATTACTGAATGATTCACTTAAACTGAATTGTATTCCGGAAGTTGTATGTTCCAATGGTAATATTCAGTTTACACTGAACGTAAACTGAGCTACTACAGAACTGAATTGAATTGAATAAAGTGAAGGAAAAAATATAGGTTCATCAGTTCAACATATTCAAATTTTTTTATTTACGGTTTGTGGTCAAACGTTAAAAATAATAAAGGGTTATGGAAATTTACATCAATGGATGTCAGAAAAAACGCAACAAACTTTGGTAATCTTTTTTAGTGTTTGGACAAAGAAACACTACCAATTAATTCGTTGATATTATAGGCGCTTTCCAATCGAGTGAATTACTGAATGATTCACTTAAACTGAATTCGTCTACTATTCAGTAAATCATCAAAAATAAAGCCCAAACAACAAAAAACAGTAATTTTTTGACATTTAAAAAATACATAACCAAAATCGAAAATTTAGACACAAACAAATATGTTCCGATTTATTTTTTTATTATTTTTAACGTTTGACCACAAACCGTAAATAAAAAAATATGAATAGGTTGAACTGATGAACCTATTTTTTCCTTCACATTATTCAATTCCATTCAGTTCTGTAGTAGCTCAGTTTACGTTCAGTGGAAACTGAATATTACCATTGGAACATACAAATTCCGGAATACAATTCAGTTTAAGTGAATCATTCAGCAATTCACTCGATTGGAAAGCGCCTTATAAGTGACCTAAAATTCAAATTGAAGCATGTGACATGCACAGAGGCCATTAAACACATTCATTTAGATGACAATACAGATTCTTGGTGAACCTTTGTCCTCCATATCTTCACACTCGGTGATATAAGTCAAATGAGCTTATAAAGGAAAACATCTCTCTTGCTAGGAAAAAATTTCTCGGGATAGTTTAACAAAACCCTTTGGCCAGATCGCTGCCCAAAATCAACAAAACTAAATCAGCTACTACCCAACCTGACAAAATCTAGATTCTAAAGAATACTGTTCAACCAACCAGAGGTCTTCTTCGTGAATGGTTGCTCATCACCACACCCTGAGGACCCAATTATTTTTTAAATCTACTAGTACGTTTATTTTATTCACAAAGAGACTATTGGCAACAGATCGATCTTGAAACTGAAAATCCACCTGAATCCACTAGAAAAATAAGAAATATGCTGAGACTTGCAGTTTTAGTTCGGTCGGAAAGATAACTGTCCCGCAAGTGTGTCAAAAGATTGATTTTCATATAATTTGTTTATTTAATTTTTTTGAGAAACAAAATTATGGTAAACATTTTCTACTAGAAACATGTTTTTGTGAATTACTTTTGTGAATTCGAGTTTCACCCCTCCTAGATAATAGGAACAGTTGGAAAATATGTAGTAGTTGCAGATTAAATGTTGTTTTACTTAATTAATGAACATAAGTATTTACACAAAACGACAAAGTATTGTGAGCGTTTTTTTGATTGACGCCAGTGCTTTGTTCACTGATGACTAATAGGTACAGCTGAAAAATGTTAGCATGTTGCAGACGAAATGTGTTTTTTCCAAAACAAATAAATAACTAAAAAAAGCATTTACGCTAAACGGAGAAGTTTTCTAAGAAATTTTCTGGAATAATTGGTTGGAAAAATATCTGTCTGTTCATAATAAATGTCGTTTTTTACAAAAATTGTAATTATTGAAAACGAACTTAGAATAACAGGAGAGATTTTATAAAAAAAATTGTAGACTAATAGAAACAGTTGTTTAGGAAAATATCGAGTCGTGTATTAAATGTCGTTTTTTCTTAGAAGCTATAATTGAAAAGAATCATTTAAACTTAATAGGGAGGTTTGCTAAAAAGTTTCTGGACCAATAGTAACAGTTGGGTTGGAAAATATCAGATCGTTTTGATTAAATGTCGTTTTTCACAAAAGTTGTAATTATTGGAAATAAGCATTTATCGCAAATGGAGAGATATTCTATAACGGTTTTGGGACAAATAGGAATAGTTGGGTTGGAAAGTATCAGGTAACCGATCCGAAACACGTAAAATGTGAATTGTAGTTTTTTTCTGAGAAACTTCAAACCATAACTTTGAATTGAAAAATATTCCAATTACTTCTTTACTTACTTGAGTTTAATTGATCTCAAAAATCCAAAATGTATCAGGTAACGTTATGTATATGAAATGTGTTTTTTGCAAAAGTTGTAACTATCTAGCAGAAGCATTTAGCTAAAAGAAACGGTTTTGTGGACCAATTAAATTGGAATCCGAAATAGGAAATCTCTTATTTATTGAAAAAAATATTATATCAAAAATTTAATGTTGAATACAAAAAAAAAATTTAACAAAAAAAACACAAACAAAAATTATATAAATACATAAATCAAAAAGAAATAATAAAGCTCACATTAATAAATATAATATTATAATCATCTTCTAATTAAGGTGAATTGTTTGCATTTCCTTGTAAGTTGGAATCGCATTATTAGTCTATAGACACATAGTCAGATTCATAGTATTTTTTCTAAACTTTCCATACTCATAACTACCAGCTATAATAATTAACACTGTTTGTCGTTGGCACTTGGCGTAAGTTTTCAAATAACATAATGTCAATCTCTTGTTACTTTACGCAATTAACTTATTTAATAAGTTTAATAGAAAAATTAAAGAAAACAAAGTTGTTATATATCATCTATTGCTCCTACGTTTTCATGTGCATTAAATTAATCACTATTAATTTTTCTTTCACTTTGACACAACTTCCCACATCCATACAAAAGTATTTTATTTTCCTTATTTGATGTGAAGTAGCTCATCTCATACCACACGAAATTTGTCACCCGATTCCATTGGATATAACCACGAATTTATATCCAATATTACATCCATTTAAAAAAGATTCGAATTTACAATGCAATCGACTAACAACATCAAATTTTTTACCTTCCGAATCCATATCATAATGAAAGTATCTTCAAATAATGCTCTACCATTTTTGTTTATTGATGTGATGAAATTCTTCATATATGTACATCGTTATTTAGTTTAAAGTCTTAAAATAAAAAAAACTTAATACCACGAAAGTTTATTTAATTTAAAAAAAAACTTGTGGAACAATACACCATTGAGCTAGTGTCTTTGATTAAATATTTACATAATTACCTGTATCGAACATTTTATCGAGTATATGTAGCCAGCTTCTCCATTTTTTATTTTCCTTAAATTATTCTTTTATTCGCACACAAATTAAAAGTTTCCCCATATCATCTCAATATAATGCAAGTCAATCATTTCCATACATCATCTTAATAAACAATTCAGTCAATACAGTCAGTCACAACAATACAGTCAACCATTATACTTTTTATAAATTGCATAACCGTATTCTATCTACATATAATATTATGACTAAGCTTTACATAATAAAAATTCTTATAATTTATGTAGATAGAAACATGTTCAATTAATATTGAATGGTGTAACAATGCAATTAACTGATAAAATGTTAAACGTTATTTGAATAACCTGTAGCATACATAAATATTTTATGTTTGTTGAAATGAATTATTTTAATTTAATGGAAGGAACCGAAATAAATTAGCAAATCATTAGAAAACTCCTTTAAATATGAATGCTTGTTTTAGAGTAAAATTCAAAATAGTCCGTCGTTACAAGGTTGCATGTTTTTGAAAAGTAGAAATTACTGAACGTTGGAGAGGCTTTTGAGTAGTTTGCTGAGTGTATCATCTTTTCACTAAATTATACTAATTTATAATAATAGAGTACTTGTATTTTTACAAAAAGTTTTATGTTTAATATATATCGCTGCTCAAAACTAATAACAATATCCTCATTACAGCCTTCTGCCAAAAACTGTTTAAAAGCCTTAACACAGACAGAAGTTTTGATATTTCAAAGCCTTGAGATTTCAGCTCCTTCATATTTGTCCAATACATAGTAGAAAACAAATTCAAACATACATTATCGTGATGGCAAATATCATAGTGGAGCCGTCGGGTAACATATTTTTTAAATTTTTTGAATTTAAATTTGTGTAAAATCACAAAGCTTAGTAATTCATGAAATAAATATGTTCTATGCTATTTTACGCTGGTGTTTTAACAGTTTTAAAACTGATTTCTAAACTTGTTCAATATTGTTATCTTGAACTCTAACAACTCTACTCTAACTCTACTTTTTTTATCCTCCCGAACCCTATAACAATAGACTTATTTTTGTTTTGTTACAACCATAATTGTGTTCATTATTATGCTTAACAGTTAACTGTTAATTTTACTATGTTGCGCGAATCAGCAACTCTGAAATAAAGTTTTTTGATAGTATTTTATAAATATTTTGATTATATTTAATGAAAAAATCAACAAAAAATGATTCGCTCTTGTTTAAAATTACATTTATAAAAAACAATAAATTCAAACTAATGTGTATGTTCCTTTCTGTAATAAATAATAAAAAAGGCAAAGGCTACTATGATACCATTTGAAATAAATTTCCAATGTGAAAATCAAAGAACTAGTTTTTTAAACGATAGTTTTTTGGTATTATGAATTTAGCAAATTTATAGCAAATTTCTATTTTAATTTATCTAAAACATTTTGTTTTTCAGTTGTATTTGATCTATCGTACTGCAAAGTAAGCATATTTTTGTAATAGTGTATTGTATATTAAGAGCAGAAAGTGCTACATTGCTGCTCGTGCATGAAAATTAGCATTTATGCCAGAGCAGCAATATCACTTTCTGCTCAAAGTATACATGCTATTTTTTTAACGACTGCCGACAAATACGATTGAAGTTGCCAAGGAGGCATTTATTTGTTGTTTAAAAAACGTATCGGACGTCAAGTTAAAATTTTAAATTAATAAAATTAAAATTTATACAGAGTTTATATCTATTTTTTTTAAATAAAAATAATTTAAAATGAGCAGTAGTGATGAAAGTGATATAATTAGCACTTCACCTCATATAAAAGTAGCAGCCAACAATTTAATTTTAGATCTGTTGCCTGAAAAATCTAAAGTCCGGTATGAAAAAGCTTACCTATTATTTATCAATTGGTGTAAGAACAAATAACAGGAAATTTTTATTCTGAAGATGTGTTTTTGGCACATTTTGGTGAACTATCGCAGACAAAAAAGTCTTCAACTATGTGGTTATTGGTTAAATTATTCAATGTTAAAATCAACATTCATCGTTAAAGGAAATTTGGATATTAGTAAATATAAAAGATTAATGGTTTTTCATTAAAAGATTAATGCTTTTATTAATGCTTTTGGATATTAGTATATATAAAAGATTAATGCTTTACACAAAACACATTTATGTAAATATATTTTTTTTTTAAATAGTCATAACGTATTTTTGTTCTTTTCTTTTGAATTTTGAGTGTACTTTATAGAAATATTTATGCTTTAGGGCGTAAAATAGTAATTTTACGCATTGTTATTTCAATTGGAAAAAATAGCACTCACTCGATTTTTGAATCGTAAAATTGCATTTTACGGTATACTCGTACAAAAACATTTTATATATCTACTTTACAAAGCGCTGTCATATTATCATGTTTCATATTCAAGGACTTGCACCAAATTTTACAAATGTATGCCGTTTTTGCCTCCGTCCTAGATGGTTTTAGGTGAAGAAAATCGAAAATAATTTTCAACATTCAACGGATTTAAACTAATTTTACAAATGTCTGGATTCAAACCAAACCTAATTTTGCATATCCACTCACAAAGCAACAGCCAACGAAACTAAAAAAAGTATCGATAAACCAAATGACAATTAACAAACACCAACAACAATAGCTGCGCTTTTATCATTCGGGTCAAGATTCAAGATCAGGGTTTGAAAAAAACAATGTGGCTCACGCAAAGAAAAAATATATTATATTTTAATTTTCCGAATCCATTCCTTAAAAATCGGATGCAAAATTTAACAAAAGTTCATTCTTTTCAAAATAGTGTTGATTTGAATTCAACCTTGTTTTTCATTAAAAATGATGGTTTCAGACAACTGTAAATAGCTAATATATTCCATTTATTTAATTATGTTATGATTCTGATGAATAAACTAAACCTGTGTGGATACTCAAAAATAAAAATCTAATTTTTTGGGAAAAATGAAACTTATTAGCAGGTGAGTCAAAGGGATTCAAGGAAAAAGAAGTACCTTTTAGTTAATTTTACTTTCAAATTTGAAATAATTTTATTTCAGTTTATTATTTTAACATTAATTAAATATTTAAAATAAAATATAACTTCCTAAAATTTAGTATTTTACCAGCCAATTGGTATATTATATTGAATTACTAACTGCTCCATCCAATCAATTAATGGTTGGTAGTATTCCAAAATCGAATTTACATTAATTTCACGTTCACCAGATAAAATATATAAAACATCCTTCCAGTGCGCTGATGATCCGAGTGAAAGTGCTTTTCTATAAAATTTTTAAAATTAGTTAGAAAAAATGCTAAATTAATTCAATTAAATACTTTAATAATTTGCCCGCTCTTTTAGAACCATAAATATCACATCGATGCAACGGCATAGGTAATTTATCTTTTGTATCAAATATTCCAAAAACAGTATATCTACAAAGCCCACGAAATATTTGTAGTTGCAAGAAACTTGCAAAATAATATCTCGAATATGGAATATTATTTGCAAAATGAAATTTGGAACCGATATCAAAAAGTTCATCACGATTCTTATAATCAGGTGGTGAGATTCCTTGTTCTTCCATTGTTAAATTCCAAAAATAGTAATTCGATTTTTTTGGTTCCACATCACCATTGAAATAATCAAAACGAAATTTATCCAAAATATACTCAAATGGAATTTGTGGAATTTTTGTTAGTGCCATTCGTAGCAGAAGTGATAAATCAAAATCGTTAATTTTAGATGTAAACTTGTCATGAATATTTTTTTTCTTTTGATTCATTAACGTAATTTGTGGATAGTTGTTATTTAAAAATGTTATCGCTTCATTGTTATTATTCAACGGTTCTGCTTCGTCTTCAATGATCGGTTGATCAGGTTTGTTATTTGTTTTATCCGAAAAAAGATAATTATCAGAAATCAATTGTAATCGATTTAAATGCTGTGGTGTCATAATTCCATAAAATATTGCATCACCAATTGCTTCTTGAAATGCTGTATTCGTACCATCTTGGAAAATTGGTGGTTGATTTTCGCTTAACATATAGTAATGAATATGACCCATCTCATGAACTATTACATAAAAATCTGCAATCGATTTACTGGGACAAACAATCATACGATAATCTTCAACATCTTTATCATGCATATTTGCTGCTGTTCCATGACAATTCGTTAAATTTTTATTCATTTCAAAAACAGAGTTAGTCCAAAAAGCTTTACTCATTCGTCGCAATCCTAAAGATGAATAAAAATCATCTGCTCGTTTTATTAAATCGATTGCAGTCCAATTTGATTTTAAAATTTTTTGATTTAAATCAAATTCGGGTTGTTGTAGAATTAGATTCAAATTAGCTTCCCAATTTTGTGACCACATATTTCCTGTTAAATGTGCAGGGATGAAACCACGGTCTGGCATATCTACGATGTTGTTATATTTAATCTTCAAAAAATATCTCAAAACTCCATGTAGAAGTTTATATAATGGTTTTACTTTCATCCATAATTTTTTAAAAATTTTATTGAAATTTTTCATTTCAAATTCGTCTTTCCATATTGCACCAATATCATGAAAACCAGCATTACGAGCTCCAATATTTAATAAAAATGTTGATTGAGCAAAATAAATTGATATTTGAGAACTGATAGCCATTCGCCATGACTCCCAAGCCCACCTTGTTATTATATTCGAATCAAGCTTACAATCTGGTCTTTGAAATGCGGTGAAATCCCCTGTCATTACCTTTTCCATTTCTGGTTCAACATTGAAACAAAGAAACTCAATATTTTTCCTTATACCATTTTCTTCATTATCACGAAACACGAAATAATCATTATAATCTGTTATATTATCATTTAACCATGAAAGTTCCGTTGAAGGATAATATTGTGTAGGCTTAACCGAATCCAAACTCAACGGATACATTTCATCTAGCTCCGTTTTAACATACGTAAAACTCCAGATATGATCAATATTTCGACAAACATCATAATACCGTGGCAAACATATTTGAGTCATCGAATACACATCGCTCATTTGATTCAAAACTTTATTCAATTCTTTATTTTGATATTCGGTGAAAATTGGACCACGACACAATAATAAAATCGCACGTTTTTTTAAATAATTTTCGTTATTTTTTTCCAAAAATTTTTCAATATAATTAAACAACTTAACACTTTCACTACATTTTTGATTTTTCCACTTTAATTTAAATGAATCTAATTTGAAACCGTTGTCAATAGTTTCAGGATCTGGATTAGTTAATAGATTCCATCCGAAAATCGCGGAATAATGAAGAAAATGTCTATATTCCTTATTCACATTATTTAGCCAATCATCGATTATATTTGAATTAATATCGGTTTCACTATTGTTTGAATCACTTTTAGTCGAATTGATGGTTTTTGAAAAATAAAACAATAAAATGATTAATATTTGAGTTTTCATTTTTATGTTGATTAGATAGTGGATAAAAGATCAACTGAAATAAAAAGTTTTTCAATTTTCCATTTATACGGAATTTCATTTGTGTAATTTAAACACAGAAATGATGCAAGGGTGTGTAAATGTGAAATTGTGGATTTACAGGTGTTGTGGTGGTGCTATTAATAAACTAAGTAGTATGGTTGTTTTTTAGTAACAGTGGTACCCGAATATTGCTCAGATTTGGCTTCTGAAAAAATTAAAAGTCAACCATTGCTTTTTAGAATTTTATGCCCGTTATCTCGAGATGGAGACAACTCAGTGGAGTATGAGGGACTACTCCTATAATCCTAAATGGAATTTATATTACCGTCATGAATTATTCAACTATTATTGAAAGATAACCTTTTTTTCTACCACCCACCATAAAAAATCTACTTTCGATATTAGTAAACTGCATCGAAAACTTAATTTTCATCCCTAGTTTCTAGTGACGAAAGTAATTTTTTAACAGCCATCCATTTTCTAACTTCTTAACTATAGCAATTATCTATAATAATTTATCAATTAAACCTCCCTGAATACCCGTTATTTCTTTTATTTTACTTATTTTATTTTGCTCAATTATTAAATAAATAAATAAATAATATAGTCGATAACGAATATAAAGACATTTTGTAGAAATTGTAGTATCCTACGATCCATTATAGGTTTAAAATGTATTTTTATTTTATGATAAATTAACTTTATAATTAAATATGTAGTTATTCTATTTAATACTATCCATCCATACCGAAGCCGAAGCGCATTTATAATAAATATAAATGTCGAAATTTATCAAAAAATGGAATCTATAAAAATTAAAAGAATCTATTCAAATAATAATGTTATATAGTTCATTTAGCTCTCGTATGAAGGTCTATTTATTTCAGTTGAATATGAAATCGTAATAGTAGATTGTATTAGTAGTGCGAATGCGTTTTCCAAACAAAAGCGTTGGAAACGCAGTTCCGCTCGTTTTTTTTAACAAATGCACAATTAGTATATTACATATCTAGAGTTGTAAATAGCATTTTACATGCGAGGGAAAATTTTGCGCACGAGACGCGTAGCGTCGAGTGCAGTATCTTCATGAGCATGGAAAATACTTTACAACTCGAGATTTGTTATATGCTTTTTCTACGACTTTCTTTTAATGCCCAAACGCATATAATTACTTGAAAAAATGAACTACTAATTATAAATTAAATGAAAATAGTTTACAAATTGTGGTAGGCTTTGCATTATTCTGTGTCAAAACGAATTGAAATATTTAATTTTTAAGAATCAAATTTTTCTTTAAATAAAAATTTTTCTTTTTATTAAAAGCGTGCGGTAATATATATATGAAAATCCATTACCGCACGCTTTTTTTTACTTACCGCACGCTATTTGAAATAATCAATTTACATGTCATGGATACTGTAATGTAATTTATAATTTACTGTGATAGGAGTAGAAAAAATTTATTAAATATTTATTTAATTGTTGACTTTATTTAACAAATCTATAAACAAATTTAAGATATTTAAATATAAAATAAAGTGCGCCGTCTTCGATGTAATATTTGTATTCAAGAAGAGTATTTAAAAATATAAACATATAGCAATCCGGTTAAAAACAAATTTCGAAATTTTAAAAAACACTGTCATCTGTTAACTCAAAATAGTTCATTATGATGCAAGGACGTAAGACTAAGGTTTTTGGCATTGAATAAATATATAAGGAAGAATAATTACGTATGGCTACACGAATATTTTTTGAAGTATGTAATTTGTATATCTGTATGTTCTTCATCCATGACATTTGACATATTTCGTTTTGTATTTTAAAATAAAATGATAGCTTTTATCCGAAATTCTACTTTAAGATATTCAAATTAAACAAAATTTATTAAAATTAAACTTTAAATTAATATTTTACAAAACAATTATAAGTATTTGTGCAGTAGTTTATTCATAAAAATGAAATGTTGCATTAAAATATGTACAAATAATCTGAAATACACTGAATTTTGATAATCGAATTTCATATCAATGATTAAAATATTTTGACTAATACTACGCATAAAAAGAGTTTAGAATGATGTTTTAGCAAAAACATAAAGTATTTGCTTTACAAAAACTGTTATTTTCTAGTTTAATTTTATATTTTATTACCCTACATAAATGTAATTTTTCTTAATCCATCGTTGTCAAACCATATTTCAAACGCTATCACAGCCGAATATAAGGTGTTCTTAAAGTAATTCAATATGATTAAAATTTGTGTTGTATGGACAATTAAAAATATTGGTAATTGGAAATATAAGGAAATATTTTATTCAAACATATTAGGCTTTTAAATTTATATGTAACATTTATTATTTCTTTTATTTATTTGAAAATATAAATATGCAAATTGTAAACAGTACCACCCAGCTAGAATACAAACACTATCAAACTTCACCAATACTAAAAATTAGATGCTTCACTCAAAATGTCTAGTTACTCTTCCTTAGATATTTATTCAATGGTTTTTGGACGTATGTGGTGTTTACATTAAGTCCAAAATGGCTTACGTCCGTGCGTTATATACTATTTTTTATTCGCCGCAAGCACAATGTTTAAAAACATTTGTTTAATCTACATAAATCAAAATTAAAAATTTTATAAGTTTTATAATATTTTTTATTTTTTTTTTAAACAAATCGGTCAATGACAACAAAAAATAACGATGGTTATTTATGGATTATGAAATTTTGAGTTGAAAGGTTGCTTTGATAAAAATTTCTATTTTTTATAGAATTTAAACAAATACAAATGTTTTTTGCTTTGGACGTAACTATGACAACAAAATATATGGTTAAAAAGTGACGCTTTAAAGCTGTAAAACACAGTAACATTGTAACACTTTAATATGTAGGCGACCGCGAATAAATAGTCATTTGTTTCACTAGGACAAAAAATGATGGATTTTGGGCAAAATGTTGCGAGTTCCAAAATCCATTTTTAGTCCGAGTAAAACATTAAATTTTTTCTCGAAACGTTATTTAATCTATTATTTAATAAAATTTGAAAATATTCAATATTTAAATTATATTTGATTTTTTAAATTTCAAAAAAATATTTTTGAATGAAAGACAAAAAAAATATCTGTAAGATATAAAAACATAACCTAAAAAGATATTTTTTGCTTGACAGTTAAAACTGATTAACTGAAAAATTGATTTTAAAAGTAAGTTTTATCAATAATCAATTACAATTAACTTAATTTGATGATTTAGCTACAATTAAAATAATTTGTTTACTTATTCATGTAGATTTAGATTAGGCGATAATCGCAACAAAAAAATAAAATTTGGTCCAATGTGAAAAAACCTAAATCTATATGAATAAGTAAACAAATTATTTTAATTGTAATTAAATAATCAAATTAAGTTAATTGTAATTGATTATTGGTAAAAGTTACTTTTAAAATCAATTTTTCAGTTAATCAGTTTTAACTGTCAAGCAAAAATAGTATATTTTTCAACGATTTCGGCATCGTTTCGTTTCCGTTTTCGGCAACATATTTTGAACGAGAGGACAGTTTATCAGCCGAGGCGATAGCCGAGGTTGGTAATGGTCGCGAGATTCAAAATATGATTTTCGGCGAGTAGAAAACTGTACTTTTTCTGCTACTTTTTTTAAAATTATTGTAATTATTAAGCATTTTTATTTATAATTACATACAATTCCAATTTTAAAACATATAAACATCCAAACAAAATCTTTAAATTTATATTTATATTTCTGCTATTAAAATATAGATGACTCAATATGAATAAATTATACAATTTCTATGTCATAAAAAACCGTCTTTAGTTACAAGCCTGATTGTCTTTTCATTCAAAAAAAGTCTTCAACTTTATATATATACCTATTTTCATTCTATTTAAACTACAAAATTCTATATTTTTATTTTTTGGTCTATAAAGTCCCTAAAATTATTAAATAACACATCTTTAAAGGTTTATTGTTTTTTGCATTTCGCGTCTAGTAGGCTTATAAGTAAAAAAGGTTTTGTAATGTAATAAACAAAATCAAGTTTAAAATTTTTATTACGATTTCTAAAATAAAAACAACAGTTTTGATTTAGTTTTTGTATGAGGATGACGTTACGTAAATTCCTGATATATTTTAAAACAACATAAAATATTTTATGTAAATAAATATTTTTTTTCTTAAATAAATAGGTGAAAGAATTTTTTTTTTAAATATCTTAACACAAATTGTTTGTTACCAAACTATTTTAAAAGAATATTATAAATCTTATATAGCTAACTATTATAATTTTTACATTTTTAATGTAAACTGTCCGTAAATAATTCTAAAATTAATTAACGTCATCTTCCTAAGAGAGACAAATTAACACTAACAAAATTGTTTCATACAATCAAATAACGTGAATCAATTGATTGTCTTAACGGGTGTTCTATGATGATTTATTCTAGTTAAGAAATTAGAAAATAGATGGCTTTTAAAAAATTACTTTCGTCACTAGGTACGAAAGTAATTTGTATACGTTTTTTTATCACTGGTGACGAAAAAGAAATTTTCGATGCAATGAACAAACTTTGAAAGTAGATTTTTTAAGTTGGGTAGTAGAAAAATATCTTTTTAGGTTATGTTTTTATATCTTACAGATATTTTTTCTGTCTTACAGTCAAAAATATTTTCTTGAAATTTAAAAAATGTAACCGCCCCTCAACCAATTAAATGCGAAATTTTTTATGTCTGAAAGATATTTCTTTTACTTGTATCATCGCCCTAAATTTCCTATTCCAACTTTGATTTTTGTTTTGCATAGAAATATAGATTTGTTTAGTTTATATCCTAGGAGAAGAAATTATAGTTTTTAGGGCTGCTACCATTACAACTAGATCAATACAAAAATGACATATTTTTTGTAAAATATATCCAAACAAAAAGTGTAATTTTTAGCCCGGTTGGAGAAAAAAATATTTGTTACATAAAATAAAAGTGGGTGGCGGCGCATTCGGTATGAAAAGGTAATAAACGTTGCTAGTTTCTCTTGTTAGAGATTAATATTAGCAGACGTTTGTCCTTTTTCTATATTAAATGGGCCACCCACTGGGCCTTTATTTTATGTAGCAAATGGGAACGAAAATGCTAATTGTCAAAAATCTAATGTTTGCATCTGTGATAAGATGTGTTAAATACATTTAAACATTTTCTTTCTTCTTACAATTTCAAAGAAAATATAATTTATAAAAGACATAACGCTTATACAAACATATCGTTTGTTTTTTGCAGCCTAACATTGTGTTTGTCAATGCAAAATTTATTTTCCACTTTTTAGTTCGTATTTCAAAAATTGTGTTTTTTAAATTTTTTTTTAATTTTTCCTCATGAATTTTATAATTTCATTATCTTTCAACATAATACCAATTAGAATTGGATTTTGGCGATTTCTTTGGAAATTATTGAATTTTTTTAAAAAAAGTTCGATTTATATTTACCGATAAAGATTTAATAAAAAATTTCAAAATTTCTAATAAACATTTCGAAAGTCCAATTTCCTGGATTTTTGTAGAAAATTATTGAAAATGCCAAATTATGGAAAAAAATAGTCGGGATATCATAGACCAGTGCATATACCTTAAACAGAAGCAAAAAATGGAAAAATTAGTAACAGCTATGAAAACTATTGGATAAAGAAGTAATTGTTGGGCAAATGATAGATAAAATAAATTAAAGGTGATCCGAGTTACGAGGGTGAAATGGGGTGAGGTTTTAGAGGTGGCAAATGGTTTTCCACGATTTGCAGCGAAACTAGAACTTCTATCGAAAAAAGGTTAAAGTAAAAGTTGTTGGAAATAAAAAGGTCTATATGTTTTGCGTAAGCCATTTTTCACATAACCTATAAGAATTTTTTGTGAAAAATAGAACAAACCGAGAAAAAACGGTTCGTTTTTAATTTTTATCTGCCACAAAAAATTTGTTTTTTTCACGCAATTTGGTGGTAACTTACCTTTTTATGTCCATAATACGCTGTAATATTTTTGAAATATTATATATTTAATTTTTTACGCACAAATGAATTTGAAAACACATTTTACAACCTAGTTATCGAGACTGAAAATTGAACTTTACGCTCGTTAAATAAAAGCCCGTTGCTATATAAAACATTGCTATATTCTTCAACTAACCGCCCGTAAAATAACTGCCCGTAAAATAATCATAAAATTAGAACAAACAAATAAATTATTGTATGAGAAAATCATGGTATGTTTAGCAATTTTCAAAATGTCTCGCTAGTTTAAAAAATTCAAAAATTGATTTATTCTACAATTAAGTTGTAGAGTTGTACGTAAAATTTATTTTTACGTTTAATTTTGATTTTAAAACAAAAAGTGACCTTATTTTCACCCGAAAATCTCCATGTCCTGGAAACCCTCGGCCTATGGCCTCGTGCTTTTATCAATCAATTTGAGATCTTCGCAAAAAATTATTTCGAATTATTACCGCCCTTGGGAAATTACTCTACTAATAATTTTAATTCATAAAATTTTAAATTCAATGTTCATAAGTTCCTCGGAGAAATAGTTTGAATCCTAATTCTAGAATGGATTCGTTTTTGGAAGCTGGAAGAATGATAAAACATATTTATTTCGATTTCCTAGGGACATTTTGTCGTTACTTGGTATTCGGTCTGTAAATAGTCGCGTTTGTAAACCACTACAATTGAAACTTACTATTACAAAAACCGTTGAATGGTTGAATAGAAATAGTCAAAAGTAATAAGATTTCGCTGCTATCACAGCCTACCCAATGGCACAAAAGCATCTGCAGTCTCTTTAGGAACAAACATATATACTACCACTATAGTTGATCTTGAAATTTTCTAAACATTTCAATGAACGAATTAATTTATCGAAGTTATTTTTAAAACAAGTAGTACTGGATATAAAACCTTAAAATCAGAAGCTAGATATATTGGATTTCACCGTTCTTCGTAACCATTACACATATTGTGTTTTGTTCAAAGGCCCGGCATGATATCTCTTACGGTTGGGTCACGTCGGTTCTCCCCACGATTGTAACGATATCAATGAGCCTTAATTCTTCTGTTATGAAAATACCATCCACTTATGTTCAAATTTATATTTTTATTGTATTTCTGAATTGTATTATCCTAGAACCCGATTTTGTATTTTAATGGATAAAAATCTCATTCCAACCAATTCTTTTTTTAATTGTTTTGTAGTACATAGTTTGGTATCTTTTCCGAATGTCTACAAACCTATGTGTTTTAGTAAAGAGTAGGATATAATAGGTTTGGGTTGAACCAATTTTTTTATCTTAGCTGTAGAGCGCGCACAAGTTTGTAGCTAAAAAATATTCCTTTTCAGCTTAAGTTTTTAAAATATCTAGAAATTATTTGATCCATTTATGATGAAAAAACTCAATAAAATAATAAGTTAATGCATCTTTGATGAAAAAAGTTGTGTAAATTGTTTTCAACGTTTTCAAAATGAGAATTAGAATCCGACTAACAGAGAATTGACGAACAGTATCAACAAATTTCCGAATTTTTAAAAGTTTTAAGTTGTATAAGCTGTACTCCAAGTTCTTAAAAACACATTTCCTCTTAATGAGCTATAGTTTGTGTTTCAGGGTAAACATAAAAAGATTTTTGTTTCAACCCATCCAAGAATAGAAAACTTGTGTGCTTAAATTTGGTTGAATTGTGTGTTTGTATGATTCGTAGTCTAGTAGTCTATGTGTCATTGACTGTTGTTATTTTCACACACAAGCGTTAGAACACTACAGAACCTTCACGGCTTCACACTGTATTATAAAATTATATAAAAGTTGGTATAAAAAATTAGTATTTCTCTAAATCACAAATGTTCATGAAACTAAAATAATTTTTGCACAATTTCAATGGAAGAAGATAAATCATTGATCATGCGTTTCTTGTATTTTTCTAAAATGAAAACAAATTCCTATAAATGAACATAAATGTATTTCGGATATTCAAAAACAAGTAATAAAAAATTATATTATAGGATTTATTTTTTTTTCGAAAATAAATCTAAATGCAACAGAGTAAAAAATAAGATGGATCAAAATTAGATTTAAAATAGAATAGAATCAAATCTTAATTAATTATATTAGCTTCAAGCAACTTGGTGAGTTTTCGTTGTATCATGACTACCAACGATTATGTGTTATTTTAAATTTCACTATAGATGAAGAATTTATAGAATCAAAGTGAAGTTTAAGTTTAAGAACTGTAGGTTGTAACAGTGCATGGCCTATAGTTTTCTATTAACACTCATACCGTTCTTAAAAATTAAAATACATAATATGATTTGATTAAGTAATAAAAATCAAATCGATTGAAGAATAACAAAAAGCAATAATGTGTGATTTTTTTGAAGTTGTTCATTCATGCACAACTAAATATAAACATTTTAGTTATCATTTAATTGAATGTCGCGATAAGTATTATCTATTTACAGCAATTTACCTATTTCAATAATCGGTTGAATTATTGTTACTATAAAATATGGAGAGTAAGTAAAGTTATTAAAACATAAAAAAAAGTGTTTTGATTGATTTTAATTTATGCTATGAAACATATAAAGTTAGACAGCAAGCAGATGGCTGGCGTGATAGATTAATCAGAATAAATAGTGTAAGATACTTCGTTGTAGAAGTAGCGAAACAGAGATATATATATATTAATTAAGAAAAAGCTAGCTAAAAATTCTCGTCGGTTTTAAAATGAGAAGCGACCAACATTTTACCTCGCAGAAATTTAAAACAGCTGAGAGAGGAACAACTCTAAACTAAAACATCATGGCGGGGCCATCATGGATTGAATCTTAAGGTTTAAGGAATAAGAGGTAGTGTACACATTGTTGAAATTGTGATCAAGCATCCTATAAGCCGTTGAAGTTCAGTGATTGAAATAGTGCGGTTGTGCCAAACTTCACCACTATATCACGCAGCACCAACAGCCATGGTAGAACTCTGTATATTAAAAACCCTTAAATATTTTTTTCTTTATTTGCTAGAAATGTAACCATACTATTTAACTTTGAGTAGACTGTAATAAGTGGGTTAAATTTTGAAAATTTTCTACCCATATTTTGTTAAAATAATGAATTTTAACTATTAGGGTTCCGTTTTTTATAACGAACCCTATTGGTGAGAGTCTAACGTGTTTTTCACATTATATCGATTATCTCGTAAACCCTTAATCCTATTGACCTAAAATTTGAGGTGCCTATAAAACATATTTATCCACACAAGATGACCGGATTTATTAAAAAAATAAATAGAGTTGTTTTCGTTTGTTTTACAGAGGTACGATGTGAAGCCTTTGATTAAATATATTTTTTTATCAAGACGAGTTGGGTATCATATGAAAGGGCTTCACTTCAGTATTTCTTAAAGATATGTTTCGGAATTTGACACCCATTTTTTGTATAATTTTGAATAATGACGTTTTCTTTATGTTTTATTGCCTCGATTAACTCTGACCCTACTTGATCGAAAATCTTAAAATATATTTTGAATAATAGAAAAATGAGTAAGCTTTTAATGAAAAATATAGAAAAGAGTCAAATACTCATAATTATATCTACTAAGGTGGGAGTGAAAAGGGCTAAAAACATCATTTAAAACCAGGTCAAGTAAAACCGGTGTCATTTTAAAGAGCACTTGATTTTAGAAACATTGCAAGTTTTTTTAGAATTTTGCAATGCATGGTTTTTGAATTATGTTCAAAAAAGTGCAACAAAAAGTCGGTCCCCCCCCATAGGATTTCGAGCCTAATTGACAGAAAACTTTGGAAAAATTCAAGGATACAGGAAGTTCAATAATTTCTTAACGAAATTTATAGCGAAGCCTCAAATAATTATATTTCTGTACTTTTAAGGGATGGAAGTGGATAAGGGTGAAAAAAAGCTTTTCTGACCCAAGCGAGTGGGATGTCATTCGAAAGAGCACCTAATTTAATGAGAAGCAATGCAATTTTTTTAGAATTTTGCGATGCGCAGTTTTTGAGTAATTGACAAAAAAGTGCAATTTTCAGACCGTTCCTCCCCCTACGTTTTGACACTGATTGACATGAAAAATTTGAAAAAATTCACAGAGACAGGAAGTTTGGTATATTTCGAACGAAAATTATAACGAAGCCTCAAATAATTATATTTCCGTGTGTTTAGGAAATGGGAGTGGGGAGGGTAAAAAAAACCTTTTTTCACCCGAACGAGTGTGGTGTCATTTGAAAGAGCACGTAGTTCTAGAAACAATGCAATTTTTTTAGAATTTTGCTGTGCACAGTTTTTGAGTTATTGTCAAAAAAGTAAAACTTTCAGACCGTTCTACCCCCTACGTTTCGACACTGATTGACAGAAAAATTTGGAAAAATGCGCAGAGGCAGGAAATTTTGTAAATTTTGAAAGAAAATTATAACTAAGTCTGAAATAATTATATTTCTATGTTTTTGAGGGATGGGATTGGGGAGGATAAAAAAATTATTTTTTGACCTAAATGAGTGAGGTGTCATTTGAAAGAACACCTAATTTAAGAAATATTGCAATTATTTTTAGAATTTTGCGATGCACAGTTCTTGAATTATTGTTAAAAAAGTGCTATTTTTAGTATGTACCCCACTCCCCTAATTTTGACGCTAATTTCCTAATTGGAAAAATATTTCCAATTTAAACCATTTACAAGCTGGTAAAATCTTTCTTTAATTAACATAAACAGATATAAGATTTAACATGAAGTAACATTTTTTATGTCATTTGTGATCAATGTAGATGTGATTGTAATTTACTATTGGCGTTTACGATTAAACATTTATTTTGTTATGCGTCTATGATCTGGTAATATAAAGAGTTTACAACACAACTTTATGTCATTTTTTGTTGATTTTGTGTTCTTTTACATTCACGGAATCCTTGGCGAGCGAATTTTATTCGCACTTGTCTGACTTTTTTTTCAGTTTTATAATTCCTATTTATTCCAAATTTTTTTTTTGCGATTCATTTTTTGTACATTAACTTAAAAATAGTATTAAGTGATAATATTTCAATTTATTTTAAAACTATGACCATTATTTAGCACTCAATTTATGTTTTCCTAATTTAATTTTATATAATTTCATTCTTATATTTTATCTATTTACTTAACTTAGTTTAACTTAGTCTTTATAATTTTCTCAGTATAAAATATTGTATTTTATTTATTGGGAAAAAATACTGTATTTTCATTATTTTTCTTTAACCTAACTAAAACTAACTCAAACATCTACCAAAAACCTCCCTTAAAAACTAAAATTGTCTCAATTTGTTTTTTTAATCATTCTTCATTTGTTATTTACCTTTCACGAATCATCTATTCATCAAAACAAAAAAAAAAATTTAACTACTTTAAATTTAATTTAACTACGACTACCGTCAATTTTTCTTCTATTTGTTTTACATTATTTGACGTATTATTAATAAAGGCCTTGAAATGGCCAAATTTCTCGTTCTTTGCTTAACTAAACTTAGCCGTTCATTGAATCCTGATTGAGCCTGGCTTCACTAGGCTTCCAAAGGCTTTACTAGGCTTCCAAAGTTAATGATTTAGGATCTCGAAGTGCGATTTGCTATAAAAGTTTTCCTTCACCGTGGATGGCAAAACAGCTGAGCGAAGACTCAGACTGGTTGTTATAATTTTAAATGTTCATAGAGAGTAGAAATTTCGAAGAAAAACTATTTTTGATCATGTCAAGTGAGGTGTCGCAAGAAAAGTGTTTTTGTTTATATTTCAAAACAATTCTTTTTGTTAATTCAGTAAATTATTTGTGATGTAACATCACCCCGATGGAAAATCTCCCATCAAGAATAATATAAGAACTGAATCTAAAAAATTATGGTGCAAATTATGAAATTTTTTGCAATCCATACAATTTTCGACCGATCTAGTTTCGAACCAATGATTTACATAAACATATATTTAATAGAAAAAAAAATTTACATAAACATATATTTAATAGATTCAGGTTTAGTCAATTAGTTTCTCTAGTGATCACTGTTTTGTTATACTCTAGACATACTTGTATTGCATAACAAACTCGTATCGGCGAGAAGAAGATGACCAGTCTTCAATTGTGTCTATTGACACATAATCAACAATTAATTCAGTAAATTATTTGTGATGTAACATCACCCCAATGGAAAATCTCCTATCAAGAATACGTTACGAGTTTGTTATTCAATACTAGTATGCCTAGAGTATAACAAAACAGTGATCACTAGAGAAGTTTGCATAAAAATTTCAAATACAAGAACTGGTCCTTCTAATTGAATAGGTGAACCGGCTATTATTTTATTCATTTAAAAGAACCAGCTCTTATGTTCGCGATAGGACGGTAGTAGGCTTCCCAATAAGCAATGCACACGGCAACTAGTACCTTTTCGCATTGAAAATTGCACAGAGTACTCGGAATAGGTGTCTCTCAGAGCACGGATTTCTTTACCATTGGTGGATGAACTCTGTCACAACCTTCCAAGTCCAATATTTTTAATATTGCATGTATGTATTGATGAGTACGAATTTTCCGAACGCATTCCAGACCCATTCAATGCTCATTTTCGTACCAAATTTCATGCGCTTTCCGTATAAAATATGTAAAGATTGTGTGCAATAATAATTCACCTTAGATGTCATGCAATTTCATATGTAAATTAAACAAATGTTTATTGTTTTGATCATTTATTTAATAAATTACTTAATTTAATTCAGTATTCATTATAGTATTCTATTCAATATAAGTTTTACCTGCCACTTAGGGACAACAAAAACCAATGACATTTATTCCTATAGTATAACTTGAGATAAACTTTGATTTTAATTCGTAACACATATACATTCTCATTCATAAATGAAAAAATGGTATGGGATTTCGTGCAAAAATCGTATACTTTTGGGTACTTACGTAAAATTGTTTGATGGGTTATAACTAAAGACGGTTTTGTAATAAACAAAATCAAATTAAAAAAATTTATTATTATTTCTAAAATAAAAACAACAGTTTTGATTTAGTTTTTGTATGGGGATGACGTTACGTAGATTCCTGATATATTTTAAAACAACGTAAATTATTTTATGTAAATAAATATTTTTATTTCGTTTTTCTTAAATAAATAGGTGATATATATTTTTTTTAAATATCTTAACACCAACTGTTTGTTACCATACTAGTTAACAAGAATATATGAATATTATATAGATAGTTAACTATTATTATTTTTACATTTTAATGTAAATTGTCAAATAATTCTAAAATTAATTAATGTCATCTTCCCACGACTCAAGAGAGACAAATTAACACTAACAAAATTGTTTCATTCAATAAATTGATTATCTTAAGCCGAGCGGGCATTCACATACAACAGAAACAGAAATAGAAACTGAAAATTTTCAGTTTCTGTTTCTGTTTCTAATTTGGTTGACGGTGGTGAATAATAAAACAGAAACAGAATTTTAAGATGACAGCTGTCATTTTATATTATATATGTCAAAATTAAAATACATATATATATATGTATTTAACCCAATATTAAAATTAAAATAATTATATTAATATAAAAAAAATATTGTAATTCAAAAAAACTGTGTATTTTATTTTTCATTCATATAAATCAAAAGATAACACAATTTTGTAATGTATAGTGCACTGTTGATAATTTTCGCCTAAAATTGATGCTTTTTTAATAACGTTCTCTTTATAAAGTATATGTATGCGAAAAATGGTATTGAATTTTATAAAGTGCAAAGTATTCAGATAATTTATAAGTTGAACTTCCCAATTTTACACCAAATAATATAAATTCAGGTAAAAGCACTGATATTTCAATGTGCCGCGCCGCGTTTATCAATGTTTGGTATACAATTTATTTTCTAATCTTATAAAGTATGGAGATTTATAAATTGAAACTAGATCATTTCTATATCCAACTAGTGTAATATGTTCAAGTTCCCAATTCTATACCAAATAATATAAACGGGGATAAAAATACAGTTAGTTACAATTTGCCGCGCAGCGTTTATATATGCTTGGTATTGAATTTATTTTCTAATCTTATAAAGTTTGGAGATTTATAAATTGAAAATAACCATTTTTATACCAAATTAGTATACGATGACAATTCAATTTCATTTCTGAACAAAGGTGTGTGCAGTCCTATTGAAGATAAAAGCGGAATTTTTATTACATTTTTGCATGGCATAAATGCACGCGTAGTGCAAGTAAATAAATTCGGGGATTCAACCAGCACTGCGGATTTGGATTACTTCGATTTTCTATATGCAGGTAAGAGTTTTTGATGTAGCGATGTATCAGGTTCGGTATTCACCAGTTTGTATTTCTAGTTAACCAGTTGTTCTTGCAACTGCTCAAGGTGGTTGAGCCAGTCGTCTGTTGAGCTTGCTGACCTCTATGATGTAATCAAATATCCCCATATTTTCATTTTGTCTTCTGTTCAGCAGTGCACTGAGTACAGCCTTGTCGTCGTTAAGAGTACCAAACGTTCGTAATAAACTTTCTCGGAGTATGGGGTAGGTCACCACCCGATTTTCATAAGTAAGGTTTATATAATGTTTACCCGCGACTCCACGAAGATACCGGGGAACGATTGACTATAAATCATCAAAGATCACCCGATCCCTCCGTGCAGCCACTTCAACCAAATGGATGAACTCATGAGCATCTGGTGATGACCCATCCCCGGAGAACAAAGGAAACCAATCTGTTCAAAATTGACTCAAGTCCTGATAGTCTTCGTACTCTTCCTGCTGCATTACTGGTGCAACACTGCTTGTATCCTAGCCACTTGTTGATAAGGAGGTGGAGGAGACAAAGATTTGATCCTATTGAGTGATGCATTCAAACTTCTAGTGGCATAATTACGGCCGTCTATAATTTCATTACTGTCACCCAATCGGTTGACACGATCTAGATAATGTTTAACCCGGTTTAAAAGGCCCTGTAAAATATGTGGTTGTACTGATGGTACAAGACCCCTCGCTTCACTGGACAAAACTAAGGCGGCATCTACAATAGCTTCGCTTGCTTCAGTCGAGTTCACTGTGTGTGACTGAAACATCCCTGCAGCCGCACCACGTGCAGTGTCACTCAATTGTTGTATCCAGTCCTTGCTGTTGTACTGGATGTCCCGGAGAAAACATTCGACCCACAACTCGTGCTCTTCAAGACCGTAGAACGGATGGTCTAATGGGACTACCGACATTATTTGTCAGAGATAAATAAAAAAAAAATTAATGAATATAAAATTTCCAACTTAACAAGACCAACAACAGATGATGATGATTGTATGATAACCCTATTTGCGGTTCCGCGCAAGCAAAGAAAACAAAAAATTGCGACAACTTATTATATTCGCAATAAAATCTGTAAATCGACCCGAAATAAAATATACAACGTGACCAACAATAAGAAGGAATATACAAACGCTTCAATAATCACCTCTCTTTCAACCTTCGTTTTACACAGAGAATTATCAATCCTAAAGATTTTAATTATATCTAGAAAAATTGTTTAATTATTTATTTATGCGCAATCCAAAAAATTGATTTACTTATATAGATTATATAAGTGTTTATTTATTTATTCCTTCCAAGTAATATTTATTTATTGGGTATTTATTTATTTATTTATAATAATATATATTTCATAAAATATTTATTAGAAAAATATATATTTTATAGAATATCTATTGAAATACTTATTTATAAAATATTTATTTAATTAATTATAAAAATTTTTATTTAATTATGTATTTATGAAAATATTTGTTTATTTAGAGACAAGAAAATTATTTATTTATTTATGTATTTATGATTGTTAGAGATTTTTCCTGGGCAAAGCCCACACCGAATTGCTGTATAAAAAAATTTTAAAGGAATTGTAGGAGAAAAAACGAAGTGGAAAATCGAACTCGCGATCTCCTCCCAGTAACGACATGTGAGGCTAGAATGAAAATAGGTTTAAAATCCTAAAATCTACATTCTATTATCCTCCCGAATGATGAAAGAAAACTCAGCATCTGTTTAAAGATTCAGCCTAAATATCTGTTATCAACAAAAATAAGGTGCTGTGTTTCTTCATCCCTAAAACTAAAAAAAATATAAAAACTAACGCTAATATCGTTGCTGAAAGTAGACCAGTATAGAGTTCCAGCCTCCAGATCCGGCTTCATCACAAAACCAATCTTACTATAGATACGCGATGTAGGATGGATTTGCTACGTCCATTAAAATTTTGAAGGGAGATTGGGTTGAAAGTTGGTTCTTCCCAACAGGGTGGAGATCTGGATACAGCATCACTTGTATGGAGGAGTGCTTAGCCCTGGAGAAGAGATCCTGTCTGTCCGTATGACTGCCAAGCATCGCTTCTCTTTTGCATAAGCACTCGTCCAGTGAAACTGCATCCAATATCGGGGGGAAAACTAATATGTAATCTACCAAAAAAAAATCCACTTGGTGATCGCATGTCAAAAGACAAAGGCGACCTACAACCAACGAAACATGTTAAGGGGATGAAGCCCCCATGGATTTCTTTTAAGAGGTACCAATATTTTGTTTAGATTATAACGTTGTAAAAATTATTTGTTGCATCATAAACATCGATCAAAAATTAAGATATATCGTAATACAATAGTATGTATGTATAAAAAAATACAATAGGTATATAAAAACCACCATAGGTAGATAATAATACAATAGATAATATATTATATATATTATATAAACAAATTTAATCAAATATCAAATAATAGATGCAACAAAATTATCACAAATTACAATATTTACCGTATCATTCAAAAATATCGAAAAATTATAGGTATTACAAAATTAATACAGGTATTGAAACATCCAACATATTACAATAAAAAAAATCGCAATATGCCGATATTAAAAATACAAAAAAAAATTCAAAATATTGAAATATCAAAAAAATACCAATATATGAAAGTTTTCTTTATTGTTATATAACGGGGAATCCGTTATGTAACGGTTTTTGTTTATCGGCGCCATGTAAAGCCTGGACTTTAAAAATTAAAAATAGATGCCTGAGGCATCTATTTATCCAAGGGTTTTATTAAACATTTAAAAATGATACACCAATGTACGGATCAGGCGTGGACTCCTACACAAGAAATATCTCTAATTATAATAAACCTTATGGTGGTCTCACTGACAATTCAAAAATAAAAAGATAATCAAAATATTTTAAAATAGTAATAGATACAAAAAAAATTTACTTGACTTAAGTGTTGATGGACGTCTTGATGTTGCAAGCGTTGAAACGTCTTTCGTCCTTGTATGTCGTATATATGTATTTTAGTTGTTGATTCCAATATTTGTTTTTCTCCGATATCATTTTTTTACAGCAATGCGCTTAAGTTCTTAAGCTGTTCACTTCCATTTTATAATTTGATGGAAGAATTTATAAATTCAATGTATGAATGCCAGTATATTCACGGTTGTTTGATTAACTTTCATTTTATTGAACCAATCGTGAATTAACCGATGAAATGATACATCGATTCGATGCAGAAGGCCGAAAGAAAAATGAGCACTACAATTTTTTTTGTTTTCATATAAATAATATAGACATAAAACGTTGATTTCACTCAATAATTTCTTTTTTTATTTCAAACAATAATAAATATCACCCTATGTAATATAGTACAATTATTAAATTTATTTTTATAAGCAATAATGTTAAGAATGGATTTGTTTTCTTAGTTATCATTAACAACACAACAGAAATATTTTTTTTGTTATATTTAAGAAAAGAAAAGAAGATTAATTTCTTAAGATTTAAGAAAAAAATTATTATTTGATATCGAGCGCGTACCGCGTAACAATTTCCATCCGTTTTATATTCACACGGACCGCGATATTCTATTATCTTATTTATAGCAAACGCGCACTCGATATCTTTTAAAATAATTTTTAATTCAACAATCGTAATCGAACTTTGATTTATGGAACTTATGGTTTTAAACATCATAATCGAACGGCGATCTTAATTTTTAATTTCTTTGATTTCCCGATTTGATATCAAAATTGAACTAACTTTCAAATATGCAAACGCATTCTATAAATAACTTTTAAACGAAGGAGAGTAAGGGAGATGATTACTGAAGGCATTCGTATATTTCTCTCTATTATTATTGCATTTCATTTTCCAAAACAAAGGAATTCTATCATTTTAATACGAAAACTAGTTTAGGATCGACATTCTGTTTCAACATTTTATTATCAATCATAAAAAGAAAAGATTGTGTTTGTTTATGTTTCAGGTATTAATTTAAAAAAAAAACAAATAACCGTTTAACCGTTTATGATTTTAACGAAACCAATACAACCAATAAATCAATACAACTTGAAGCATTAAAATCAGATCGTATCAGAGAATATTAACGAATATAAAAAATGCAATTATGTAGATTTTTCTTATGTTTGTTTTAACAGAGTTAATATAAAAGAAATTGATAATGTTATGAAACAATACGATTTTGGAGAATCGTGTTGTTGGGGGGCGCGACTAATTTATATTGATTGTTAGTTGTACGGACAATGAATAATGTGATGCATTGTCGATAATATTATGTTTGTTGTTATGTGTATTTGCAGATGTTGATATTAACAATACCAAGTAGTCATATTATCAAAAAAATAGAACAGTGTGGCGACTGGATGGAAATATATCTTTGAATGTTCGTTGGTTATTAAACCTCAACTACCAAAGAATACATTTCCACCAATCCACCAGTACAGAACCTGAACTCGTTCTGGAGTGGGGAGTAGATTCTCTTATAAATGCTACAGGTACTAACTCACGTCGGATTGTGGCATAACAATCATTACTTTAATTTTTTTTCTTCAGTGTACTATGTTTTTCGCTGCTACTAGTGAGAGCAATATGAATAAAAATTTAAAACAAAAATCAATTAAGAGAGTGCGGACCATGAGAACTGAGAACGTGGGGTCTAGGCCGATCTCTAGTAGCACTGCAAGTATCAGTATACTAAAGACACTGTAAATTGCCACATATTCACTAATTAGGCGGGTTGCTTTAATCATTTCAAGCTGTCGTACAACGTCAGAAGGAAAGCCTGGAAAGCTCTTAAATTGGTAGGGGCTGTGTCGGCTGCCGACAAAACCGATTTATCCACTTTTAATTGGGTTTAAACAGTTACAACATCTAGATCCGGAGACTATGTCTATACTGAAGCCTATGTTTACAAAATACAGAGATCGCAGGAGGAATCCCAAAAGGCACCTAAGAGACAAAAAGTTTTAGCAACCAGGTCTTTTAGTGATGTGGTGATAGATCTGCTAACAGTAGTTATTATGAACAGTGTACAGGATAATAAGTACATGATCCATAACATCACGCCTACTACCTGGAGGAAGGTTGTAACATCACTAATCCAAAAGATACAGAGATGTACTTTGTTGGAATAGTTTATTGCAATGGCCCTGATACGGAGCCACTTCTTGCATTTACCACTATATTGTGGCTTGGACTTTTATACCAATAGTAACAAAACAAAATAAAACAAAGGAGATTACTCCCGGGATACGGATTGTCCCTGCACGAATCCTAAATTTGGGAATCTCTTATTATTTTGTTAGCTTTATCCTAACATTCCAAAGGAAAAAATAATTAAACAAAAATTAATATATCTGAGTCTAAAATACCTTAAATTAATTGTTGATTGGTGGACCCCATTCAATTCCAGTATGATTTCCTATTTCCAAAGTTTAATTTCCAAAACTCAGCAGCATCTGATTTTGTCATACGAAATTGATCACCAGCAAAAAAAATCCATTTGGAAATATAGCTTTTAATTCACTTAACATATGTGAAAAAAACCAGACTTAATTTTGTTAAATTTCTTCGATAGTGAGAATTTTCATCAAACATCTTTTCTTTACCTTCCTTAAATAGTTTTATAGCTTGTTTACATTTTCTCATTAAATTGTTTATAAATATATGAAAATGTTCATTTGTGTGTAATATATGCATTTGATCTTCATATTTAGAATAAATCAAACGTAATCTTTGATATGTATCACTTTATTATTTTATTTTTAATTCTAGGCAATTATAATTAAAAACACACTATTCAAACTTTCATAAAACATTTTTTTGTGTTTAAATATAGCATTACAAAAATTTGTTTTTGATATAATTATCAATGAACTTATTTTTTCTTAAACATGATTGCATGAACAAACTTTGACTAGATGTTATCTTTTTAAAAATCAAAACCGGAATGAATTTACATAAAAATCTTTTTAAAAACATCGACTTCATTCAAAACAAAAAATGTGATTTTTTTGTTTTGACCTCTTCTAATGAAAATCAAAATCGTGTAATCCCAAGATTCAGCAAAAGTTAGTAACGACATCTGTTCTTTAGAAATGAAAATAAAATTGGGTACGTTCGTTTGTTTTTATAGTATATTCGAAATTTAACTAGCCGTTAAGTATTAGAAAATTTTAAAATGATTATCAATGAAAGAAAAAATGAACTGAAACTAATGAAATACATTTTTATTGAATTAGAAAAAGAAGATGAATTGGTTTTATTATTGTTTAGGCGAATATAGCGGACGTTACACCATGAATTCAAGGTAAAAACCAAGGTATTTACCCTTGAAATCACAAAAACGTCGTCACCCCCTCTACGTCAGAAACCACCGAACTACTTCCCACAACTAATCTGTATCTGGGATCGAGATACCCACAGTCACTGGCGTCAAGACCGATGACCGGTTCCAACATTCATGAAGTCCCTAGGAACTTCACTGAGTACTGAGACCGATCATCCATCCGAACGTCAGCACTATGGACACCCCGATACAACCAGTAAGCATGACACGGGAGATGTGAACCCCAGAGACAACAACCAGACAGAGGACCTACCCTACCTAACGAAAAGACATCATTCCCTGATGTCTTTCGCGTGATGGACTCCAAGATTCTTACCGCTCATATCTGTGCACTCATAGAGTACATTTCCAATCTTAGTGGTAAGCAGGTAAGAACTTTGGAGCCAATTTTGCCGAGAATTTTTTTGTAGCGTCACTCAAATGATGTTGCCGTACAAACACACGTTGTTGTGGTTGAAAAGTCCGTAGTTTAGATCGCAGGTTATACTGATGTTGCGATTTCTTGAAAGCTGTTTTTAAATTTTCCTGAACCCGGTTCCTGAGCAGAGTCAAATGATCAGAGCGTTCTAATTCCTCACCAGCATCTTTACCAAGCTGGTGTAGTGATCTCAACAATTGGTAAGTATTTCCATCCAATATTGGATGTTGACCAAATAATAAATAGTACGGTGAGTACCTGGTAGCAGAATGTACTGCAGCCCGCAGTGCATATGCGATTTCACCAATTTGTGAGTCCCACTTGGTATGTTGACCTTTTATGAACGCTCGAATTGCTGCTAGAACTGATCTATTGACCCGCTCTGACGCGTTGCTTTGAGGACTATAGACACCGGTCCTAATGTGTTTAATGCCGAAATCTGACAAAAGACTTTGAAAGTTCCTACTAGTGAACTGTTTACCATTGTCACTGTGTAGAAACTCTGGTACCCCATAAGTAAGAAACACTTCATTCCTTAGAAAAGCATTCACCTTCGGTGAAGTTGCGTTTCTGAGTGGTTTCAGTAGTACAAACTTCGTAGCATGATCCAGAACTATCAATAACACCGTATTCCCAAGTGTAGAACGAGGGTACGGTCCCAAAAAATCTATATAGACTCTCTGCCATGGACGTGCTGTTTCGAATTGATATTGCATCGGAGGACGCAATATCTGATTCGTGGCTTTTGTTTGTTTACATGTGTCGCAGGACACAACATAGTTGTGTACCTGCGACGCCATGCCCGGCCAATAATAAAGACGTCGAAGTAATTCTAAAGTCTTTTTAACACCTCCATGAGCAGCAGTACTATCATCATGATGTTTCTGAATCATGTTTGAAGTCATCGGTTTTGGTACCCAGAGTTTCCACACAGGAACATCATTGGGTATTGCATCAGGTCTTGGCTCAATACGTATGTACAGCTTATCATCCACGACTTTAACTGATGGAAAGTCCTTTGGTGATGATTGAACTTTAGCTATCATATCCATATATTCCTTGTGCCGATAACCTTCATTGTCGAGTTTAATGTCGTTAATGTGATGTACTAATGCTTCCGTCAATTCTTCGTGTGTATCGTCATAAAGACGAGATAGAGCATCAGGGACTATATTTTGGGTGCCTTTTTGGTGGACAATGGTAAAATCCATAAGTTGGAGTTTTAGGCTCCACCTAGCCAGACGACCACTCAAGTCTTTCTGTGACATAAGCCACTTCAGACTTGAGTGATCAGTCACCCCTGAATTTCTTCACACTCAGAATTGCCGCAAGACATTCCAGCTCAGAAACCGAATAGTTTCTCTGAGCTTTGTTTAGTTTCTTCGACATGAAGGCTATCGGACACTCTTGTCCGTCAGTATCAACCTGATACAACACACTACCTATCCCTGTCAGACTTGCATCGCATCTAATAAAGAACTCTTTATTATAGTCAGGGTTTACTAATACCGGTGCTGTAGTCAGCAATCGTTTTAAATTTTCGAAAGCAGCTTGCGCTTCCAATGTCCATTTCAATTTTCCCGAGCTCTTCTTCAATAAATCTGTAATTGGTGATACCACGCTTGCATAGTTTGGTATGAAACGTTGGTACCAACCAGCCATTCCTAGTAAACGTCGTATTTGTTTTACTGTAGATGGAGCTGGGTACTCTGCTACAGCTCTTACCTTGTCAGGGTCTGTTCGAAGACCATCTTCACCAACCAAAAATCCCAAGTATTTCACCTCTCTCAGAACAAATTTACTTTTCTTGAGGTTTATTGTTAACCCAGCCGCTCTTAACAATGAAGAGACTTTGGACAGCAATTCCATATGTTCCTGGAACGTGGAAGAGACTGCCAATAGATCATCTAAATAAACAAAGACATTTTCGTGATATTGATGTGGTATCACTTTGTGCATTAGCTGACACATTGTCTGGGGAGCATTGCACAATCCAAAGGGCATAACCCGGAATTGATACAATGGACGACCAGGCACTGTGAAGGCTGTCTTGTCTCTAGATGCTTCTGCCAGAGGAATCTGCCAGAAAGCATCTTTGAGATCAATACTTGAAATGTACTTTGTGCTATTTAGACGACCTAGTAAGCCATCAATCAAGGGAAGTGGGTAAGCGTCCTTTTTCGTTAGTGAATTGACACGACGGCTATCAATACATAATCTGTTTTTACCAGATTCTTTTTGTACCAAAACCACTGGCGAGCACCAAGAACTGTTACTCTCTTCGATCACGCCCATTTGAAGCATTCGGTCGAGTTCGGCATAAACCTTTAGTTGAACAGCCGGCGATGTGGGATAATGCCTCTGTTTAACAGGTGCATTATCACCAACATCGATGACATGTTCAACCAAAGAAGTCTTTCCGAGCCCAGACACTTCAAATGACGGGAAAGAATCCTTGATCATATCCAGTTCATGTTGCTGATCAGTGGTGAGGTTATGTATATTTAAAGTTATTGGCTCTGTACGAGTCAGTTCACTAACAAAAGAAGGAACAATACCGAATTTCTCCCAGAAATCTATGCCCAGGTAGAGCTCTTCTCGTAATCCAGGGACAATATGGAACCGCATTGGTTTAGTGGAGCCATTCACGGTTATTGGAACTTCTATGTAACCCAAAATTTTATTTGCAGTACCATCCGCCGTACGAATACACGAAGTGTATTTACGGTAGGTTGTACCTGATGATTCCAATAATTCCAAGGAATTTCTTCCAAGTATTGTGATTGACGCTCCACTATCCAATAGTCCTGAAATATGTTTGTCCAAAATCCTAATTGTTAGTCGCGGCCGAGGATCCTTTGTTTCTGAAAGGATAGATGAAACACAAGCTTTGCGAAATAATTTCCTCATCCTCCAATATCTGATGTTACGTTCAAGACGTCTAAAATACGTGCGATGTAATGATGGGAAATTAAATGTATTCGATGATTTTATTCGGGTTTGGTTGGTGGTTGCCGATCGTCCTGCGTTCCTACATCTCTCGTCGCTTTCTTCGGGCTGTTGTTCGGGCTGTTTTGAATCCATCGTTTCAATATATCCATCTCGATCTAGTTCCACATCCACCTCATAATCATCCACCTGCTGTAGCTCGCTAATTCTTAAGTTTGATGTTCTGGTCGGGACTGGTGTGGACCACAAACGTTCAAACTTCTGACATAAAGTCCGAAGTTCATCTATTGAATGTATTGTTGCTGCTAGAGTAGCGTTTTTGAGCTCCACACTCAGTCCCTCCCGAGCAATTTCTAGCATTTCACGGTCAGCAAATGGACGTGCTAAACGACGATTTAACGAACCAATCTCCACCAGATACTCGTACACGCTCTCCTTTGACTTTTGTTTGCGGTTCAGAAGAACTTGCAAGATCGCCTTATCATCAGTGAGCGTACCGAAGGTTTGTAGGAGTCCCTCCCTTAACACTGGATAGGTCACCACCTCATATTCATGAGTTAAGTTCAAATAGTATCGGTCGGCAGCCCCCTTGAGATACCGTGGAACGGTAGACCTAAGGTCGTCCCAATTCACACGGTCCCTCCTGGCAGCCGCCTCAACTCTGTGAACAAACTCATGAACATCAGGAGAGTGACCATCTCCTGTGAAGGTTGGAACCCAATTTGAGTCATAACGACTCAAATTGTTCCCACGAACCCCTCGGTACTCCACTGGTGCTAACGCTGGAGCCGCGTCACGCCATACCTGAGGAGGTTGGTTGTATGGTGGTGGTGCTGTAAGTGGAGCTGGTGGATATATTGGTGGTGGTTGTACCTGTGGTACTGATGAACGATTTAATAATTGTTGTTGTACCAATGCTGGATTGTTGTGTAAGTGTTCAGCTTGGAATGATGGACCCAATTGTGGTATTACAAAGTCCTCAGCTCTCAAACCCGATTGCTGGAAATAAGCCGGTGGTGCTTGATCTGACCGTCTCTGTTGTTGCTGGTTTGGACGATTCAGACTATGTATTGTTTCCGATATTGGCCGTACTGGGATCGGTGTGGATCTCTCATCTGGTTGAAAAGCAGGTGAAGCAGATGGAGCAGATGATACTCCTGGTTTACTCTGTATAATTGGACGTGTTGACAACGATCCTATTATACTCCAAGCGCGTGACAATTGTGAGATAGCGTAGGTGCGGGCTTCTTGCAAGTCATTGCGAGGACCCAACCTATTCATCCTACCCGTGTAATGTAACACTCGATTCGCCAAACCATCTAAGAGGGTCTGATCAATCGGTGACTGAAGTCGTCGCACTTGATTTAAAATAAGTTGTGCTGCCTGCACCACCATTTGAGATTCCTCTATCAAATCTCTCGCATGAGACACTGTTATTGGAACTGACCCATGATCTCCATGGTTTCGCAGTTCCTCTGCCCAATCGGCCCCCCCGAAGTTCACACCCCGAACCAAACATTCGACCAGTAGTTCGCTGGGTTCCAGACCATAGAACGGATGGTCAACGTCTATTTGGTTTGACATTTTGATGGTAAAACCCGTAAAATTATTAACTCGCAGACGACAACAATATAAAAACCAATTCCCCCCAAAAAATGTAGTTAGTACGATGGAAAAAATGAAAAACGCAAAAACGAAGAAAAAAAACAACGAACGCCCAATTCAAAAATACAAAAAATTTTTAAAAACCAAATTCCGTAAAAGAACAAAAAGACCACCGTCGTAAATTATCTTTGCTTTACCTTTCACAAAAATTCCTAAAATATTGTATATAAAAATATAATTTATTTATTTAATTTCAGATATGCTGAAATTCCAGAATTAATTATATACCTAAAATTATTTATTGACGATAGCACCCCTAAAAATATTTATTTATTTTTAAAAAAAAATTGAAAAATAAAAAATATTCAAAAGAATGTTTATTTATCGGATGCACCGTCTTAACTTCGAAATATTTATTTATTTTTTTAAAAAAACAAAGAATATTTATTTATATCTTGACGTTACTTGCTTAATTAAAAAAATTTTATTTATTTAGCTACCTAAAATTATTTAATTCTAAAAAATTATTTTATTTAATAAAAATTATTTATTTAATTTTTTGAAAAATTTGTTTGATTTATTTTATTTTTATTTAATAAGATAAGAGATTCCCAAAATCAAGATTCGTCTGGAGACAATTTAAAAAGTAAGTATGGCTACAATATCCATATTGTTTAAATTTGAATTCCCGCGTTCGCGAGCCCACTCCAACAATGCATGTGAGAACTGACTAGAAAAGCCCCTAACGACCAGATTCTACAGAACAGATTCTCCCCAACCTAATAAAACAATCACAACTGTCACGATTAGACCTCAGGTCCATTTCTACTGACCCAGTTGTGCTTGTTTAACCTACAAATAAATTACAACTAAACTTAATGCGAAAGTTGAAGAACGCTCCCGAGCACCAGACTTCAAAACCTAAACTCCATGAAAAATTGTTTTATTGAGAAGCTAAAGGGAAAAATGGTAAGATTTTGAATTTGTATGAGGTGAAGCCTCTGATCCTGAAAGCAAAGTATAATTGGTTCTTCTCTTCATTACACCGAAGAAGTCTCTGAGCAAAGAATGGTATTACTGGTTTGCACCTAAGTACAAACACAGCAACACCACTCCTCGTCCCTGAGGACTCCCTCGCTGAATGAAGAGAAGAAACCAATGTTCTTCGATCGCATAACCCCGGTGGCCATAGGCGATCTAAGAACGACATCAATGTTAAAGAGTGAAGCTGTATGGATGGCTTGTTAGGCCTACCGCTAAGAAAGAAGAATTTATACATTAACATAAAGTAAATAATACATAACTTATCCATAATCTAAATAATTTCTTATTTAAAAATGCTAAATCGAAACATGAAATATATAATATGTGTTAATAAGGTTTTACATGAAATTAATTAAATTTAATCTTCAGACTAGATAATAAATTGGTAATTTACATTATAAAAAAAATTACGATTATTTTAAATTTAAAACTAAGCTTACTAATTTTTAAGTTATTAATTCTAATATATTTGTTCAGGTCAAATTTTCATCGCTTTATTTATTGTATTCAAAACAAAAATAAATGTTAGCTAAAAATAATTATTTCTATATTTATCTTATTTTTTAAATTAATCGCAATAAAAAATAATTTTAAAAATGGTGGTAACTAAAATGGACTCATACGAGATATGTATACGTACGTCAGCGGATCAATATGATGACAAATGTGGAGATATTGATCTGGATCCGGCTCACTCTATAAAGTTAATGGGAATTAATTATTTTCAATTATACTTCTATAAACACAGACCAATAATACTTTGATAGTAGTGACGAAAGATTTAAACTTATATAAAATTGTCGAAAAACTGTTTGGTCAATGTTAACTTTTATTACGTTAATAACATCCTAAAACTCATAAAAACATGACTTAACCACAAAAAATTCTTTCGCCAAACGAATTGTGTTGCAATAGGAAACCTACCTAGATTTTCAGGTTTGACATAAATTATTTTGTATATATATATGAGATACACAAAATAATTTATGTACAAATCATAAAATCTAATAAGGCGTACCGCAATAGAAGTCGTTTTGGCCAAAAATGAACATTATATTAGCCAAAATAAAAATATTTCAACATTTCCGTATAAGTTCAAAAGTTTATAGAACTGTAATGAGACATGTTCGATTGACATCCACTCTATAGTGTGAATAATACACAAATCAATACCTCGAAATTGTAACTCACATTAAACCAATGACGAATATGGGGATCGCGTATGAGTGCATTGAAAAAAACTAGCTAAACATTTACTAAATCTAACCATAATCAAAAAAAACATACAATTAATTTCATATATAAATTAATTGCATCATCCAAAAAATAAGTCAACAAAAAAAACCAATACTGGTTTTACCCAAAAATTACAAAAATTTATAATAATATTATATGAATATCTTTGCCAAACCAAACCGGTTTGACAACCAACGCCTAAAACTGCGCCAAAAATATACAAAATCATTAATTATTTACTCATATAATTCAAATATAAAAAAAACCCTTACAAAGCCCCAGGTCTTTGTTTCGGCTGCCAGTTATTACTGTGGCCCTGATACGGAGCCACTTCTTGCATTTACCACTATATTGTGGCTTGGACTTTTATACCAATAGTAACAAAACAAAATAAAACAAAGGAGATTACTCCCGGGATACGGATTGTCCCTGCACGAATCCTAAATTTGGGAATCTCTTATTATTTTGTTAGCTTTATCCTAACATTCCAAAGGAAAAAATAATTAAACAAAAATTAATATATCTGAGTCTAAAATACCTTAAATTAATTGTTGATTGGTGGACCCCATTCACTTCAAGTATGATTTCCTATTTCCAAAGTTTAATTTCCAAAACTCAGCAGCATCTGATTTTGTCATACGAAATTGATCACCAGCAAAAAAAAATCCATTTGGAAATATAGCTTTTAAATCACTTAACATATGTGAAAAAAACCAGACTTAATTTTGTTAAATTTCTTCGATAGTGAGAATTTTCATCAAACATCTTTTCTTTACCTTCCTTAAATAGTTTTATAGCTTGCTTACATTTTCTCATTAAATTGTTTATAAATATATGAAAATGTTCATTTGTGTGTAATATATGCATTTGATCTTCATATTTAGAATAAATCAAACGTAATCTTTGATATGTATCACTTTATTATTTTATTTTTAATTCTAGGCAATTATAATTAAAAACACACTATTCAAACTTTCATAAAACATTTTTTTGTGTTTAAATATAGCATTACAAAAATTTGTTTTTGATATAATTATCAATGAACTTATTTTTTCTTAAACATGATTGCATGAACAAACTTTGACTAGATGTTATCTTTTTAAAAATCAAAACCGGAATGAATTTACATAAAAATCTTTTTAAAAACATCGACTTCATTCAAAACAAAAAATGTGATTTTTTTGTTTTGACCTCTTCTAATGAAAATCAAAATCGTGTAATCCCAAGATTCAGCAAAAGTTAGTAACGACATCTGTTCTTTAGAAATGAAAATAAAATTGGGTACGTTCGTTTGTTTTTATAGTATATTCGAAATTTAACTAGCCGTTAAGTATTAGAAAATTTTAAAATGATTATCAATGAAAGAAAAAATGAACTGAAACTAATGAAATACATTTTTATTGAATTAGAAAAAGAAGATGAATTGGTTTTATTATTGTTTAGGCGAATATAGCGGACGTTACAAGTTACTTAGAGAGATAAAGTAAGTTCGTAAACTCTTTTATGCAAAAAAAAATAACAAATAGTTGATTCTAGCCAACTAGCATTTTTAACCAATTAGTACAAAGAACTCATAATATAAAAGAAGCAACTGGAGAACTCTGCAATACAATAGATAGCACCCCAGGAGTTGGCACAAACATTGCTGTTGTTTGACTACAACAACCCTTAATGCATGTAATCTGCAAACCAAACGATATGTACAACACGAATTGCAATGAAAGCTTAAATAAACTTATACCAACCAAATTTTCGCGGGTTAGAAGTAAATACAAAATATGATGTCAACGAAGATGTATGATCTTGCCACAAAAAGTGTTGAAGATCACTTAACCAGCACAAGTTTTACCCCAAATAGGATTAGATGGGCTGCATAATCCTTAGAGAGAGACCAAAGTCGTTTTAAAATCCACGTCAATTAAAAACCATATTACCTACCATAGCCAAATCATATACAGACCAATAAATCTGACATGATTTTCTTAAGCCTAACTGATCCACTCTAGTCAGCACGCCACTACATCGAGGCACTTGCATGTACACTCAAAAAAAACTAAGTAAGTTTTACAATTTTTTTATAAATATACAACTCATAAAATTTTTGTAATTTTTGTCAAAAATATTGTAAATTATAAAAAACATTATTTGAAAAAAAAACCAAAAAATTATTTGATTTACAAATTATTTTTGGATTTGAGGGAAAAATTTTGTAGTTTATCAAAAAATTTTGTGTGTTGTATATTTATAAAGCTTTTGTTAAAGTTTCCTTTATTTTTTGAGTGTGTATATATATAGACATACAAAAAACATTCGAGAATGCCCACTTTCAAATAATAATATAACCACACATCATTGAATGAAAATACTACAGAAATAACTGCTATACTTGTTAATTCTTCAGTGACTGTCAGTGGCGTAGCGACATACGGGTTTGTTCGGGTTTAAAGCCCCCCCCCCATTGAAATTTTAAAGTTTCTGTAATCTAGAAGAATTGCTCTAATATTCTAATATTAAGATTTTTTCCCTGGTATCTTACGAATGAATTGAACAGTTGCTTTCTTTTCATTCCACAGAACCCCACCCTTTCTATGTTGTCATAGTGATAGCACACATACTCACTAGCACACATACTCAAAAAGTTGACTGCCAGCTGCAGGCCACGATGCGTACTATAAATGGTACTATCAGATCGACCCCTTTTCCTTGGCCCCTGTGTTAAGCAATATCGCTCCACATGCACTCAGACGCTCGCATGCTCTCATTCGTGAACATTAAAAGGTAACCAACAACAGCACGTTACCCTTGCACGAATATTACGGTGACCACACTCGTTGTCGATTGAAGTCAAGAAAGCCTCTACATAAAACTGTCAGCAACCTGCTGGCAACTAATTTTAATATCTTGGATGCCTGGGACACCTCCTGGCATTATTACAACACAACTGGCCTTTCTATTACTAACCCGACTTCTACACAACCTGGTTTCGATCTGCCACGTCATACCTGGACTACACTAAACCGAATAAGAACGAATCATGGACGTTGTGCTGATTCTTTCTACAAGTGGGGCATTTCAGAGTCCCCTGAGTGTAACTGCGGCGCTCCACAACAGACCATAAAACACATTGCAACTGTGTGTCCAATTCGACGATACAATGGCGACATCTCAGACATCCATTTGGCAACTCCTGACGTAGTAGCATGGATAGACTCGCTCGATGTAAACATCTAATGTTCAAATGTACTGCCCAATGTTCAAATATTTTACTTTTTACTTTTTTACTCATAGACGCGCAATCAAATCGATTGTAAGTTCATTTAATGTGTATCCATGTTTTGTTTTAGGTGGATTTCATAGAAGAGTCTACCTATTTTAAGTTTAATTTTTAATGTGTCACAAAAAAAACCATACGCTAAATAAAAACAAAATAGTGATACAATAATTTGGAAAAAATAACAAATATTATGTCAAAGGTAGCTTGTTCCACATATTTTTATTTCAAAATTTATGCAAATTTATAATTTTTTCTATAGCAACTGTTAAAACGTGCTATTATCAACTAAAATTAGAGGGAAAAATAGCACTTTACCATCAAGGGTAGATAAAGTAGTACTTTAACAGCAAGGGTAGATAAAGTATTTTGTAAGTAGATAAAGTAATTTTTATTCGCCTACATATTAAAGTATTACTTTATTACTGTGATTTGCGGCTTTAAAGTATCACTTTTCAACTATTTATTTTGTTGTCATAGCTACGTCCAAAAAAGTAAAAAGCATTTGTATTTGTTTAAATTCTATGAAAATTAAAATTTTTTATCAAAGCAACCCTCAAATTCAAAATTTCATTATCCAATTAAAATAGTTGTTATCATTTGTTGTCATAGCTACACAATAATTTGGAAAAAATAATAAATACTTTGTCAAAGGTTACTTGTTCCACTTTTTTTTATTTTAAAATTAATGAAAATTTATAATTTTAATTTGGAATAAACAACTTTTCTTAAAATATTTTGCTTGCGGCGAATAAAAAATAGTATATGATGCACGGACGTAAGCTATTTTGGACTTAATATGGGTGCAAATCTCGGCTAGCGCCTCGATTTGCAAACTCCACATCCGTCCAAAATCTTTAGCTTTACGTCCTAGCATCATAATGTACTATTTTTCCATTTTTGAAAGCACAGGTATTCTCTTTGATGTACCATCCGCGAGTTTTCAGGCAATTCAAAATTTCAGGCCATCTACGAATTGTCTCTAAAGCCTCCTCTTCCATATCAGAAGGCAGTTTTCTTCTGTAATATCGCACATATTGAGAAACACATCTAAGGCGCTTTCCAATCGAGTGAATTACTGAATGATTCACTTAAACAGAATTGTATTCCGGAATTTGTTTGTTCCAATGGTAATATTCAGTTTCCACTGAGCGTAAACTGAGCTACTACAGAACTGAATTGAATTGAATAAAGTGAAGGAAAAAATAGGTTCATCAGTTCAACATATTCATATTTTTTTTATTTACGGTTTGTAGTCAAACTTTAAAAATAATAAAAAAATAAATCGCAACATATTTGTTTGTGTCTAAATTTTCGATTTTGGTTATGCATTTTTTAAATGTCAAAAAATTGTTGTTTTGGCTCTATTTTTGATGATTTACTGAATATTAGACCAAATCAGTTTAAGTGAATCATTCAGTAATTCACTCGATTGGAAAGCGCCTCTAGTTACTTCGGTCTGAAAGACCTAAGTATTACATTCATGAGCTCAAAGTGAAATTCTTACCCCCACTTTTTTTGACATTTCTCGACGTTTTAGGACCTCCTGATTCTAAAAAAGCAAAAAAAAAAAAAATGTATGTCTGTCTGCCGGTCGGCCGTCCGTCCGGCCGCCGTCATTACCTACGCTGCAGGGAAAACCGCTGGAGGGATTTCAAAAATTTTTTTTTCTAAAAATAGGTATTCACAAGGGACAGGTCCGAAAGGACGCTGTGTTCGATAACTGTACCGGAAGTGTGTCAAAAAAATCATTATGTGTGTCAAAAATAGCAAATTATCATATTTTTGGCTTAAAAAATGTTCATTTTAAGTGATTACGAGTAGGAACATTAAATTTGGAGAAATCTTGATCGTTGGGATTGGTATGTGAGATCAAAAACTATATTATTGCATTATAAGTTTGTCAAAAAAAATGTTGTCAAGTGTGTCAAAAGAAAGATTTTTGTTTATTTTTTCACCTAATTTTTTGGAAAAAAAAATAAAATTAATTGTTTGTTTGAAATGAAGTTTTATTATTATTATTGAGAATTATGGCATTTTAAGTTTGTCAAAAAAATGTTGTCAAGTGTGTCAAAAGAAAGATTTTTATTTATTTTTTGGAAAAAAAAAAATAAAATTAATTGTTTGTTTGAAATGAAGTTTTATTATTATTATTGAGAATTATGGCATTATAAGTTTGTCAAAAAAATGTTGTCAAGTGTGTCAAAAGATTTTTATTTAGTTTTTTACCCAATTTTTTGGAAAAAAAATAAAATTGTTTCTTTGAAGTGAAATTTTATTATTATTATAGAGAATTATGGATTATAAGTTTGTCAAAAAATGTTGTCAAGTGTGTCAAAAGAAAGGTTTTTATTTATTTTTTACTCTATTTTTTTAGAAAATAATAAAATTAATAGTTTTTATGACATGATATTTTATTATTATTATAAAGAAATATGGCATTATAAGTTTGTCAAAAAAATGTTGTCAAGTGTGTCAAAAAATGATTTCATTTATTTTTTTAGCCAATTTTTTGGAAGCTGTTTTTATGACGTAAATGTAATTTAAAATGAAATTGGACATGGAAATTTTTGAATTTGTTATAGTTTTTGAAATATTTTTGGAATTTTGAAAAAGTTTGTATTTTTGATTTTGTAAAAATTTTTGCAATATTTTTAGAATATCGGCAAAAGTTTTAATTTTTGATTTTGTAAGAATTTTTGGAATATTTTTAGAATTTTGAAAAATTTTAAATTTTTGATATTATTATAATTTTGGGAATTTTGAAAAAACTTTCAATTTGTGATTTTGTAATAATTTTTGCAATATTTTTAGAATTTTGGAAAAAGTTTGAATTTTTAAGAATTTTTGAAATGTTGGAATTTAGAAAAAATTTAAATATTTGATTTTTTTCTAATTTTTGGAATTTTGAAAAAGTTTGACTTTATTTAATTTTTACAATGTTTTTGGAATTTTGATTATAATTTTCTGGCAACGTATTGATGTTTCGTGTTAGTTGTGTAGTAAATTTTTAAACTGAGATTAAAAATACTTGTACTTTAACAAAGAGTTATGTTTGATATACATCGCTGCCCAAAAACTAAAAACCATGTCCTCATAAAAGTTTTTTGCCGAAAACTATATCAAAATCTTTAACCCAGACCGAAGTCTTGATATTTTTCAAATTCAATTTTTGCAAAAAACAAAAACAATTGATTTGTTTGTTTGTTTATAAAACTAAAAAAGTTATCAAAGCCTACCTATACTCATTTTTTCGTGAAACTGTTTTTTTCCTGATACTTTTAAATTAAATTTATCATTGATTTTTCGGCATTTTTGGTCTTCTTTAACAATTGCTATAGAAAAAAATGTTGTATTCCACACGACGATAAAATTTCATTATCTTCTCGATGCTGACGCCTCGACGCTAAAATAGCTCTCGAAGATAAAGTGCAATTTTATCATCTTGTACAATAAATAACTATTAATTTAGAATAAACATTTTTTTTTAAATATTGTGCTTGCGGCGAATAAAAAATAGTATATGGTGCACGGACGTAAGCTATTTTGGACTTAATGTGGATGCAAGCTCCACATACGTCCAAAATCTTTAGCTTTACGTCCTAGCATCATAATGTACTATTCTGGCGTCTTTTATTTATGCCCACTGGTTTACTATTTTATCTACTTTTCTTTTTTATGAGTACATCTGTAGCCCTATTCCATTTCCGTGCCGCGGGAAATAGCGATTTCGCATTAGAAAATTTTCTTTATTTCATTTATTGCACTTTTTCCTCAATTTCCAATTCCCAGGGAAATGCAGGAATAGACGTACTGGTATTCTTTTTATTTTAAATTACTTATTTGAACGAATCAGTACCTCGATTCTGGTTCCATGAGAAAAAATGAAGTGGAATGGAATTACAGGAAAAGCCCGATTATCCGACATTCAATTAACCGAATATTCAGTTAACCGGAATTTAAAATTTTTGAATTTTTTCCCCTTATGCCCAAAATTCATGTGCAGAAAGTCTGCACGCAGTGCTGCATGCATATCTGCATCTAAAATAGATGTGCAGAATTTTTATATATTTAACGTGCAGAATTTTCGTAACAATGACAGTTCATGTTCTTACGTATTATGAAATAGTTATAAGTGAAAGTTATCGTAATTTAAAGAAAACTGTCTTTTTAATTAAAAGATAGAAGAAAATAATTGAATCGTTGGCTGTAAAAACATTTATGTCTAAATTAAAATTTAAGTTCAAATTACATATACCACTGTTTCGACAATCCTTTCCCAAAAATTTATTTATTAACAATATTAGTTTTAATTATTTTATAATTTGAATTATTTAGAATATTTGAATATCTTTATAAACAAATAATCATTTCAAAAATAATCTCATTTTCAAAAAAATTCATTTTTATTAGAGTTATAAAACAAATAATTCATTTTCAAACAAAATGTCAAAATCATTCATTTTTATCTGAGTTTTCAAGTAGTTTTTGTTTTTTTTTATTGTGGTAGTACTGCCTCTGTGCATCGGAATTAGAATTATGCCCAAAATACATGTGCAGAAAGTCTGCACGCAGTGCTGCATGCATATCTGCATCTAAAATAGATGTGCAGAATTATATATTTGACGTGCAGAATTTTTGTAACAATGACAGTTCGTGTTCTTACGTATTATGAAATAGTTATAAGGGAAAGTTGTCGCAATTTAAAGAAAACTGTATTTTTAATTAAAAGATAGAAGAAAATAATTGAATCTTTGCCTGTAACAACTTTTATGTCTAAATTAAAATTTAAGTTCAAATTACATATACCACTGTTTCCGATAATCCTTTCCCAAAAATTTATTTATTAACAATATTAGTTTTAATTATTTTATAATTTGGATTATTTAGAATATTTGAATGTCTTTATAAACAAATAATCATTTCAAAAATAATTTCATTTTCAAAAAAATATCATTCATTTTTATTTGAGTTATAAAAAAAATAATTCATTTTCAAACAATATGTCAAAATCATCCATTTTTATCTGAGTTTTCAAGTAGTTTTTGTTTTTTTTTATTGTGGTAGCACTGCCTCTGTGCAGCGAAATTAGAATTAGAAATATCTTGCAGAATTTTTCTGCATGCAGAATTTACATGTAATTGCTCTCATATAACAACACATGTTCTAATTTCGCTGCATGCAGAATTCTGCACATGTATTTGGACCATTATGGTCCAAATACATGTGCAGAAAGTCTGCACGCAGTGCTGCATGCATATCTGCATCTAAAATAGATGTGCAGAATTTTTATATATTTGACGTGCAGCATTTTCGAAAAAATGACAGTTCTTGTTCTTACGTATTATGAAGTAGTTATTAGTGAAAATTGTCCCAATTTAAAGAAAACTATCTTTTTAATTAAAAGATAGAAGAAAATAATTGAATCGTTGCCTGTAAAAACTTTTATGTCTAAATTAAAATTTAAGTTCAAATTACATATACCACTGTTTCCGATAATCCTTTCCAAAAATTTATTTATTTACAATAAATATACGAAAAGATATAAATAAATAAATAAATAATATTACTTTTAATTATTTTATAATTTGGATTATTTAGAATATTTGAATATCTTTATAAACAAATAATCATTACAAAAATAATTTCATTTTCAAAAAATAATATTCATTTTTATTTGAGTTATAAAAAAAATAATTCATTTTCAAACAAAATGTCAAAATAATCCATTTTTATCTGAGTTTTCAAGTAGTTTTTGTTTTTTTTATTGTGGTAGCACTGCCTCTGTGCAGCGAAATTAGAATTAGAGATATCTTGCAGAATTTTTCTGCATGCAGAATTTACATGTAATTGCTCTCATATAACAACACATGTTCTAATTTCGCTGCATGCAGAATTCTGCACATGTATTTGGACCATTAGAGATATCTTGCAGAATTTTTCTGCATGCAGAATTTACATGTTATTGCTCTCATATAACAACACATGTTCTAATTTCGCTGCATGCAGAATTCTGCACATGTATTTGGACCTTAAAGCTGCATTTATATGGAAAATGAAATACTGTCAGTAAAACAAGCGAGAGAAAAAATACAACTTTAACATTTGTTAGAGAGTGACACCCAATTTTTTCAGTAAATTTTACTGACAAAATCTTGCGAGTTGATACAACTTTACTGAAGAAATATGTTTTGATACAACTTTACTGCCATAAAAAGTTATGAGACGAGAACTTTTATTTTCAGTAACTATAAAATTAAAATAAAACTTACATATACCATCAAACATGCTATAAAACCCACCTATAATATATTTTAAATTATTTTGACATATCTATTTCATTTTTTCATTTCAACGAAACGAACAATATCTCAATTGAATTTAGTAATCATCAAAACTATTATTTTTTTTTTTATTATTTTACTGTATAAAGTGCGTTTCGTTGAAATGGAAAAATGAAACATATATATGTATTTATAAAAATAATTGATATAAACAATCACAGCTTTTTTTAAATTTGGACTTATTCTGCCAATGATTTTATCTAGTGAAGGTATAAAAACATTTTAATTATTAGAAGAATTAAATAATATTAAGTTAACATTATTGGATACCGTTCGTGCTTTTGTTTGTGATAGTTACGGTAATATAGCGTCTGGTGATGTGATAGTGATAATATTAAAAGGTTCAAATCGTATTAGAAAAGCTACTTCATATGGGGGGCTGGGCTATTCCAACCCAATCAAGAACAGTTGCCATATGCAAAACAAGAAATGGTGAATATCTTAGAAAGTGTGAAATATATAAAAATGGCTTGTGAATGTCCTGTTACATCATTGCATAAAGCTTTTCAAGAAAGTTTTTTAGATTCACCATATTTGTCTAATACTGATGAGAAATACGGAGGCGCACTATCGCTAATGTATGATTATGAAACCGGTATTGTTGATATATTATGGTCACATACCGCAAATGCTATTTGTTTAATTTACATGACAACGTTACTAAAAAACCTAAGGTAATTTAACACATGAACGATGAATTTTGGTGTAGTAAACATAAATAAAATATCTTTTCAGTTTATTTATTCAACACTGCCGACAAAATGTGATCCTGGAAAGAAAACATAATTATAACAAAATGTGATCCTGGTAAGTGAATATAATTGTAGAATACCAGTGCGAATTCTTGTAATAGTCAGCTGGCTCTCACCTCTTTCATTTGATGATTACCACATATTTTACTTATATTTTCAGTCAGTGTTCTTGTTCTTGTAGGAAGTGGGTGATTTGGGTTCAATTTGAAGATCAAAAGTGTGCAACGTTAATTCCAGATGGATAGCAAAATGGCTTTGCTGATCCGTGATTGTTTTAAAAGAGAATATATATAGCCTTAATTTTTATTATTTAGTAGTCTACTTAGTGACCCTTTTAGATTTTGCTTGGCTTGAAATTACTGACCAAACACTTAGGTTTGATTCTGGTGTTTTATGTCTATGTTGCTACTCTGTAAATGGTAAGTATGTTAAATTTGTTTGCGTATTTCTTGTGGTTTCCAGTTGGGATATCATCGAAGGAATCATTTTAATATATTCGAGGAGTTTTAAAATTATCCCAGTCTGGTTTGTTAAAATTAATCTATGTTTTATCAGATTTTATTTGGTTTTTAGAACGGCATAAAGTGATTATGGAACGGACGGCTCAAGGTGATTGGAATCGACACGTAATCTTTTTGTTGTTAAGATTACTTGATTGCTATGAAACCAATTTTTACTCGTTTTGAAAGTGTAGTTATTATAACTATAGGAGCTTTATCCCGTGTGAAAATGTAACCCAAACACTTAGGTTTATCCCAGTCTGGTCTCTCATGTTTGTTGCTTTTACTGTAAATTCTGTTTACAAATTTAAATTTGTTTGACATTTCCTGTGGTCTACGGTTGGGATATTATCGAAAGAGATCATGCAGTTGTTTTGAGATTGTCGAAGATGAGCTAGGCCCATAATTGTAAAAAGTTTAAAATGCGCCAAGACTTGATTATTACTTATCTCTCCATTTATTTATTTTCTGTTGCGTTAACTTCTTAATTCGCATTTTCAGGCCCGGGATTCTGAAGTCAGCTGCACCTGCCTTGCGCATGTCATCTCATTTTGTGGCTAGCGCACACACTTCCGATGGAAAGTTTGGGTTGACCTTTTGAATTCTACCAGCCGGAATGTAGCGAGCTCTACTTTTCTTAAAATTTTCTTCCCAATAGGAGCGTCAAGGAGTTGTTGAAACCACGAGTGTGGTGCTAATCCCATGGGCCCAGGCTCAGGAACTATGCTCCTGCCATATGCTGTACCTTAAATCTTCCATCGTCAGGTGGGTTGAATTAATTCTCAGAACATCTGAATAGGTGGTCAACATCGTGCCGCGTGAGTGCTCTAGGTTGTTTCCTGTTGCATATGATGTGATGGTTATTTATTTTGGTGGGGCAGGTAAGCTGCTTAAGAAGAGATTAAATAATAAAGTTGAGAGAACACCACCTTGAGTAACGCTTTATCTTAGCACTCTCATCTTGTACTTGCAACTATGGAACTCAACTTATGTTTGGCGACTTTCTAAGGTAGTTGCACAACACGCGCTTTATTAGATCTTGCAAATTATTGTTTAGGATATCATCCAATAGTGCAGCGTGCGACACTGTGTCGAATGCTTTTGATAGTTCGAGTCCCTCTAAGATTGTTCTAGCACAGGGTTGTTGTTCTGTTGGTTCAGTCAGACCATCACTGAACTGGTTTTCTGTGAAGCGCAGTGGTTATACTTTGTGCTCTCCGGAATCCATGTTGGTGTGGCACCAAGTGGCAAGATTTAGTCAGCTGAGGGAGAAGAAGTGATGCAATAAGTTTTGCGACCGATGAAAGGATGATGTTTTAGAAAGGACTGATTCTTGCTGTTTTCCAGATATTTGATAATCTGGAGGTTATTTGAACATGTATTGAGTGTAGTAGTGAAGTAGTTCAATCCTTTGGGTCCAATGTGTTTCAGCATGATGGCTCAGATGCCGTCGGGTCCTATAGCTTTTGATGACTTAATTTTCCTTATAACATTCTCAACTTCTTCTTTAGAAAATATACCCTCCAGATTGTTTGTTTTAAGTTTACATAGATTTCTTAAAAGTGACCTGGGTTCCTTCTCATGTTTACTTAGTTTTTCTGCAAAGTGTATTTTAAATTTGTTTGTGCATTTCTTGTGGTTTTCGGTTAGGATATCATCGAAGGAGATCATGCAAATTATTTTGAGTTTGTTTGAAGTCGAGTTACGCCCTTGATGACCTTCCAAAGACTGTTAATTGTGCCAAGGCTTGATTTACTCACTAATTTCTTCCATTTATTTTTTTATGCTCCGTTACCAACTTGTTAATTCACTTATTTAGATCTGGAATTCTGGAGTCTGCAGGATCTGACTTGCGGATGTCATCTCTTTGTGTGGCAAACGAACACGCTTCATGTGGAAAGCTAGGTTTGACTTCTTGAATTCTACCAGGCGAAATCTAGCTTTATTATAAAACAACACGATTTTTTTCCCGAGATAGGACGTTAAGTTATTGTTGTTGTAACGGTTGTCTTGCTAATCCAGCTCCATACCCAGGTTTTAAAATGGGGCTGGCTTTTTCCAGGTTTTAAAATGGGGCTGATTCTGGCCGTTTTCCAGATATTTGGTACCTCGAGACTCGAGAGTATTTAAAGATGTTTTGAGTGTAGTAGGGAGGTAGTTCAATCTTGTGGGTCCTATGTTTTTGAGCATGATGGCTGAGATGCCGTCTGGTCCTATAGATTCTGATGACTTTATTTTTCTTATTGCATTCTCAACTTCTTCGGAAAATATGATATCCTCCAGGTTGTGAGTGTGGAGTTTACGTAGATGTCTTAATACGTGATCTGATCCCAATGAAATTTCTGTTCTCCACTCTGCAATTGGCATTAGTGACATGCTGGCAAGGGTGACATCTGGAGAAGAGTATGAGTTATTTGTTTGCCCTTGTTGGTATGATTCGTTGAGGACTCCAAAATTGGAGCTGTCTTGTTGATCAGCAATGCTTTTGTCTCATGAATCAGTGTTTCAAATTGGTTTCTTAAAGAACCGTAACTAGAATATTGTTATTGCACATAATGTTTATTATGTCATCTATTTTGTTTATGAGACCGTTGCAATTTAGTTGCATAATTTTTAATCACTCTAGGTTTCCCGTAGCGTGTTCACTTGATTTAGATTTGATACTTGACAACATGGCGCTGTGAAGTTCTTGATCCATTGCTTGTGTGTGACAAGACCTTAGCAGTTCTTGAGGTGGCACCATTCCTTACAGGTGTTACACTGAATAGATGTTATGTTTGCTCTTAAAATTTTTTTACATATTGTACAGTGCTATATTTTAGTTGGTCCTGGATTTGAAGAACTCAATACCAGCCATGACGAGGAGTGTTTGAAGCAGTGAGACCAGTAACAGCTGTTTCTTTACCTAAAAAAATGGAGCGACGGATTTGCACCTTTCGTCGATTGTTGTGATGATTCTTGGTTGGAATTGGGGCGTAGACCCGTCTATCTTAAGAAGCTAGTTAAGTGGTGAAAATTGCTTACTAAATTCAATTTCAGTTAAAGTTTTAAAATTATTCCAGTCTGCTTTGTTAAAATTAATGTATGTCTTCTTCTCGGATTTTATTTGGTTTATGGAACGGCTTAAGGTGATTATGATCGGCACGTGATGATCCTAATCCAATTTTTGTTCTCAAGTGGTTCATTTTGCATAAAATATTTCTAAAATATTTAAAAACTCTACTTTTCAGTTTCCGACTCCAGCCAGTTGTACAGGACTCGCCTGTTAGTTTTTTCTAAGACATATGCAAAGAAAAGTATGTATTGGACGTAAACTGTTGAGTTTTTGTTCGGGACGATTTCCGTCGTTGCTTCAGACACTTGAAATAATACACCAAACACTTAGATTTGAATCTGGTCTTTTATGTTTACGTTGCTAATCTGTTAGTGTTGCTATTATGTTAAATTTGTTTGCGCATTTATTATGGTTTCCGGTTTGGAAATCATCGAAGGAGATCATATAATTTTGATATTGTTGTTGTTGTTGCGACGGAGCGATGCTACTCCTCCGGCTCCATGTTCAGATCCAGGAACTCTGCTACTGCTCTTGGGCGGTACCACAAATCTTCCTTCGTCAGGTTGGTTGGTTTTCCTGGAAAATTAAATTGGTTCCTTGTCAATTCTACTCATGTAGTTATTTAAGATGCGTGACCAACCGGATCTTAACTGCGCTAGGATGGTTCTGGTACTGCGTGGTAGTTTTAATTCTTCGGCAGCTATTTGTGATGGCTTGCTATAAAGAACTCGATTCGGGGAGTAGCTCTTTATTTTGCCTTTGGTATGAATGTTTTTAAAGCCCGTAGTTGTAGTTGTAGCGACGATGCGGTGCTACTCCTCCGGCTCCATGTCCAGATTCAGGAACTCTGCTACTGCTCTTGGGCGGTACCACAAATCTTCCTTCGTCAAGTTGGTTGGTTTTCCTGGACAATTTAATAGGTGGTATACATCATGTGGCGTGCCCTCACATATGGGACACTTGTCAACAATGTTGTGGTCAATTCGACTCATATAATTATTTAAGATGCGTGACCAACCGGATCTTAACTATGCTAGAGTGGATCTGGTGCTGCGCGGTAGTTTGACCTCTTCTACAGCGACCTGTGGCGGCTTACTCTGGAGGACTCGATTTGGAGCGTAGTTCTTGAGCGTGTCCTCAACAACCTTTGTGTGTATCGTTTGTAAGCCCGTTTTATACGTAAGCTCGTCAATGTTACCTATTATTTCACTGTGTCTGACATCAGTTAAGAAGCATTTCGCATTACGCCTTATGTCTCTAGGTGGTGTGGTTATGGATAAGGTGTCGTTGCAGGGATGTTGCTCTTTGTGACAGGCCCATAGATATTGTTTGGTGAGCATTTCATTGTGTTGACGGACTGGCAATATGTTACATTCTTGGTGTAGGTGATCTCGGTGAGCCATCAAATGACAACCGGTTGCTGTTCGCAATGCTCCGTTTTGTGTTACTTGTAACTTATTCCAGTGGGCGTCAGCGACCTGAGGTGTCCATATGGGTGCCGCATAATTCAAATTCTTCCTATTGCTTTGTATGTTGTTATTATTGTTTCTTTGTCTTTCCCCCATGAACTGCCAGCCAGTGCCTTCAGAGCATTGTTCCTATTTTTCAATCTTGCGTTCACCTGTTGAGCATGAGCATTGAATTTAAGTAGTGGATCGAATGTGACCCCCAACAGTCTCGGATTTTTTTACCGAGGGAATAAGCACGTTGTCAATGCAGATGTTGAGTGTTGTGTTGACCTCCTTCGTCCATGTGGTGAAAAGTGTAGATGTGGACTTTTCGGTGGACAGTATTAGGTTAATATAGTATAAAAATATAGTATACAGTATAAAAATATAGAATGTTCAAAACATATATTCAGCATATGTTCAAAGTTCACAAAAAAGGTGGTTTACGATCCATCCAAGGAGTGGTTGACGATTCATCCTTGATTGAATAACAAGAAGCAATTGAATATACAATTGAAATAATTGCTGAAAACGAAGAATTGCCGAAATGAAGAAGAGTGCAAACATATCATTGTTGTTATTCAGTTTTTTTTTGGAATAATCAATGTATTTATTATCACTGTTAAAAAACTAAGTTAAACAAAAAAAATGTAAATTGATTTAAATAAAACAAACTACTCAATATTTTTTTTGTTTTCTACTCAATATTTTCTTTTGTTTTCTACATGAATTTCCTACGAATGTGAGTTCATCAATAGAGTCGACCGGTTATCAGAAGGCAGTTCATCAAATAAATTTAAAAACATCAAATATTTCTATATTCTTGCCAATTATTTTCGGAACTAGAAATCTCTTCAATAGAAGTATGATCATCTTCCAGTTGACTTAATTTTTGTGTCATCTGGTTATTGAAATTTATTTAAAATCTTGGATCTAGTAATGAATAGCCCTCTCTAGCCCAAACACTATGGTTTGTTTATCGAAATGCACTAAAAATAGTTTATCAACTGAAGTTCACCTGGTGGTCTGGATTCAGGGAACCGCTTGCGCTTGTCTTTCCTTCTACTCAACACAAATTTTCGTGTTCTGATCTTAAGGTTCTCAGAAAAACATTTTTACGCATTTATATAGCAAGTCGTTTGAACTCTGCTACTGCCCTTGGGCGGTACCACAAATCTTCCTGTGTTGGGTTGGTTAAATTATCAGGACAATTGAATAGGTGATCTACATCGTGCGGTGTGCCCTCACATGCGGGACACTTGTCAATAGTTTCAGGAACAACTCTATTCATGTAGTTGTTTAGGATGCGTGACCAACCGGATCTTAGTTAGGATAGGAACGATCTGGTGCTGCGAGGTAGCCGGACCTTATTGTTGTTGTTGTTGCTGCAGCGACGAGTTGTGGTGCTATTCTTCTGGCTCCAAGTCCAGATGCAGGAACTCTGCTACTGCCCTTGGGCGGTACCACAGATCTTCCTTCGTCAGGTCGGTTGGTTTCTCTGGACAATTGAAAAGGTGGTTAGCATCATGTGGCGTGCCCTCACATATGGGACACTTGTCAAAAATTTCCTGGTCAATTCTACTCATGTAGTTATTTAAGATGCGTGACTAACCGGATCTTAACTGGGCTAGGATGGTTCTGGTGCTGCGTGGCAGTTTTACCTCTTCGGCAGCGACTTGTGGTGGTTTGCTATTAAAAACTCGTTTCGGGGCGTAGTTCTTTATTGTGTCTTCAACGGTTTTGGTACGTAGATTTTTCAACCCCCTCTTATACGTAGGCTCGTCGATGTTATTTATGTCTTGATTGTTTTTAACATCATGTAGGAAGCATTTCGCAGTCCTTATGTCTCTAGGTGGTGTTGTCATGGATAAGGTGTCATTGCAGGGATTCTGCGCTCTATGACAAGACCAAATCGTTCTGGAAAGCCATAGTTGTTCTACTACGAAGCATTTTATGTAGTTCCACGTTGGTCAAAATTTTTTAATTTTATTTTTAAAAAAGTCATGGAATTTTCATATTTTTGGTCTGGAAAGTTTTGGAAAGTCAAGGAATTTTGTTTTGAAAAAATAGTGGACACCATGAATTTTTCAAGTTCAAAGATATTACCAGAAAAGTCAATCACGGAAGCCATTACAATATCAGATGATGAAAAATCAAATCAATTAACAAATGAAACAATTGAGAAAGGAAGAGAATCTTCGGAGTATTTATCAAAACTGAAAGGATTGAATGAATCTTTACTGAAATGGATCACAAAACATATTAATGAAAATCCATTATGTATATTAAGTCCGATATAATCTTTAAATATCGGACTTAATATAATTAACGATAGTCATTTAAAAAACATAAAAGAAAATAATAAAGAAGAATCAACAACTACAACGAATTCCAGATTGCCATCAAGCGGTTCTGCTCCTGCTTTTAATTGGGAAAGCAAACTGAGTAAACGTGGGTTCGCACCAACCAACACAACTGGATTTTCTTTTGGTACAACTAAACTTACAGACTCTTCTATACTCAACAAAACTGATGACAAGAACAAAAATAAAATGGTTGATATATTTAGGTAAACATCAAAGGAAGCTGGTGAATTTGTTTTTACTCCACAAAAAGCGTTTACATTTGCGAATGTTCAACCGTTTTATGAGGGTAGGTACATTAAACAAATTTATAACAATTTGAAATATAATTATTGTTATTTTAGGTTGTAGCAGCTTTAGGGTGACCAGATATTTCAAATCAGGAAAGAGTATAAAAACTGAAATAGTACCTTATAATCATTTACGCCATATGGAAGGATACTAGAAGAGGTCGACTTAATTTTTATATTAAAAATAAAACAGTTGAGTTTTAAATTTTAAATCTGTATTTCAATAACATTGGCTACATTTATTAAAATTAAAATAATTTCTTTTTGTTTATCACATTACAGAAAATTCGTACTCTGTATTAAAAATATATTAAATAAAAAATACTATAAAATTGGAAATTAAGATCATATAATTTTGATATTGTTGTTATTGTAGCAACAGAGCGGTGCTACTCCGCAGGCTCCATGTCCAGATCCAGGAACTCTGCTACTGCTCTTAGGCGGTACCACAAATCTTCCTCCGTCAGGTTGGTTGGTTTTCCTGGAAAATTAAATGGATTCCTTGTCAATTCTACTCATGTAGTTATTTAAGATGCGTGAACAACCGGATCTTAACTGCGCTAGGATGGTTCTGGTACTGCGTGGTAGTTTTAATTCTTCGGCAGTTATTTGTGGTGGCTTGCTATTAAGAACTTGATTCGGGGAGTAGTTCTTTATTTTGTCTTCAACGCCTTTGGTATGAATGTTTTTAAGCCCGTCTTATACGTAGGCTCGTCGATGTTACCGATGACTTAATTGTTTTTAACATCTTGTAAGACGCAGTTGGCAATCCTCCTGAATTGTTGTCATGAATAAGGTGTCATTGCAACGATGTTCCTCTTTATGACAGGTCCATAGATATTGTTTGGTAAGCATTTCTATAAGTTCACGGACCGGAAAAATATTACATTCCTCGTGTAGGTGATCTTGGTTGCTGTACGCAAGGCTGCGTTCTGTGTTATTTGTAACTTATTCCAGTTGGGGTCTAGACCCGTCGAGCTCGAGAAGCTTCTGGCACACGGCTCTTGGTCGGAATTGGGCTACGAACGCTTCTGGGGCATGGCCCGTCCATCTTGAGAAGCTTGATGGAGCTGCCGTCGCTTTTGTTTCCCTATATTTGTTTTCCAGTTGAATCGATCCAGTATGATACTTAGGTATTTTGCTGGCTCTGTAAGCCCAAGAGACCATTCCTTCCAAGAACAAGAAACAACTAGATGCAGCCAGTGGAATAATTTCCGTCACAAGCTGACCAAGAGGAGAAAAGTTTGCCGTTGGATGAAGATCTGACACAATATAAATTCGATGAGACTATTACCAATGCAAACACAGATTTGAATGCCACTTCTTCTGAGGATCTCGAATTTATAATGAGTGAAATACAAAGCTGAAATATTTTTAATCTCAAATTTACTTTTTGTTTTCAGTTTCAAAAAGTTTAAAGAAAAATCACTAGAAGAATTCAGATGTGAGATGTCCAGATGTGAGTTTTGTGGGAAAGAATTTTATACAAAAATTAGTTCAACAATCCATAAAAGGGACATGGTTGGACATAAATCTTTCAAATGTGAATTGTGCTCAAATCGATACAAAAGAATCGTTTCAACGAGCATATACAAATTTCACATTCAAATTTTCGATATCAATGTAAGCTTTGTAACAAATAATAGAATTAGCCAGCATTTGAACTATTTTTGACCCTATTTTTTATTTCAATGAATTGCTGAAAATCACCAGCAACCCAATAAATAGTTTTGCAGATGATAGAACTCTGTACAAGTCGTTCGAACCCCCATCAAATTGTAAAATGCACTAACGAATTAATCCTGCCCGCTGCCATAAACTTGAATAATGACCTAAAAAAGTCACCGATTGAGGTGACCGATTTCAAGTCTACCAAAACACAGCTGTTAATTGTTTCCAGATCAAATACTGAGTTCCTCAAAAATATTTTATTCAGTATGTGTGATGAACCATTAGGTGAATGTAAAAACATTTGTTTATTGGGTTTCAAATGACTAACTCTGGAACGATCATGTAATGGCGATGGCAAAAAGCGCGTCTAGAAAACTCGGCCTCCTAAATAGATGCAAAAAATGTTTCACTCCATGTTTATAAGTCCTTTATTCGTCCGTGCTAAGACAAGATGTTCTGCAAGGTGGAGTTTTCTCACTTTCATTCTTTAATCCCTACTTAAGCTTACCTGCCCCATCAGAAGGATTAATCAGCACGTCATATGCAGGCGACTGCTCGGTGCCTATAACAGGAAACAACTTGGAACAACTTACCGATATCCTAAATACTTACCTTAATATTCTGAATAATTGGTTCAAAACAAGAAAATTGAAACTTTCAACTGAAAAGACCAGTTCCACACTTTTCACCACATGGACGAAGGTAAATACAACACTAAGCATCCAAAATTGTTGGGGGCAACATTCGACCCACTGCTTAAATTAATTCTCATCCACAAGGGAACTCTAGATTAACAAACAGGATTAATGCATTGAAAGCACGAGCGGGTAGTTCATAGGGCAAGTATAAAAATACAATAATTACAACGTATTAAACAATAGGCCGACTCATTATATAGACTATGCTGCACGCATATGGCTACTCCTCGATATAAATGTAAGCTTTGTAACAAATAATTCCAGCATTCGAACTATTTTTGACCCTATTTTTTATTTCAACGAATTGCTGAAAATCACCAGCAACCCAATAAATAGTTTTGCAGATGATAGAACTCTGTACAAGTCGTTCGAGCCCCTTCCTTCAAATTGTAAAATGCACGAACGAATTAATCCTGCCCGCTGCCATAAACGTGAATAATGACCTAAAAAAGTCGCCGATTGAGGTGACCGATTTCAAGTCTACCAAAACACAGCTGTTGATTGTTTCCAGATCAAAGACTGAGTTCCTCAAAAATATGTTATTCAGTATGTGTGATGAACCATTAGGTAAATGTAAAAACATTTGTTTATCGGGTGTCACAGTTTCAAATGACTAACTCTGGAACGATCATGTAATGGCGATGGCAAAAAGCGCGTCTAGAAAACTCGGCCTCCTAAATAGATGCAAAAAAATGTTCACTCCATGTCAATTGCTCCATGTTTATAAGTCCTTTATTCGTCCGTGCTAAGACAAGATGTTCTGCAAGGTGGAGTTTTCTCACTTTCATTCTTTAATCCCTACTTAAGCTTACCTGCCCCATCAGAAGGATTAATCAGCACGTCATATGCAGGCGACTGCTCGGTGCCTGTAACAGGAAACAACTTGCAACACCTTATCGATATCCTAAATACTTACCTTAATATTCTGAATAATTGGTTCAAAACAAGAAAATTGAAACTTTCAACTGAAAAGACCACTTCAACACTTCACCACATGGACGAAGGAGGTAAATACAACACTAAGCATCCAAAATTGTTGGGGGTAACATTCGATACACTGCTTAAATTCAATTCTCATCCACAACAAGTGAACTCTAGATTAACAAACAGGATTAATGCATTGAAAGCACGAGCGGGTAGTTCATAGGGCAAGTATAAAAATACAATAATTACAACGTATTAAACAATAGGCCGACTTACTATATAGACCCAAGTTGCTGACACTCACTAGCTAGGAAGTTACAAACAACCCAAAACGCAGCTTTGCGAACCGCAACCGGTTGTCATTTGATAGCCCACCGAGATCGCTTGCACAAGAAAATAACATATTGTAGGTCCGTGAACATAATGAAATGCTAACATCGATTGGCCTGTCACAAATAGCAACATCCTTGTAATAACACCTTAGCAAGAATTGAATCACCAAGCGAAATCAGGACAGCAATATGCTTTCTGCATAATGTTAGAGAAAACCAAGTACCTAGTAGCATCAACGAGATTACATGTATAACAGGCTTTAAAATACACTCTCAACTAAAGCTGTTGAAGACGTTATCAGGAACTACGCCCCAATTTGGATTCTTAACAGAAAGCAAAAAGAATCACTGTCGAAAAGGTTGTCCCACATGTGGGATAAGTGTCCCGCATGTGGAGGCCCGCCGCACAATATAGGTCACTTATTAATTATCAAAAAAAATTCTTTCAGTACTACATTAAAAAAAATTTATTTATATTAATTGTAATAATTGTAATTGAAATACATGAGTAATATAATCAAAATCAAAAACTAGTCATTTTAATCAATTATATCTCCCCATGGAAAGGGGGCGAAACAGACACCAAATAGCTATTACTAATGGGGAGTGCATGATTTATCATACACTTGGCTTAGTATCTGAAATCTACAATTTGTATCCTTGTATTGATTGTAATTGATAAGCTTTGTGAAGTTTTATGATATATTTTAAACCAGAGTTTTCATATGTGCGCGATATTGTCTTCAATATTAATTTGTTTTCAGATAAAAGCGATAGTTGCATTATTATATCTCTTGAAATAAAAATTTCAAATTCCATAAATATTTCTTTCAGCATGGTAGGCGTCTTAACCAGAAAATGAGCAAAATTTGGTTGGGCAATATTCAATAAAGGTACCGTTATTACCTGTATAAAGTAATTCTTTCTTCTTTCTCACTATTTAAAATTAACTTTAACATAGCATCTACTTCTATCACGCTAAACAAATAAGATTGTAAATTCATAGACCTTCGAAATTTCAAGGAAATTGAATGTGTTTTAAAAGTTCATCAGTTACATTTTTTAGAACTCCTGTGTTGCTTTCACATTTGCTGTGGTAGTACATTAGTTCAACCATTTTACAGCTCCATCAAATAAGAATTTTTTCTTACAATCTTCATCAATAGAATCGTATTCTAAGATTCACTTCCATGTATTTTTATTTTTTAATCGGCAAAATGTAACGCTGACATATGTATTTAAATTTAATGTTTCTGCACCGGTTTTGCCAACTAAATAAGAAACAAATTAAAAACAAATACAGAAATTGGATTGTAAACAATCTTACCGGTTTGCTGCATTTTAAAAATAATAACTTTTAATTCTAATAACACTTTTGAAATACAAATTAAATTATTTCTCCAATTCTATTCTTTATTTTGACAGCTAAGTATATATTGAACTTTGAAAAACTAATTTCAAATGATTTAGCTGTCAAATTTATCTAAAAAAATTTTGCTATAAAAAAATATGTAAATGTGTATGTAATTTTTTGCTGTGCTTGTCACTCATGTTGAAAACATCATTTTTTGTCTCAACAAGTTTTTCAGTAAAATTTACTGAAAAAACGTAATTTCAGTAAAATTGTATGTCATTTCCCATGTAAATGCGACTTAATTTCAGTAAAATTGTATGTCATTTCCCATGTAAATGCGACTTTAAGCTGCATTTATATGGAAAATGAAATACTGTCAGTAAAACAAGCGAGAGAAAAAATACAACTTTAACATTTGTTAGAGAGTGACACCCAATTTTTTCAGTAAATTTTACTGACAAAATCTTGCGAGTTGATACAACTTTACTGAAGAAATATGTTTTGATACAACTTTACTGCCATAAAAAGTTATGAGACGAGAACTTTTATTTTCAGTAACTATAAAAATTAAAAAAAATTCATATAAAAATTACATATACTATTAAACATTTTTTATCTGCTATAATCTATAAAACTGTGACAGTTCATTTCATTTTCTATTATTCATTTTAGTGTGAACATTAAAAATTTTAAATTCAAGATGTGAAAATATTATTATTTTTTTGTTAATTTCTTTTCTAATATACATTGTATATCATATTTAATAAATGTATTTAGACGATATCTAATAAAAGATATTTTACAGGTAAGAATCTTGATAAATTTGATATACATAACCTAATTCTTTGTTTATATATTTCATTTCAGTATCATTAATTTACAAAAACAACTCAAAATTATGTCCAAACGAAGCGCATTAAGAAATTTAACACACGATAATCGGGATGCTGAAGAAGAACACGAAGAAGAGGGTGTATTTAAAAAGGCTTCCGAAGAACAATTAGCAAAACGTATTATATTCGGTATCATTAATTCAGTATCATTGATTTCAGTATCATTAATTCAGTAACATTAAAAATCCAAAGCAAGACGTCAAGTTGTTTATCCCGAACCAACATCAATAAAAATTGTTTTTGGTGGCTTTTCTGGTTTTTCATCATCAACGAGTGTTGATAAAACTCAATCTGCGTCACAATTTTCATTTTTATCAAAACTAGGAAGTACTGTTTCAGATAAAAATATTACAACCAATAAAACAACAACGCCAACTCCAATGTTTAATTTCATAGTGTCCACCAGGCATGGAATTCTGGAAAGTCAGGGGATTTTATTTTGGTCAGGGAAAGTCATGAAATTTTAATCATTTCTCTGGAAAAATTTTGTTTTAACAAAAACTTTTGTTAAAAATTATATTTCATAATTCTTAATAATCCGATTGAAGAAAAATTATATTTTTTCGTTTATATGCACAAAAAATTGCCTTTGTATCCTGTCGCTATGACAATGTGTGATCTTACCAGTTTGCCTATTTGCACTAACCGACTGACAAGTAAAACGGGTGATAAAAAAATGGGACTCCCGTCCGATGACCCGATTTCTCAATGATACTATTGAAGACGATACATTTGACTACTATGTGTGATAATATTTATTAAAGAGAACAACGAGATCAGTAATAGCTAATGTTGTTGTAGCAATTGGTTTGGTGCTAATCCTCCGGCTCCATGTCCAGGTTCAGGAACTATTCCTGCGTCAGGTTGGTTAAATTATCAGGACAATTGAATAGGTGATCTACATCGTGCGGTGTGCCCTCACATGCGGGACACTTGTCAATAGTTTCAGGAACAACTCTACTCATGTAGTTGTTTAGGATGCGTGACCAACCGGATCTTAGTTGGGATAGGAACGATCTGGTGCTGCGAGGTAGCTGGACCTCGTTGTTGTTGTTGTAGCGACGAGTTGTGGTGCTATTCTTCTAGCTCCAAGTACAGATTCAGGAACTCTGCTACTGCCCTTGGGCGGTACCACAGATCTTCCTTCGTCAGGTCGGTTGGTTTCTCTGGACAATTGAAAAGGTGGTTAGCATCATGTGGCGTGCCCTCACATATGGGACACTTGTCAAAAATTTCCTGGTCAATTCTACTCATGTAGTTATTTAAGATGCGTGACCAACCGGATCTTAACTGCGCTAGGATGGTTCTGGTGCTGCGTGGCAGTTTTACCTCTTCGGAAGCGACTTGTGGTGGTTTGATATTAAGAACTCGATTCGGGGCGTAGTTCTTTATTGTGTCTTCAACGGTTTTGGTATGTAGATTTTTCAACCCCCTCTTATACGTAGGCTCGTCGATGTTATTTATGTCTTGATTGTTTTTAACATCATGTAGGAAGCATATCGCAGTCCTTATGTCTCTAGGTGGTTTTGTCATGGATAAGGTGTCATTGCAGGGATGCTGCTCTCTATGACAGGACCAAAGGTATTGTTTGGTAAGCATTTCGTGTTGGTGATCTCGGTGGGCCATCAAGTGACATCCGGTTGCTGTACGCAAGGCTGCATTCTGTGTTATCTGTAACTTATTCCAGTGAGTATCAGCGACTGGGGGTGTCCATATGGGAGCAGCGTAATTTATGAAAGGCCTTCCTATAGCTTTATATGCTGGTATTATTGTGTTTTATCCTTACCCCACGAACTACCCGCTAGAGCTTTCAGTGCGTTATTCCTGTTTTTAAGTTTTGTATTTACTTGTTGAGCATGGGCGTTAAATTTAAGTAGTGGATTGAATGTTACCCCCAGCATTTTTGGAATTTTGACAGTAGGAATTAGTATGAATTTTCAATGCAGATATTGAGTGTTGTATTTGCCTCCTTCGTCCATGTGGTGAAAAGTGTAGAAGTTTGCTTTTCAGTGGACAGTTTGAATTTTTTGGTTTTAAACCATTCATTCAAGGTGTTGAGGTAGGTGTTTAGGACATTGGTTAGTTGTTCCAGGTTGTTTCCTGTTGCAAGGACCGTGCAGTCGTCTGCATATGACGTGATAGTTATTCCTTCCGGTGATGCAGGTAAACTACTTAAGTAAAGGTTGAATAATGAAGGCGAGAGAACTCCACCTTGTGGGACTTCTTGTCTGAGCACTCTCATCTTAGATCTAGAGTTACGGAACTCAAAGTACGTTTAGCGGCCTCTTAGATAGTTGCACAACCAGCGCTTTATTAGACCTAGCAGATTGGTGTTGAATATGTCGTTCAGTAGTGCAGCATGTGTCACTGTGTCGAAAGCTTTTGACAGGTTAAGTGCAACTAAAATTGTTCTAGCACAGGGTTGTTTTTGGTTTAGACCATCGCTGATTTGGTTTTGGATTCTATGAAGCGCGGTGGTAATACTGTGAGCTTTCCTAAAGCCATGCTGATGTGACGCCAATTTGCAAGATTTTGTTAACCGAGATAGTAGTAGTACTTCTATCAATTTTGCAACCGATGAGAGGATAGAGATCGGTCTATAGGATTCTCCCTTTTCTTCAGGCTTGCCAGGTTTCAAAATGGGACTTATTCTAGCCGTTTTCCAGATATTTGGTATCTGGAGCGTATTTAGAGATGTGTTGAGTATGGTAGTGAGAAAGTTCAATCCTTTGGGTCCAATGTGTTTTAGCATGATGGCTTAGATGCCGTCTAGTCCGATAGCTTTAGATGGTTTGGATTTATTAATTCCGTTTTCCACATCTTCTTCGGAAAATATGATATCCTCGAAATTTTCAGTATTGAGTTTGCGCATATGTCTTAATACTGACCTAGTTTCTTTTTCATGTTTACTTTGCTTTTCTTTAAACTGTGTGTTGAATTTTGTTGCGCATTTTCTATGGTTTTCGGTTGGGATATCTTCGAAGGAGATCATGCAGTTGTTATGCGTTTGACGCGGTTGTGTTAAACCCTTAATCACCTTCCACAGGCTATTATTTGTGCCAAAATTTGACTTACTCACTAAATCTTTCTGTTTGTGTTCCATTACTAGTTTATTTATCTGCTTGTTCAGGTCCTGAATTCTAGAGTCAGTTGGATCTGCCTTACGGATGTCATCTCTTTGGGAGGACAGTACACAAGCTTCTTGTGGAAAGTTTGGTTTAATATTTTGTATTCTGTCGGCTGGAATGAAGCGAGATCTAGCTTTGTTAAAAATTTCTCTGAATATTCTTTCCCCAGAGAGGGCGTCAATTGGTAAAATTTGCTTACTGAATTCCAATTCAGTAAAATTGGTAAAATTATCCCAGTCTGCTTTGTTAAAATTAATGTATGTCTTCTTCTCGGACTTCATTTCGTTTAAGGAACGGCTTAAGGTGATTATGATCGGCACATAGTCTGATCCCAATGCAATTTCTGTTCTCCATTCAGCGATTGACATTAGTGACATGCTGGCAAGTGAAACATCTGGAGACGAGTATGAGTTATTTGTTACTCTTGTTGGTTGTGGTTCATTGAGGACTCCAAAGTTGGAGCCGTCAATTTGATCAGCAATATTTTCACCTCTTCTGCCAGTGTTCAAGTGTGAGTGCCATAGATCGTGGTGAGCATTCATATCGCCGAGAATTGGACAGTCTTTGGTATAAAATAAATGTCCTATGGACGGTTCATAACCTATATTACAACTGCTTACAGGTGGAATATAAATATTAACTAGATTTATCTCCGGATTTTATTGTAATACCTAGTTGTTCTAGGTGTTTATCAGTTCCGGGTACTGCTGGTAATATGGTTGTACGGTAGATAATGGTTTTGTGTATGATAAAGGCAAGGCCACCACCTTTGTCCTTCCCTCCATCCAGTCTTATAATTCTATAATCACAGATACTATCACTAATCTTAGATCTAACATTTAATTTGGTTTCTTGTAAAACCGCGACTAGAATATTGTTTTTATACATAAAGTTGATGATGTCATCGATTTTGTTTAAGAGACCGTTACAATTTAGCTGCATTATTTTCACATCACTGTGTAGGATGTAGTGTTTGCCCTTAAAATGTTTTTGCATATTGTACAATGCCATATTTTAGTTGGTCCAGGATTTCTTTCAATTCCGGCCATGACGAGGCGAATCTGAAGCAGTGAGGCCAGTGACAACTGCTTCTTTATCCAAAAAATGGAGCGTCGGAGTAGCACCTTTCGTCGAAATGTTTGTGATGGTCCTTGATCGAAACTGGGTTCCGAGTACTTCTGGGGCGTATACCCGTCCATCTTGAGAAGCTAGACCTCGTCAGTGACTTTTGGTGGCTTTCTATTTAGAACGTAGTTCCTTATTACGTCTGCACTCTTCAACAGTTTTCAATAGTGCTTTTAAGTAGTTCTATACGTAAATTCGTCAATTGATAAGGTGCAAGGATGTTGCTCTTTGTGACAGGTCAATAGATATTATTTGGTTAGGATTTCATTATGTTCACGAACCGGCTATATGTTACATTGTTACATTCCTCGTGCAAATGATCTCTGTAGGCCATCAAATGACATACGGTTGCGGTTCGCAAGGCAGCGTTTTGTGTTGTTTGTAACATATTCCATTGAGTTTCGGCAACTTTGGGTGTCCATATGGGTGAGCATAGTTTATAATCGGTCTTCCTATTGTTTTGTAAGTTGTTATTATGGTATTTTTAACTTTGCTCCATGAACCGCTAGTGCTTTCGACGAAAGGTGCAAATCCGTCGTTCCATTTTTTGGTACAGAAGCAGCGGTCACTGGCCTCGCTGCTTCAAACACTCCTCGTTATGGCTGGTATTAAAAGAAATCAAGGACCAACTAAAATATGGCACTGTACAGTTTGTAAAAACATCTTAAGGGCATACACAACATATACGCAGTGTAATACCTGTAAGGAGTGGTGCCACCTCAAGAACTGCCCAGGTCTTGTAGCTAATCGATAATTGATGTTAAATGTGATCATTAGGTTAGAAGAATGGCTTAAGGTTAGCCGTTAAGTTAAAGTGCGAGCAAGTTCTTTTAAAAATGTGTTTAGATCATTAGGTTAGAAGAATGGATAAAGGTTAGCACATAAAATTTTGTCCAGGGAAAATGCTTGTTGTTGTTTAACTTAAAAGTTTATTGGCAATTTTGGGTTTGAAATGAAGCTTTCATACTATCTCCTGAAGGCTGAATTTTGGGCATTTCTTTCGATGTTCCAAAACAGTCGGATTTGCCTCAGCGTTTCTCGAACAAAGTGAATTTCAATGATATAGGGAGGCTGTAAAATTTAGTACCACAATTTAAAAATTAAAAGGCACCGGAAAAACTTTTGTTAGAAATTGACATAATCGAAAGTTTTGCCACTTTCGATCTGTGAATTTCATCTTATTCGTTTTCAATTTTCTGGTATTAAACAGCTGTTAGCTTTTCGATACTATAGGTCCGATTTACGAGATTTTTATTATGTATTTAAATGTTAAATAGTCTACGTTAGCTTCTAAGAGGCAATTTTGCCATCTTCGAAAACATTTTTTATTGTGGTTTCATTATTGAAAAGGGAACGAATTTATTAACCCCGAATTGAATGGTTTCAGTCAAGCTTTGAGCAGAATCGTTTACATCATCAGTATAACAATGACGATCGAAATAGGAAACTCTTGTTTATATCGGTTTTGATAGGTAAATTTTTTTATTATTTAGTTAAACATGTTTAGCACACTAAAGATACCATATCCACTAGAGAAGGAGATGGGGAAAATTCATCGGGAAAAAACTAAGAGTGGCATTGAGTTTTATTTGACCAGTCTATTAAAATAATCGTTCTGGAAAGCCATAGTTGTTCTACTACGAAGCATTTTATGTAGTTCAACGTTGGTCAAAATATTGACCTATTTTTGGTCATATTTTTGGTCTGGAAAGTTATGGAAAGTCAAGGAATTTTGTTTTGAAAAAATAGTGGACACCATGAATTTTTCAAGTTCAAAGATATTACCAGAAAAAACAATCACGGAAACCATTACAATATCAGATGATGAAAAATCAAATAAATCAACAAATGGAACAATTGAGAAAGAAAGAGAATCTTCGGAGTATTTATCAAAACTGAAAGGATTGAATGAATCTATACTGAAATGGATCACAAAACATATTAATGAAAATCCATTATGTATATTAACTCCGATATTTAAAGATTACGATAGTCATTTAAAAAACATAAAAGAAAATAATAAAGAAGAATCGACAACTACAACGAATTCCAGTTTGCCATCAAGCGGTTCTGCTCCTGCTTTTAATTGGGGAAGCAAACTGAGTAAACGCGGGTTCGCAACCAACTGGATTTTCTTTTGGTACAACTAAACCAACAGACTCTTCTATACTCAACAAAACTGATGACAAGAACAAAAATAAAATGGTTGATATATTTAAGTAAACATCAAAGGAAGCTGGTGAATTTGTTTTAACTCCACAAAAAGCGTTTACATTTGCGAATGTTCAACCGTTTTATGAGGGTAGGTACATTAAACAAATTTATAACAATTTGAAATATAATTATTGTTATTTTAGGTTGTAGCAGCTTTAGGGTGACCAGATATTTCAAATCAGGAAAGAGTATAGAAACTGAAATAGTACCTTATAATCATTTACGCCATATGGAAGCATACTAGAAGAGGTCGACTTAATTTTTATATTAAAAATAAAACAGTTGAGTTTTAAATTTTAAATCTTTATTTCAATAACATTGGTTACATTTATTAAAATTAAAATAATTTCTTTTTGTTTATCACATTACAGAAAATTCGTACTCTGTATTAAAAATATATTAAATAAAAAATACTATGAAATTGGAAATTAAGATCATATAATTTTGATATTGTTGTTGTTGTAGCAACAGAGCGGTGCTACTCCTCAGGCTCCATGTCCAGATCCAGGAACTCTGCTACTGCTCTTAGGCGGTACCACAAATCTTCCTCCGTCAGGTTGGTTGGTTTTCCTGGAAAATTAAACTGATTCCTTGTCAATTCTACTCATGTTGTTATTTAAGATGCGTGACCAACCGGATCTTAACTGCGCTAGGATGGTTCTGGTACTGCGTGGTAGTTTTAATTCTTCGGCAGCTATTTGTGGTGACTTGCTATTAAGAACTCGATTCGGGGAGTAGTTCTTTATTTTGTCTTCAACGCCTTTGGTATGAATGTTTTTACGCCCGTCTTATACGTAGGCTCGTCGATGTTACCGATGACTTAATTGTTTTTAACATCTTGTAAGACGCAGTTGGCAATCCTCCTGAATTGTTGTCATGAATAAGGTGTCATTGCAGCGATGTTCCTCTTTATGACAGGTCCATAGATATTGCTTGGTAAGCATTTCTATAAGTTCACGGACCGGAAATATATTACATTCCTCGTGTAGGTGATCTTGGTTGCTGTACGCAAGGCTGCGTTGTGTTATTTGTAACTTATTCCAGTTGGGGTCTAGACCAGCTTGAGAAGCTTCTGGCACACGGCTCTTGGTCGGAATTGGGCTACGAACGCTTCTGGGGCATGGCCCGTCCATCTTGAGAAGCTTGATGGTGCTGCCGTCGCTTTTGTTTCCCTATATTTGTTTTCCAGCTGAATCGATCCAGTATGATACTTAGGTATTTTGCTGGCTCTGTAAGCCCAAGAGACCATTCCTTCCAAGAACAAGAAACAACTAGATGCAGCCAGTGGAATAATTTCCGTCACAAGCTGACCAAGAGGAGAAAAGTTTGCCGTTGGATGAAGATCTGACACAACATAAATTCGATGAGACTATTACAAATGCAAACACAGATTTGAATGACACTTCTTCTGAGGATCTCGAATTTATAATGAGTGAAATACAAAGCTAAAATATTTTCAATCTCAAATTTACTTTTTGTTTTCAGTTTCAGAAAGTTTAAAGAAAAATCACTAGAAGAATTCAGATGTGAGATGTCCAGATGTGAGTTTTGTGGGAAAGAATTTTATACAAAAATTAGTTCAACAATCCATAAAAGGGACATGGTTGGACATAAATCTTTCAAATGTGAATTGTGCTCAAATCGATAAAAAAGAATCGTTTCAACGAGCATATACAAATTTCACATTCAAATTTTCGATATCAATGTAAGCTTTGTAAGAAATAATTCCAGCATTCGAACTATTTTTGACCCTATTTTTTATTTCAACGAATTGCTGAAAATCACCAGCAACCCAATAAATAGTTTTGCAGATGATAGAACTCTGTACAAGTCGTTCGAACCCCTTCCTTCAAATTGTAAAATGCACGAACGAATTAATCCTGCCCGCTGCCATAAACGTGAATAATGACCTAAAAAAGTCGCCGATTGAGGTGACCGATTTCAAGTCTACCAAAACACAGCTGTTGATTGTTTCCAGATCAAAGACTGAGTTCCTCAAAAATATTTTATTCAGTATGTGTGATGAACCATTAGGTGAATGTAAAAACATTTGTTTATTGGGTGTCACAGTTTCAAATGACTAACTCTGGAACGATCATGTAATGGCGATGGCAAAAAGCGCGTCTAGAAAACTCGGCCTCCTAAATAGATGCAAAAAATTTTTCACTCCATGTCAATTGCTCCATGTTTATAAGTCCTTTATTCGTCCGTGCTAAGACAAGATGTTCTGCAAGGTGGAGTTTTCTCACTTTCATTCTTTAATCCCTACTTAAGCTTACCTGCCCCATCAGAAGGATTAATCAGCACGTCATATGCAGGCGACTGCTCGGTGCCTGTAACAGGAAACAACTTGGAACACCTTATCGATATCCTAAATACTTACCTTAATATTCTGAATAATTGGTTCAAAACAAGAAAATTGAAACTTTCAACTGAAAAGACCACTTCAACACTTCACCACATGGACGAAGGAGGTAAATACAACACTAAGCATCCAAAATTGTTGGGGGTAACATTCGATACACTGCTTAAATTCAATTCTCATCCACAACAAGTGAACTCTAGATTAACAAACAGGATTAATGCATTAAAAGCACGAGCAGGTTGTTCATAGGGCAAGTATAAAAATACAATAATTACAACGTATTAAACAATAGGCCGACTTACTATATAGACCCAAGTTGCTGACACTCACTAGCTAGGAAGTTACAAACAACACAAAACGCAGCTTTGCGAACCGCAACTGGTTGTCATTTGATAGCCCACCGAGATCGCTTGCACAAGAAAATAACATATTGTAGGTCCGTGAACATAATGAAATGCTAACATCGATTGGCTTGTCACAAACAGCAACATCCTTGTAATAACACCTTAGCAAGAATTGAATCATCAAGCGAAATCAGGACAGCAATATGCTTTCTGCATGATGTTAGAGAAAACCAAGTACCTAGTAGCATCAACGAGATTACATGTATAACAGGCTTTAAAATACACTCTCAACTAAAGCTGTTGAAGACGTTATCAGGAACTACGCCCCGATTTGAGTTCTTAACAGAAAGCAAAAAGAATCACTGTCGAAAAGGTTGTCCCACACGTGGGATAAGTGTCCCGCATGTGGAGGCCTGCCGCACAATATAGATCACTTATTAATTATCAAAAAAAATTCTTTCAGTACTACATTAAAAAAAATTTATTTATATTAATTGTAATAATTGTAATTGAAATACATGAGTAATATAATCAAAATCAAAAACTAGTCATTTTAATCAATTATATCTCCCCATGGAAAGGGGGCGAAACAGACACCAAATAGCTATTACTAATGGGGAGTGCATGATTTATCATACACTTGGCTTAGTATCTGAAATCTATAATTTGTATCCTTGTATTGATTGTAATTGATAAACTTTGTGAAGTTTTATGATATATTTTAAACCAGAGTTTTCATATGGGCGCGATATTGTCTTCAATATTAATTTGTTTTCAGATAAAAGCGATAGTTGCATTATTATATCTCTTGAAATAAAAATTTCAAATTCCATAAATATTTCTTTCAGCATGGTAGGCGTCTTAACCTGAAAATGAGCAAAATTTGGTTGGGCAATATTCAATAAAGGCACCGTTATTACCTGTATGAAGTAATTCTTTCTTCTTTCTCACTATTTAAAATTAACTTTAACATAGCATCTACTTCTATCACGCTAAACAAATAAGATTGTAAATTCATAGACCTTCGAAATTCCAAGGAAATTGAATGTGTTTTAAAAGTTCATCAGTTACATTTTTTAGAACTCCTGTGTTGCTCTCACATTTGCTGTGGTAGTAAGGTAGTTCAACCATTTTACAGCTCCATCAAATAAGAATTTTTCCTTACAATCTTCATCAATAGAATCGTATTCAAAGATTCACATCCATGTATTTTTATTTTTTAATCGGCAAAATGTAACGCCGACATATGTATTTAAATTTAATGTTTCTGCACCGGTTTTGCCAACTAAATAAGAAACAAATTAAAAACAAATTAAAACAAATACAGAAATTGGATTGTAAACAATCTTACCGGTTTGCTGCATTTTAAAAATAATAACTTTTCATTCTAATAACACTTTTGAAATACAAATTAAATTATTTCTCCAATTCTATTCTCTATTTTGACAGCTAAGTATATATTGAACTTTGAAAAACTAATTTCAAATGATTTAGCTGTCAAATTTATCTATAAAAATTTTGCTATAAAAAAATATGTAAATGTGTATGTAATTTTTTGCTGTGCTTGTCACTCATGTTGAAAACATCATTTTTTGTCTCAACAAGTTTTTCAGTAAAATTTACTGAAAAAACGTAATTTCAGTAAAATTGTATGTCATTTCCCATGTAAATGCGACTTTATGGTCCAAATACATGTGCAGAATTCTGCATGCAGCGAAATTAGAACATGTGTTGTTATATGAGAGCAATTACATGTAAATTCTGCATGCAGAAAAATTCTGCAAGATATCTCTAATTCTAATTTCGCTGCACAGAGGCAGTGCTACCACAATAAAAAAAAACAAAAACTACTTGAAAACTCAGATAAAAATTGATGATTTTGACATTTTGTTTGAAAATGAATTATTTTTTTTTTAACTCAAATAAAAATGAATGATATTTTTTTGAAAATGAAATTATTTTTGAAATGATTATTTGTTTATAAAGATATTCAAATATTCTAAATAATCCAAATCATAAAATAATTAAAACTAATATTGTTAATAAATAAATTTTTGGGAAAGGATTATCGGAAACAGTGGTATATGTAATTTGAACTTAAATTTTAATTTAGACATAAACGTTTTTACAGGCAACGATTCAATTATTTTCTTCTATCTTAGTTAAAGACAGTTTTCTTTAAATTGCGACAATTTTCATTTATAACTATTTCATAATACGTAAGAAAACGAACTGTCATTGTTACGAAAATTCTGCACGTCAAATATATAAAAATTCTGCACATCTATTTTAGATGCAGATATGCATGCAGCACTGCGTGCAGACTTTCTGCACATGTATTTGGACCATTACACAAGAAAAATGTTTTTTTTTATTTGGCAATTCACAAAAAATATATTTTGTTTTAACTTTTGAATTATTTAAATTTTTAAAATATTCTTATTATTTATTTTATTTACTTATTTTTGTATTTGTACTAAATATTATTTGGAATCAATGTTATAGACAACTTGAAATACACATACAAAAATAGGTTTCTAATATTTTATTTGAAAATATATTGACGAGAATCCTAAACAAAATATTTATATGAAGCATTATATGAAATCGTTCTAAAATTTCATTTACATTCGCGCCGGAATTTTTGATTATCCGGCATGGTTCAATCCCCGAGCATTTCGGATAATAGGGCTTTTACTGTATTATTTATCTCGAATTTTGATTTCTCACTAAATAATTCAATTCCACTAATTGGTATTCTCGTTCTCTTTTCGAGATAGCCTTTTTAGTACAAGTTCTAAGCTAGTACAAATTTTTGAAGATGGAATTCTTTTGTCAGTTTATTGACTTGTTTTTATTTGTGTTTCTTTCGATAGCTAGCTTACAAGTTCGCTATAGATTTTAGCTGTAAAATTGTTCTTCAGAATTTAATAAATAGTGTGTTTGAATAGTGTATTTTGCCACATCGTCCCATTTCCCTATTTCCGTCTGCCTTATCAAATCTGCGAGAAGCATACAAAACAATATGTTTTGTATATAAATTAAATAAATAATTTAATTTTTCGGCAAACGGCTGTAAAGTTTAACTTTACTGCCGCTAGGGAGTTAGCTAAAGTCTTACTTTTTAGCCTGACAGCAAAAGTAACGTCTAGCGACAGTAAAAGTAACGCCATTTTTATTTTATATTACGGAGGCTGTAAAGTAGCATTTGTTATTTGTTAGTTTGTTATTTTTTCAAACATATTGTATAACCATGACAGCAAAAAATAAGTTGAATCTCATATTATGAAATTTTGAAAAGGCTACTTTGATAAAAAAATTTTATTCATACAAATTTAAATGTTTTTTTCTCTTTTTTGGAAGTAATTATGACGGTACAAATTCATATTTATAAAAAGTTTTATGTATTAATTTCATATTTATAAAAAATTTAAACTGATGCGGCCGTTTGCGATGCAATTTAGTGGATTGTATATCGATTGAAGAATTCTTTCCGCACCCCGGTTTCAATCAACTTCATAATGATGATGAGATCACTAGTATTTGACGAACGTAAGTTATAGTTGGCAGTTAAGTAGGTTTGATGAGTACGGTTGGTACTTATTATGTGTGATGAAATATAATTAAACTCCAGTTGAAGTGTCACAGTTACATGTGACCACAATGTACAAATGATCAGCAATATACGTGATAACTTGACGATAAACTGAATAACAGTTGAAATACTATAATTATAAGCGACTATACAGTCGATGAAATTAATTAACAGCGTGACGTAAATTTACAGTTGATTAACAATACATGATGACGTCACGATGAACTTAAATAACGATGTAAATGCCTGCGTGTATCGCCTGCAAGATACATGTAACCACAATTTACAGTTGATTAGCAATATATGTGATAAATACGATAAACTGAATAACGGTTGAAATAAGTTGATTAACAATACATGATGACGTCACGATAAACTTAAATAACGATGTAAATGATATGATGATACGTGACAATATTCGATGAAAGTATAAGATGTATCGCTTAATAACGGTTGAAATAAGTTGATTACCAATACATGATGACGTCACGATGAACTTAAATAACGATGTAAATGCTATGATGATACGTGACAATATTCGATGAAAGTATAAGATGTATCGCTTAATAACGGTTGAAATAAGTTGATTACCAATATATGATGACGCGACGTCACGATAGACTTAAATAACGACCACAATGTACAAATGATCAGCAATATATGTGATAAATTGACGATAAGCTGAATACCGGTTGAAATACTATAATGATAAGCGGCTACAGTCGATGAGAGTGACCACAATGTACAAATGATCAGCACTATATGTGATAAATTGACGATAAACTTGATAGCGATTTGAAATGCTATACTGATTCGATGAAAATATAGAGTATATCGCTTGCAAGCTACTTGTATCCACAATTTACAGTTGATAAGCAATATATGATGCCGTGACGATGAAACTTAACTAACGATGTAACTGCTATAGTGATACGTGACCACATTCGATGAAAATATAAAGTGTATAACCTGCAAGCTACTTGTAACAACAATTTACAGTTGATTAGCAGTATATGATGACGTGACGATAAACTGGAAGAGACAACAATTCAGTAACCACCGAAAATTAGACAAACCAGACATCTTGAATCAGCTGCATCACCGAAGATGATCACAATAAATTAACTCAAAGTCTCGAATTATCCTTCCCTTCTTTCTGAACCTTTATTCAGACAACCAGAAATTGTTCTAGAACTCGCAACAACTAAATAAAAACAGCACATGTATATCAATTCACTTATTATTACACAACTTGGTACAAATCTTATTTCGAGGAAACAATCAAGCAAACTAGCTATTACATTAACAATTAACATTAATTTTTCTTTAAAATTATAAACATTTGCCACTTAACATATGTCTAGCTAATGGATTAACCATTTTCACTAAAAATACTAGACTGAACAAGATTTTTAATCAAAACGTGGATTAAATACAATTTTTACGTCATTTTGTAGATTCCTCAATCCAGCTGACGCGCTATTCGTTCAAAAACTTTATACAATACAAATGAATGAATAATTAAGATTATCTAATAATAACGCCATCCATTGACCGGTTAAACAAACAAACTGAATGACTACCTAACATTTATAATTATACTAGCTTCCCACCGTAGCAATTTGCTAGCTAGTATAGTTTAATAAAGTATAATAGCAACGGTGTGAAAGCAAACTATCACAACAATTATTTTAAATTTGCTATTTTCATTTGCTAGCTAGTAAATATAATACTTATCAAATAAAGTATAATATCGACGGTGTGAAACGTAATTATTATTTTATAGGTGAAATGTCATTTTATGAAATTTGTAAACATTGTGTTTTCTTGCGATTTTTAGCTTGTAATACATTTCTGATATTTAATAAATTAACGTGTATGTATTAATTGTTGATTATGATATGGATATGTTTAGTATAGCATTATAAAGGAATAGTACATGAAAAACGTAGTCAACGTAGACGTTTGGTTTTCGTGAGAGAATTATTTAAAAAAGACGTTATAGAATAAAACTTATATGTATTTTATGCTGTTCAAAAACAGTGGCAGGGCTGGTCTAAATCTAGTTTGATTTTCTCTGGGTTGTAAATTTCATTTTAAAAACTATAACGCTAATATCAAATATAAAATTGACAGTACGGTATTTTGATACATCAATTTTATTCTAGTGTCAAGTTAGGTTTGGTTTCCCACCGAAACATTATCTTTAATATAATATGAACGGTGAGAAATCAAACTAATATCAAATATTTGCTATACTACATAGTAAATTTCTGCGGTGGGAAACTACATAGTATTAGTTTGGTTTGTTTTGTTTGTTTACAACTGTCATGTTTGACAATTGTACACAAACGATTTTTAAAAATTTATACTCATATTTTAACTTAATATTTATATTTTGACTTAATATTTATATATCGAGGCGATGAACATTATAATAAGCCGTAACATAACCTGAAATTGATGTGCCCATGTTACAGTGATTTGCGCTATCCGATAGAAATTGTATGAAATAAATGAAGACTAGTAATGGCAAATTGTGCTCTGTTGGAAAACCATGAGAAGAATGTGATACTGAAGAAAAATACTTCTCTTCATGGGTTATCTGAGCGCTGGGTTATCTGAGCGATGACGGCGAAGAGTTAAGGCCCTTTCAGACTGGTTAGACGTTTGAGATTGACGCAAGCTATTGTATGACAAAAACTGCTATAAATTCCATCTGCCCAAATGAGCGAAGACTAGGTGACGGAATGTGATGGTGTGATAAATTGTTATTAAATATGAATGAGGTTTCATGAATGATTCTACATGTTGCGACAAGAATTCCTGTACTCGTAAATACGAAAACGCATATGGAACGCGATGATCATTACAAATAGGTATGATATAATCTAGAAATGGTACACCCATGTTGGTATGAATTGTGTTGTCAGATACCGTCTACCACAAGTAAGCGAAGAAACAAGATGGCAGAGTGTAATCTGAAAGGAAGCTATGATAGATGCTGTGGTAACGAAGAATACGTCTCTTCATAGTTCATGTCAGCGATGCTAGTCAGTTTGAACATGGATGAACTCTGAGTTATGGGGTCAGTCTGGAATTGATACACCAATCGTACGACGAATTATACGGTTAGATACAATCTGCCTCAAGTACGCGACGAATAGAATTGGCAGAATGTAATCTGAAGTAAAGCTATGAATGAGAGTGTAATAACGAAGAAAAATTTCTCATCCCAGCTCACGTGCTGGTGATGGTTGATATAAACCACAACAAACCCAGACCGTTACGTTGACGTGGATGGATTAGTTACCTAATCATCACACTGAAGTAAATACAGCTCACACCTGCTGTATTTCCATGGCTTGACGAAGGAGAATCTCAATATTATGTTTAATACGCTTTGAATAATAAATATCTGAAGCAGGATTTTAGTTAATACTCTCGAATGAGGTATATACATAGCTTGAGAACGAAATCTAACAAACTTTAGGTTTTGGGTAATTCTAATAAAAGAAACCCACTAGTAAACACAGCTCGAGTAATTGTTTATGCTGTGTGGACATAGCTTGACGAAGTGTCAAGTTTTTAAGTTTAAGTATGCCTCAAATAATTATCTGAAGCAACATTTCAGTTAATAAACTCTATAGGAGAGTTATTACATAGCTTGACGAAATGTTCTCTCAAGAGTTAAGTTTGAGTATGCTTCGAATGAAATTATTCGAAACAACATTTTCGTTAATACACTCCAATGAGAGGTATGTGCATAGCTTGAGGACTCTCAAGATATAAGTTCGAGCATGTTTCAAATAAAATTATCTGAAACAACATTTTAGTAAATACTCTCTATAATGAGAGAGATATATTCATTGCTTGAGGAATAATGGAATGAAGACAACACAAACACAACTGTGATAATTGGTTTTTACTCAAACCTTGTAAATTCAACTATTGATTGACGAGGTACTATTTTTAAAAAATTGTGATATTGAATAAAATATTTAAGCATTAATCGTTAATAATTTCCACGAATGTTTGTGTAGTTTATTGAGAAATTAAGCTCCATGAAGCCGCATGAAAACAGTGGGCTTTTGAAAAGCAATCTCGAACGCTACACATCTGTGGATAGATTTCGCTGAAGCGACACCTGCTGTGAATCATTCAACATCAAGATTTAGTATTGCGCTGATTCGTGTTACTGAGCGTTTCAGAATGGAGTCAGCTGGGTTAATGGAAATGACAATTAGCTCAATTTAAAATGGCACAACGATTGTACAACCAAATTGAGCTGTCGGACACACTCTGTGACAAAGAGTAGACCACATGAATGCTGCTTGTTGGATATGATGAAGATTACGAGCTCCAATGAAGTTGGCAATGTTGTGGAAGCAGAATTTTTAAAACCCATCACAATCCGCTACGTAATACCATACATACGACGCAACCAAGCTCTAAAAGGATCAGCTGATTAGTTAATACCGATTTCCAACTGGCCTGCTTTGAGACGAAACACGCGAACAGACATATGAATCATGTGTTAGTTGCATTTGAGCACGCATCTTGAGCTAATAGAAAGGGCCTGCAAAAGTTAAATGTCGACGATTAAAGCTCGGTGCTACAACCTGAATTATCAATTTGGCAGACGGAAATGACAAAATATAAAATTCTAATTCAAACGAAATCATTTTCGGTTTGTAACATAAACTAGACGAAAGACGCGTGAGAATAACTAATGACTTTTATTCCTACTGAAGACAAACATTTTTACTAAATTATAATTAAACCTATAACGACTTAAGATACTACCGAACCATTAGCTACAAAATATTGAATTAAAACGAATTCTAATGACGAATACTACTAATACAAATGAGGCATGTTAGCCATTTTGCAAGGACACATTGGTTAATATTGGAAAAATTGTTTGATTTTGTCTCAACGACTATACGACGAAGGTGGGCTGTCAGACACACTCTACCAAGGTAACGAAGAATGAGACAAGAGTGAACATCTGTTGGAATTATGATAGCAACAAGGAGAACGACGAAAAATTAATGAAGCTAACACATCCAAATACCAGCGGATGTTGGACAAACCAATATCAAAACTTCCATGTTGACTGACGAACGATGTAGATTGAATAATTAATTATTTCACACCTAAAACCGATGATTTCGAAATGATCCGATGAATAAATTGGTAATTTAATATTGGAACATCCGATGAATATGCTATTTAATCTACTAGAATCCGATGAATATAATACATAATATAACAGAATCCTAAAAATAACAATTAATCTAATAAGGTACGACGAATGATTTAAAAATACGACAGAACGATTTTCTAAAATATTAACGAAGACAACAATTGTATCTGGAAATCACATTCTACTAAGTACGACGAAACGAATAGTGACTCCAAACTATTAACGAAAAATCGCATTCTACTAACAAGGTACGACGACAAATGAATAACGATTTTCAAAATATTAGCGAAGACAACAATTATATATGGATATCACATTCTACTAAGTACGACAAAACGAATAGTGACTCCAACTATTAACGAAAAATCGCATTCCAACAAGGTACGACGAAACGAATAACGATTTTCAAAGTATTAGCGAAGACAACAAATTTAATTTTAGAAATCACATTCTGTTAAATTACGACGAGAGGAATAATGATTTCAAATTAGTAACGAAGAATTTATTGAAAATCGCATCCCAACAAAGTACGACGAAAATGAATAGTGATTTTCTGATATTGCCGACGATAACAAATACATATTGACGAAGATAACAAATTTACTTGGAATTCAAATTCCATTAAAGTAGTGACGAAATTTTTTAAATTGTTAATTGTTAATTGTTAATTAATTGGTTCAATCTCCGACGTGCTCACCGACACAGACTTAACTTGAGCAATTGCAATATCTAATATAGTTTATTTTGTAACAAATTCACTTCACAGGGTTTCAACAACTAAGTTATAATGAATTTCCAAATTAAATTTCACCTCTTGAATTTACTCTACTTTAACAATTACTTTATAATTAAAATATAATCAAAATATAATATAAATTCTCTTTTTTTTTTTTAAAAAATACCTTGATGTGAGTGTTGCCTGTGTAGAATCCGGCTCGAAGGACCAATGATGCGGCCGTTTGCGATGCAATTTAGTGGACTGTATCGATTGAAGAATTCTTTCCGCACCCCGGTTTCAATCAACTTCACAATGATGATGAGATCACTAGTATTTGACGAACGTAAGTTATAGTTGGCAGTTATTTAGGTTTGATGAGTACGGTTGGTACTTATTATGTGTGATGAAATATAATTAAACTCCAGTTGAAGTGTCATAGTTACATGTGACCACAATGTACAAATGATCAGCAATATATGTGATAACTTGACGATAAACTGAATAACAGTTGAAATACTATAATTATAAGCGACTACAGTCGATGAAATTAATTAACAGCGTGACGTAAATTTACAGTTGATTAACAATACATGATGACGTCACGATGAACTTAAATAACGATGTAAATGCTATGATGATACGTGACAATATTCGATGACAGTATAAGATGTATCGCCTGCAAGATACATGTAACCACAATTTACAGTTGATTAGCAATATATGTGATAAATTGACAATAAACTGAATAACGGTTGAAATAAGTTGATTAACAATACATGATGACGTCACGATAAACTTAAATAACGATGTTAATGCTATGATGATACGTGACAATATTCGATGAAAGTATAAGATGTATCGCTTAATAACGGTTGAAATAAGTTGATTACCAATACATGATGACGTCACGATGAACTTAAATAACGATGTAAATGCTATGATGATACGTGACAATATTCGATGAAAGTATAAGATGTATCGCTTAATAACGGTTGAAATAAGTTGATTACCAATATATGATGACGCGACGTCACGATAGACTTAAATAACGACCACAATGTACAAATGATCAGCAATATATGTGATAAATTGACGATAAGCTGAATACCGGTTGAAATACTATAATGATAAGCGGCTACAGTCGATGAGAGTGACCACAATGTACAAATGATCAGCACTATATGTGATAAATTGACGATAAACTTGATAGCGATTTGAAATGCTATACTGATTCGATGAAAATATAGAGTATATCGCTTGCAAGCTACTTGTATCCACAATTTACAGTTGATAAGCAATATATGATGCCGTGACGATGAAACTTAACTAACGATGTAACTGCTATAGTGATACGTGACCACATTCGATGAAAATATAAAGTGTATAACCTGCAAGCTACTTGTAACAACAATTTACAGTTGATTAGCAGTATATGATGACGTGACGATAAACTGGAAGAGACAACAATTCAGTAACCACCGAAAATTAGACAAACCGGACATCTTGAATCAGCTGCATCACCGAAGATGATCACAATAAATTAACTCAAAGTCTCGAATTATCCTTCCCTTCTTTTTGAATCTTTATTCAGACAACCAGAAATTGTTCTAGAACTCGCAACAACTAAATAAAAACAGCACATGTATATCAATTCACTTATTATTACACAACTTGGTACAAATCTTATTTCGAGGAAACAATCAAGCAAACCAGCTATTACATTAACAATTAACATTAATTTTTCTTTAAAATTATAAACATTTGCCACTTAACATATTTCTAGCTAATGGATTAACATAGCTTACACTTTTTGCCGTAGGCTCTTGGCGTAATTCGTTGAATAACATATTTGTTTGACACTTGTTTTTTACGCACGTTAATATAAATTTAAAAAAAAAAAAAAATAAAAGATTAAATTTTATTTTTATGATTACTCTATATATTTCGTCTTTTTAGGACATCCTCAGGAGTAATGTCGTTTAGTTTGATATATCGGTGTTTATATACAAGATAATTTTAACTAATACTAACAATCTCAAAATTTTGTGACTCTATACATAACAAATTCCTAAAATAATTACATTTAACTTAAAAGAGAAGGAGGAAACATACAATAAAACTTAACAATAATGTAAACTTAACATACATTGTTATTATTGTTAAGTTTTATTGTATGTTTCCTCCTTCTCTTTTAAGTTAAATGTAATTATTTTAGGAATTTGTTATGTATAGAGTCACAAAATTTTGAGATTGTTAGTATTAGTTAAAATTATCTTGTATATAAACACCGATATATCAAACTAAACGACATTACTCCTGAGGATGTCCTAAAAAGACGAAATATATAGAGTAATCATAAAAATAAAATTTAATCTTTTATTTTTTTTTTTTTTTAAATTTATATTAACGTGCGTAAAAAACAAGTGTCAAACAAATATGTTAATGGATTAACCATTTTCACTAAAAATACTAGACTGAACAAGATTTTTAATCAAAACGTGGATTAAATACAATTTTTACGTCATTTTGTAGATTCCTCAATCCAGCTGACGCGCTATTCGTTCAAACACTTTATACAATACAAATGAATGAATAATTAAGATTATCTAATAATAACGCCATCCATTGACCGGTTAAACAAACAAACTGAATGACTACCTAACATTTATAATTAGTTTGGTTTGTTTTGTTTGTTTACAACTGTCATGTTTGACAATTGTACACAAACGATTTTTAAAAATTTATACTCATATTTTAACTTAATATTTATATTTTTATTTTTAGGAAGCTTTTCCAGCGTCAACATAAACGTTTGCCGAAAAAATAGTGTATTTAATTCGGAGCTAAAGTAACTTTTTGTGTTTCGTCTATAATCGTCGGCCTCCCTGCGGTCGGCCGTCAAACTATAGACTCAACCCAAAAAGTATCACTTTAGCTCCTAATTAAATAATGTACTATTTTCTAAAATAGTTATTGATCAATAATAAAATAAAATATCGTTAACTCCCACGCGCCAAATCCATATTCTCCTCTAAATAATTAACTAAAATTTCTTTTGGCATGATTACTTGAACTTAGGCGCAAGCGGATTTTTTTTTAATGTTTTTAGGGTAATTTAAGTAAATGTAGTAAAAGGGACAGTTTTGATCTGTTTATCTTATATACACTAGTGAGCCTACATAAATAGAGAGTGGACAGGTAATTTTCGAAGTGGACTGTTCGAAAGAATTCAATATGGCGGCTGGACTGTTCGAAAGATTTTTATCAAGGTATTAGTGCGTATATTATACTAGATATTATTAGTTGTCATTCTAGTTGTTAATATTGTAAGTTTTGTTTTTGTGATTTTGTAAAAGTTTAAAAAAAGTGTATAAAAGCTAAAAAGTCTATAAAAGCTATAAATGAGAGAATAAAACCGATTCGTCTCCCAACTCTAAAACAAGCAAACCAAAGTTTTCGTAACAACATAACAAAAGTTTCAGGATTTGGATTGACAAATAGTAAACTTTAGGGGAAAATCGAGTTATGGAGGTTTTTGTTAATTATTTATTTATTTTAGGCGGTTCCGTTTCGCAACAGTTACAGCAAACAAGTATACGAATTATTTCAAACAATGAATGTGCAAGAGTTTATTCTTCTGAGGTAGTAATCGCATCAACTATTTGTGGTCTAGGACTTGAATTGCCGAATCAATGTACTTGTAATGGTGATTCAGGAGGACAATTAGTATTAATAGAAAACGATGGTTATACTCAGATTGGCGTTGTGTCGTTTGTCTCATCAGCTGGCTGTAGTAGTGGTAATCCTTCAGGGTATATTCGTACGGCATCATTTCTTTCTTGGATAAACAAAATAACAGGAATTGAAATTCACAACTAATAAACATTGCAAATAATCAAAAAATATTATTAATAAATTTATATAAAAAAAAAAATTTTCCCAGAAACGAATAATAAATAATTCTATATTACCATGCTAACAAAAATAAATACAAAGCCAAATACAATAAAATATATAACGTTGTTAATAATGATTGTGGTGGGGTTGGTGAAGTTTCCTGTATGGATTGAGGCGGTGGAGTTTTTTGTTTATCAACTCCATTCATCATTTTTGGTTGAACACCATTATTATTTACTACTTTATTCTTGTGTTTCTGTTTAGATGATTCGTTTACTTTAACACCACTGATTTCTGAATTATCATCAATTTTTAATTTTTTTCAAACGATGAAAATGTATTTTCATTTGCTTGTACTTTAAGAGAGTTTTTAGAGAAATCACCACTTTGCCGATCTTTCGCTTTATTCAGAACATCACGAGCTAAAAATTTACGATCATTACAAATTTGACCGTTTTGATTCATAAAATTATTTATAAAATTAGGAAGTGATTCCCAACTTGGATCGTTCCAGCCGGGAGTAGATTTACAGCTTTCATAAGAACTTGCATATTTTCCGATGTCCACATTGCCGTTTTATCAATTACTTTAACTGATGAATTTTGATTAGATGATGATTCAGATTTAGTTTTATTTGAAAACAAAGCTCTACGTTCTTCTTCGATTTTATTCTCGATATCATTTAATGTTTTCATAAAAATATTCCGACTACCTTTTAGAAGTTCTCTGTTGAATTCAAACAATTACAGGTTGATGACCTTCAGTACTACAATCAATGAAATGAAATAAAATCAACACTAATATTAGAGAAACTTATTTTGTGTATCTTAAATTTTGCACGAACATGAGACTATAAAATATTTACCTAATATTTCATAAGCCCTTGTTATACAGGTAAAGTAATCATCTTCTGTTTTAATATAGCTTCTCCTTGAGCTTTCCTTTTTTCCGGATGATGTTTCAAAACAATTTTCCTATACGCTCTTTTAATGTCATCGTCAGACGCATTATAACTAAAAAATAAATGTTAATATTACTCCAATATAAAATTATGATCACTTAAATGTCAATAATTACCGATGACTTTTTAAACCCAAAACAGCATAATGATCTTGATCTTGCTATTCTTTTGGATTCAAACTTCTTAAATAATCAACATCAATAAATATATCGAGATCTTGATCGGAAACCTTTATCGATGAATTCTCCGCATTAATCAAGCCTTTTCCATCGTTCAAGTGTCTTGTATGATATTTTATGTTATGTCTACCAACATTTTGTATTTGTTTTACAATTAATGGACTTATTAATGAAACCGTTCCAATATTCCGACTACTATTCTCCATTATCATCAAAATACAGAGATCTGATTGCACAAAATAAAAAAAGAAAACCGCGGCTTTAACCTCAAACACGTGGGATATTTTAATTATAATACATACAATTAAAACATTCAAAATTCACTAATAGCACTTAAACCATGTAGGATTATAATAACTTAATTAATTATTATAAAAAAAAATTTGATATTTTACATAATAATATCATTTTCACGCTTTATATTTCGTTATATAATTATAATGAAATGTGAGTTTTAAATGTCAAATGACTTTTTTTGTTTTTGTTTACTTTCGAAATGGCGGCCATATTTTTCGAAAAGCTATGGCGATTTGTATGTATTGGTACGAAATTTTTGACTTCGTTTTCATTTTTACAGATAATTTAGGATTTATAAATTTTTTTCTTCTCTACAAAATTTAATTATAATTGCATATTAAGAGGCCCAAATGATTTTTTTGCAAATCTGAGATAATAAGCATTTTATTTAAAATTAACGGAAACTAACGGAAACTGTCAGTTTCAACCTGTCCACTCTCTATTTATGTAGGCTCACTAATATACACATAGGAAATCGGGATAGTAAATTTTGTAGAAGGAACATATTTGAATAACATCGTATCAAAAAAGTGTAATTTTGTGATTCTATATCAAATAGAAAAACATCTTGGCGCCTAAGTAGATATCTTTTTGATTTATCGTAACTTTTTTCGACATTTTTTTCTCCATTTTTGTGGGTCTATACAAAATTTCAAAGCAATCGCATGTCGTCTATAAATTCGTTGACGAGATAATTTGACAGTTCATCCCACAAATGCGGAATTTATTTTCTCATTCCACTGAATCTGAATGCAAAAATCCCATTTAGTACGAAATCTCATTCCACGAAATAATTCCATACAACCGAAATCTAGCTGCTAGCTACTTTTTTTTTTCGTTACTTCAAACATTTATTGCTCAGTGCTAATTTCAATTTAAAGAGAGAAGTTGTGTTCTTGCGTCTTTAAATTTTACAAATAGATTTAGATTTTACATAGTTTACAAGATAAGAAATCTTTTTCTTTAAAATTAATTATTTAATGTAAAATAATTTAAGATAGTTAAAAATAATCATTAATCTACTTTTTAAAAAATCATTAATTAAAAAAATTAGAATTAAGGAAACATTAAAATGAAGTATATATTATTGTAATGAATTATTAATATAACTAATTAATTGGTTTATTGGGTTAAACTATTAAGTCTTATAAAATAATTCTTGACCCCCCCCCCCCCCCCCCCAATGGAAAATTCTGGCTACGCCACTTGTGAATGTATTGCATCGATAAGCTGTCCAAGAGGTGGCGCGCTCTCTCCACTGCTTTTGAGTTGCTGATGATCTCCTCCCCAAGCTAAACGATTCTAGCTCCAACACTGTATTACATGTCGATAACTGATTGTCATGGTTGAGTCCAGATGGCTAAGAACATCTTGTCAAAGTAATATATCAAATTGGAAATGTTGGTCAACACCCAAACAAGTATTCTCGTTTCAGGACTAGGAGAAACCTCAAAATTCATTCATTCCTGTTTTTAGGAAGAAGCTGATACAAAGATCGAAATGGGTTGGATACTTAGGTAAGATCTTGGAAATATCTTGGAAATACTGGGCTATCATTTTGAAAACGTACATTTTTTGCCGATTTTTAAATTTTTGATTTTTAAAAAATCTGTAATTTTTATATATTGTTTGTAGTCCCTGGGCCGGCGCCGATTTCATGTGATGATTACCACATATTTTATACTTCGTGGGGCGCCTGTCCTTGACGAGCCCGAAAACAATTGTTCTGCCATTTTTCTCAAATCGGCCGCTTTTGCGTTCGGCAAGCTCCGACAAATGCCGATTACCCGGGATCTTGTAAATTTTTATTTTTTTTACTATGGGGCTTGGAAATTTGATTTAAAACACGAGGGTAACCTTGTCCGACAAAAATTTGTCTGCTTTTGTCTAGTCCGACAACCCAAACATACAAAATGTCAGTTGTCGGACTCGAGAATAGCAGACACATTGTCGTCGGACAAGCTTTCCCTCTTGTTCTAAAACAAATTTCCAACCACCACAGTTAAAAAAAAAATGTGTTAGCAAATTTACAAGATCGCGAGCAATCGGCCCTTTTCGGAGCTTGCCGAACGCAAAAGCTGCCGATTTGAGAAACATCGCAGAACAAATTTTTTCGAGCTCATCAAGGACAGGCGCCTCACGAAGTATAAAATATGTGGTAATCATCACATGAAATCGGCGCCGGCCCAGGGACAATTGTATTGACGAAAGAAAAAAAATATTCTGGATTTTTTTTTTAGCATTCTGTGTCGGAGTGGTTGAATTTTTGAGGTTTTTTCACGTATTTTTGGTAATGGTAGCAATGGTTTGTTAATAGGTCCCATAAATTTCATACGATCTACGTATATTTTTGCAAGTAAAAAGAAAAATAGTTGAATAATCGAAATTTGAAAGTTGGAAATTAATGATGTATCTCTTTTCCGCTAGGAGGCGCGTTAAACCTTGGTTTATTTCAAAGGACATATTTCAAAAATCGTTCTTTTTTTGGTTTTTCACAAGTTTTAATGTAAACACATGTAGCTATGAAATTTAAAAAAAGTCAGACAAGTGCGAATAAAATTCGCTCGTCAAGGGTTCCGTGAATGTAAAGAAAACAATATCAAAATAATTTACATAAAGTTGTGTTGTAAAGGGTTTATATTGCCAGACCATAGACACATAAAAACTAAATGGTTCATCGTAAATATCAATAGTTAATGTCAATCTCATCTAAATTGATCGAAATGATATAAAAAATATTACTTTAGGTTAAATGATATCCATAGCTATTTATGGTAGCTAAGGAACGAATCAATTCTGTTAAACAACGACGAAATTTAGGGGTGGAGTGGTGTTAACGCTAAAAATAGGACTTTTTTGACAATAATTCAAAAACTGTGCATCGCAAGATTCTAAAATGATTGTTATGTTTCTTAATTTTGGTGTTCTTTCAAATAACACTCATGCGAGCCAAAAAACCTTTTTTTCACGATTCCCCACTCCTATTCCCTAAACACGTAGACTTAAAACTACTTGAGGCTTCGCTATATTTTTCGTTAAGGGTTTATCAAATTTCCTATCTCTATGAATTTTTTCAAATTTTTCTGTCAATCAACGAAGAAACGTATAGGGGGGGGGGGACCAACTTTTTGTTGCACTTTTTTGAGAATAAATCAAAAACGGTGCATCGCAAAATTCTAAAAAAACTGTATTGTTTTTTAATTTTGGTGCTCTATCAAATGACATCCCACTCATGCGGGTCAAAAAACAATTTTTCACCCTTCCCCACTCCCATCCCCTAAACACATAGAAATAAAATCACTTGAAGCTTCGCTATATTTTTCGTGTTCCATAGAATTATAGGCTCATCGCTTTACTAAAATTTTCAGTTCTTTCTATAGCAACAATTTTTTTGTGTTAGATTACATAAGTTCGACATTTAGGTCGGTGCTTGAAAAACAACGTATAATTTTAACAATATTTAAAATTAACAAAAGATCAATGTTTGACTTAAACAATAGCATATTAAACAAATATTAACCATAAAATAATTGCAGGTTATCGAACTTACCATTCAATTAAAACTCAACATTTTCTAAAGTTATACAAGAAATTTAATAAACCAGTAATTATGAATGGATTACAAACGTGGATCTTAACACAAACTAACAAATCACATCAATCTGATTTGAACCTTGAGAATTTACGCCACCTTTTGGGCCCACTTATGGCATACAATACAATAGAATATACAATAGATAGTAAAGGACCGTGATAATTTTGAAATAAAGTCTTCTTTCTTTTGGATAACTGGTTATATTCACTCTAAAAGAGATGCAAAATTAAGAATTGCTCTAAGAATCAGTATAAAGGATGACATGACTAAAAATGTACACGCCAGTCCCACTCGATATTGCTATTCGGGTTAAAAAAGCTTTATTTCACCTTACCATTCCTACCCTTTCAAAACGATTAATAAATATTTGATACACGGGGGGACGGTCTGAATTTTGAACATTTTTGATCATAACTCAAAAACTGTGCACCGCAAAATTCTAAAAAAAATTGCAATGATTTTCAAATTAGGTGCTCTTTCAAATGACACTCCATTCGCTTGGGTCAAAAAAGTTTTTTTTTACCCTCTCTACCCCGGTGCCCTAAACACACAGAAATATAATTATTTGAGACTTCGGTATAATTTTCATACAAAATTTACCAAATTTCCTAGCTCTGTAAATTTTTTCAAATTTTTCTGTCAATCAGTGTCGAAACGTAGGGGGGGGAACGGTTTGAATTTTGCACTTTTTTGTCCATAACTCAAAAACTGTGCACCGCAAAATTCTAAAAAAAACTGCAACGAATTCTAAATTAGGTGCTCTTTCAAATGACACCAAACTCGCTTGGGTCAAAAAAGTTTTTTTTTACCCTCTTTACCCCGGTCCCCTAAACACTCAGAAATATAATTATTTGAGACTTCGGTATAATTTTCATACAAAATTTACCAAATTGCCTAGCTCTGTGAATTTTTTCAAATTTTTCTGTCGATCAGTGTCGAAACGTAGGGGGGGGAACGGTTTGAATTTTGCACTTTTTTGTCCATAACTCAAAAACTGTGCACCGCAAAATTCTAAAAAGAACTGCAACGAATTTTAAATTAGGTGCTCTTTCAAATGACACCCCACTCGCTTGGGTCAAAAAAGTTTTTTTTTTACCCTCTTTACCCCGGTCCCCTAAACACTCAGAAATATAATTATTTGAGACTTCGGTATAATTTTCATACAAAATTTACCGAATTGCCTAGCTCTGTGAATTTTTTCAAATTTTTCTGTCGATCAGTGTCGAAACGTAGGGGGGGGGAACGGTTTGAATTTTGCACTTTTTTGTCCATAACTCAAAAACTGTGCACCGCAAAATTCTAAAAAAAACTGCAACGAATTTTAAATTAGGTGCTCTTTCAAATGACACCCCACTCGCTAGGGTCAAAAAAGTTTTTTTTTTACCCTCTTTACCCCGGTCCCCTAAACACACAGAAATATAATTATTTGAGACTTCGGTATAATTTTCATACAAAATTTAGCAAATTTCCTAACTCTAAATTTTTCCAAATTTTTATGTCAATCAGTGTCGAAACGAAGGGGGGGGGGGAACGGTTTGAATTTTGCACTTTTTTGTCCATAACTCAAAAACTGTGCACCGCAAAATTCTAAAAAAACTGCAACGAATTCTAAATTAGGTGCTCTTTCAAATGACACCCCACTCACTAGGGTCAAAAAAGTTTTTTTTTTACCCTCTTTACACCGGTTCCCTAAACACACAGAAATATAATTATTTGAGACTTCGGTATAATTTTCATACAAAATTTACCGAATTTCTTAACTCTGTGAATTTTTCCAAATTTTTCTGTCAATCAGTGTCGAAACGAAGGGGGGGGGGGGGAACGGTATGTTTTTGACAATAACTCAAAAACTGTGCATTGCAAAATTCTAAAAAAAATTGCAATGATTTCTAAATTAGGTGCTCTTTCAAATGACACCCCACTTGACCACATTTTAAATAGTGTTTTTACCCCTCCTCATTTCCACCCCCTTAATAAATCTAATTATGAGAATATGACACTTTTATATATTTTTTATTAAAACTGTACTAATTTTTCTATCATTCCAAATACATTTGAAAATTTTCGATCAGTTAGGTTCGGAGCTAATCGAGTTAAGAAAACACGAAAAAAACGTCATTATTCAGAATTATACAAAAAATGGTGAGGTGTAAAATTCCAAGATAAATTTTTAAGGAATACTGAAATGAAGCCCTTTCATATGATACCCTACTTGAATCTATAAAAAAATCTATTTTCTCAAAGGTCTCACATCGAACCCCTGTAAACCAAACGAAAACCACTTTAGTTTTATTTGTATTCGTCATTTCATGTGGACAGATTAGTTTTATACGCACCTCAAATTTCAAGTCCATAGCATTTATTGTTTACGAGATAATCGATATAATGTGAAAAACTCGTTTTACTCTCACCAATAGTGTTCCGTATAAAAAACGGAACCCCAAAAAGTGAGAGATTCAATATGGATTTTAATTTTTTAAAGTTTAGTATTTGAACAATTCACATGTGTTTTTTATCAAGTTAATTATTCTTTACTAAATGTGAATCTAATACATTGAAAATTTTATATTTTAACATCCGAACCAAATTTGAAACATATTCTGTGCATTACTCTTTGAAAAACAGGTTTTTATTGAGAATAGGAATTGGAGATCCCAACGATCGAAGATTTTGATATACTTTCAACATCTTAACACTATACTGAAAAAAACATGTTCTATTTCCAATCGAAATGCAGTTTTCTCAATTCTTTGTTTGAATATTAAACTACCAACTTCGAGATGAGGTTGGTATTACTTCAACTTTTTTTCAGTGTAGCATAAGAAAAAGATTATTATAAATAAATATTTTTTTCTTTAAAAATCATAATTTAATGAAACAATATTAATATTACAAAACAAATACATCAAAAAATTAATTTATATATTTTTTTGCCGTTAAATTGAAATATTTCTGATTATTGGAAAACGAAAACATTGTGCCAATTATTTTATCGGGTGTAGTGATATCCGTTTAAAAATAGTAAAATCCTTGAGTTCCACTAATTGTTTTAATGTCCAAAGACCGCATCGAAAGAAATTGCTCTTGTAGTTCGATATCTCCGAATACACATATGAAAATTTCTTAGCGTATTTGATTTTTTTTTATCAAATTTTCATCCATTCAAATAATAATGGAATTCAATAATTCCAAGAATAGTTTTCTGAAAAATCCATAATGAAGACGCATTCGCCGGACGTATTTTTATTGTTGTTACTTTAAGAAGCTTTGATTTCTGCCTTGCGATGTTGACCGATTTATGTATTCATGTATGTAATCAATTCTACAAATTCTTCCGTATTTTTCAATGCTTTCTAACGAATATCTATCATGCATTAACCATTGCTCATAATGTATTTCTTCGTAAATTCAAAAGATTCCAGAGATTCCGTAAAATTCGAGAGATTCCTGTGTAAGCTTCCACTATATTTTTACAATCGTTACATATATTTGTTGCATAATCAACTGCATCATTGCAGTTGAACAACTCAGTTTCTTAAGCAGATCTTTTACATTTTTTATTAAATTTAAGAGTGGTTTACATGACATCATCAAACGAGCATATACAAAAATTGTGTGTTCCAGTAGGTCCGTCTAAAATACATTCCTTTGAGAAGCTGATTTCGACATCAGGGTTTTCTTCCAAGAACATTTCGTAGATGTCGGTGAGGGTCCATAATACCAACCGCTTTGATTTCTTAATTCTTGTTGGTCCATTGGCATTGTTCTACCAATTTCAATTGTAACAATATATTGCGAACAATAACAAAATTTCAGATTTTTAAAAATAGTCGATTTTTTTTCGATGACCGTTTTCAAAATAATAGCCACTACGAAATATATCTCGCACAAATCAAACAATGTTTTCTGCTCCCGCAGTAAATTGATTTGGGAGGGGTTTTAGCTCAAATATGATACTTTGGTTGCACCAAAGCATTATATAACTGCTTCTAACAAATGCAGCCTACGTGCGATATCCTAAAACGAGACAATATCTGCTCAAAACGTGTTCACAAAAATAGAAGGACTTATGTGTCTAAGTACCATAGGTGCAAAACCACACGAACATCAGCAATATATAGATTATTATAAAACTTTCGCCGTTGCAACTGCACGTTAGATCTGTAACGACGTTGAGCACTTACCAGCTGCAGGCTATAGAACTGAATCGGGAGTAAATCCACCGTCTAAGTTTTGGATGTGTGTCCCAAATGAGGCAATCGCTGGCTTTAGGCACAACGCACTACAATACCAATATTTCAAGGCGAAAGCCAACAGAAGTTCTGCTCTTCTATGTGCTAAAAACAGTTACACAAATAATAAAATTGAAATATATAATATTTCTGACAGTCAGTGTTTTGGAATGAACAGGAGTTTGCCAAAAAATGCAATCCAAAAATGGGAAAAGAAGCAACACGTTAAGTTATCCAGAAACCAGGAAGGATTTTCACTATTTAACCCTTAAAAACAATTGACTTAAACAGAAAGTCTCCATGAATAGATCCCAAGTAACACAAAATAACTTTATAGTTAGATGACGAATTCTCGACGTCGATACAACGTCATAAATTTCGAGAAATTGACTTTTTTGGTATTGAACTATAAAAATTAGTATTTTCGTCGGCGCGACCACAATCCGACGTTTTATATTACCAGTGGCTGTAGTGTTATTTTATATCTACTGGACAACTTTTTTTACTATTTTCAACTATTAGCCGACTAATGTAACATTATTGGTTTTAAAATAACTGTGTACTGATTATTTAGTTATGTTGTCGTAATATGGGATTTTTAGCGACCTACCAACATTGTAGTCTTTTAAAAACCAATATCCAACTTATATATTTTGTTGTTTAAAGTATGACCAAAAAATAACATTTTTTATATATTTAGCACAAGTGAGTGATATAATTAACTGCCATTGATGAAAGTACTACATTTGACATTTAGTGTCACGCAATTGTCAATAAAACACATACATTTCATACAATAATTTCAAAATGGATAAATATTTTAAAAATAAAAAATCATATAAGCATTCGACATCATTCTATAGGAAAGTAAAATTTTATTTAAACAAACCGTTAGAAGCTACTAACAACAGAAAAGGTAAGTAACTACATAATATTTATAAACCCAAATTATAGTCTCTAAAGAAAATCAGTATTTTAATTATTTTTTTCTGTAATCATGCCAGCTTGTATGACATTGGAACCTATGAGCTTGATACTGGATAAACAGCATCCTCTATCATTTGATAATTTTAATCCTCATTCTGTGGACGAAACCAATATATCAAGTTTAATAAATGATGAGGAGTTTTTTCACCAATTTAAAGTTAACCCAGTGGAACAACAAAATGTGTTTTTTCAAACTTGTGAAGAATCGTTCGAAAAATTTGGAAGATGAATCTCACGTTAATTTTGTTGAAAATATCAGAAATTGGACGGTTAAACATAGAATTACACATTGTGCAATCAATGAAATTTTGCAGCTTTTGAGATACACACATAAAAATAAACACATTGTGCAATCAATGAAATTTTGCAGCTTTTGAGAAATCAAGGTATAAAAAACCTTCCAAAAGATAGCAGAACTCTCTTAAAAACACCCAGACAGAGGCGTAGCGTGGGGGGGGCGGGGGGGGGGGGGGCGGTCCGCCCCGGGTGTCACCCGTTTTGGGGTGACACCCGAACGTAAAAAACTTAAACAAACTATCACAATGTTTTCAATGATAAATCACTTTGAAACCGTTTTGGGGTGACACCCGAACGTAAAAAACATAAACAAACCATCACAATTTTTTCAACGATAAATCACTTCGAAACCGTTTTGGGGTGACACCCGAACGTAAACAACTTAAACAAACCATCACAATGTTTTCAACGATAAATCACTTCGAAACCGTTTTGGGGTGACACCCGAACGTAAACAACTTAAACAAACCATCACAATGTTTTCAATGATAAATCACTTTGAAACCGTTTTGGGGTGACACCCGAACGTAAAAAACATAAACAAACCATCACAATTTTTTCAACGATAAATCACTTCGAAACCGTTTTGGGGTGACACCCGAACGTAAACAACTTAAACAAACCATCACAATGTTTTCAACGATAAATCACTTCGAAACCGTTTTGGGGTGACACCCGAACGTAAACAACTTAAACAAACCATCACAATGTTTTCAATGATAAATCACTTTGAAACCGTTTTGGGGTGACACCCGAACGTAAAAAACATAAACAAACCATCACAATTTTTTCAACGATAAATCACTTCGAAACCGTTTTGGGGTGACACCCGAACGTAAACAACTTAAACAAACCATCACAATATTTTCAATGATAAATCACTTCGAAACCGTTTTTGGGTGACACCCGAACGTAAAAAACTTAAACAAACCATCACAATGTTTTCAACGATAAATCACTTCGAAACCGTTTTGGGGTGACACCCGAACGTAAACAACTTAAACAAACCATCACAATGTTTTCAACGATAAATCACTTCGAAACCGTTTTGGGGTGACACCCGAACGTAAAAAACTTAAACAAACCATCACATGTTTTCAACGATAAATCACTTAGAAACTATTTTAACCAGGTTATCCATATAATTTTAATTTATAAATTGTGATAACTTATAAATGTGTCCTATAAATGTGTTATTGGTTCAAAAAGAATCTATTCTACTTTTTAAAATTTTTGAGTTATTACGTGAAATAAAATTTTAACAATATTAATCGAATCAACATGTTGAGCATTGAATCCCATCACCACAATTACTCAATAGCTTTGAATATTCCTATAGATACCATATTGACCGTTTTTTACGATATATTATTTAGTATGCAAGCATGATTATTTAATGACCAGGTCTGAAAACACATATGCTGAATAATGTATAGGAAAAGTGGTTTACGTCGATAATGTCGATAGGGTGGCACCCTTGAGTTACAATGTCTCTATTCCAAAATTATTTCTAAAATATCCGCTTAACCTTACTACCTAATATATGTTTTACATTTCAAACAAATTAATTGCAAACACCTAAGGAAACTAACAAACAATCAAATTACCGTCTTTGTAAATGATCTCAAAATAATTTTTTTTCCTTTATCCTGAAACTCAAAGAATAAATTGGAATAGATCGTTTTTCAATGGACACAAAAATAATTACTGTAGAATAAAATGGCAGTTATGCAATTACTGCAGTTTTGCAAATTTTTGTAGGTTGATACATACTCATACTGTTTGTTTTCAGTTTTATATATTTATATATATTTGAATTAAATGAAAGTTTATCATTTAAAATTACATTTTGTTGGGTTTTAAATCCCTTGGAAATTTCAAACTCATCAAGTGATTCTTTTAAAGATCCTTGGCTACATAAATGTAAAGCCTTCAATTTTTTTTTAAAAGTGGTGTAGCTATTGTTATTAACTATGTAAATGGTTTGCAAAAATAAACTTTAAATTTTGTTTATTTTTCTTCTTAGGCAAATCAGTCAGGTTAAATCAGTCTTTCAAACATTTTCCGGTTTTCCCGATGTAAAATTTTTCACAAAAATCACATTTAATTTTGTAAATTATTGAACATGATTCTAATTGGATATTTAATTTTGGTTTCAATTCTTTATATAAAATATCTTTTAGGATTTCATACTTATATTTTTTTAAATAGTTCCTTATAATATTAGGCTATGATTTGTATATTCCATTTTATCAAATATTATTCAATATAAGTTGTTACAAGGAAATTTAAATAAATTAATTTTCTTGGCAGTGTATTTAGTCGTTAACACAGTGTACTTATTATGAACTATGTACCTATTATGTATCCTACAAATATATTTAAAATTAATGCTTTGCTGATACCTATACTATAATTAAAAATATTTTTTTAGATTTCGTTTAGCAAATATCCCAAAAAATAAATATGCCACGAGGAGTTCATACTTTTTAAAGAAAAAGTTGGTTCCAGCAGAGAAAGACCAAATCTATAAATATGTTACAAAATCCGATGATATCCAAGGATATTCATCAAAAGAAACTGATTATCACGTTGATGCAACGAATGTTTCAGAGAATATTGGCTCATCTTCGGAAAGTAACAGCAACAATACAGAATTAATAATGATAACCTATGATGACGAATTAGAAAGGAATAATGAAAATGACAGTGATAATGCCGCTAATGCTTCTACTATCGAAGACAGTATTTGCATGGGTGAATCACTTCAGGACTTAAGAGATGTATCACATTGGAATATACTCGTCTCTGGTAATGCTCGCATTGAAATCATAAAAAAAGAAAGTGAACATTTTAAAATAGAGAAGGGTCGTTTGTTACTGTATCTAGACACGGGTTAGACATAAAAGGTGATGTTCGCCATCTTTCTAAAGAATGGTTTTATAAAATGATGAATAATGGTGAAAAAATTCTACGGCCATGAATTGTTTATTCTCCTGTAAATAATAACTTGCGTCCTGTATTGCTTCTGTTGTCGTGTATTTGCTGTCACCAATAATAATAATACAAAATCAACATTTACTACTGGATATCAGCAGCGGTGGAAACTAAATCCCAAAGTGGCCGAGCTTGAAACTTCAAATGAACATCTGGAGAATTTTGAAAAGTGGAAAACTTTGGAAATGAGGTTAAAAATTCATAAAACGAAACGAGACGCAGCCTTGCAATTAATATATAATAAAAAACAAAAGTGGAAACATCTTTTATCAAGATTATTGGATATAACTTTGTTTTTATCTAAACAAAACCCAGCATTTCGTGGACATGATGAAGGACAAAGTTCTTCAAATAAAGGCAATTTCTTAGAACTAACCAAACTATTGTCAAAGTATGATGCAGTGTTAAAAGAACACATTTTGAATTTAGAGCATGGTAATCACCAAAAGTATCATATTTGTCACCAGATAAACAAAATGAGTTCATAAATGTTTTAGCGATCCACGTAAAGTTTAAGCTTGTCAACGAAATTAAATCGGTTAAATATTTTGGAATTATGTTTGATAGCACACCTGACATTTCAGATATTGATCAAATGTCAGAAGTGATTCGTTATGTGAAAATTGATGATAGTAAAGTGGAAATCAAGGAAGTATTCCTTGGATTTTTTCCTTTACGTGGAAAAAAGCCGCTGATTTAAGCGATGAAATTCTTACACTGAAAAAAAAATTGAAGTAATGATAACCTCATCTCGAAGATGGCAGTTTATTATTCATGCAAAGAAAAGATATTTACAAACAATTTCACCGTGATTGGGACAACTACTCAGTACTCAGTAACATTTTCCTGATAACAGAATGAGGTGTAATTAAAATATAAAGTGCTATCCAATATAACAGTAGTTGAATAAAGTTAATAACTATTTCCATGAAAACATATTTCTTTGGCCTTATATCATGAATTTTTCATTTTAAAATTTAAGTATTTGAGATTAATTGCACTATATTTTATTTTCACATAAATATTTCATGTGATTGTCTCAACTGCAGCGGCTTATCATTGTACGGTTGTTGAATCAATCTCGTATTTCGATACGCCATATCTGCCCGCACGGTGAGGTTGAGACAACTGCATTTCGATTGGAAATAGGACATGTTTTTTTCAGTGTAAAATCTTGAAAATGATGGTATAGATGTTATGAATTGTCGCTCCCAAAGGTTATGATAATGCAGCTGTTATGAGTAGTATACATGGAGAAGTGCAAGCTATTATTAAAGCAAAAAATAACAAAGCAATTTTTGTGGGCTGCAAAGATCATTCAATTAATTTATACGGCCAACACTCGTCAGTGGAAGCCATTTTTACATGTTTTTCTGCTTCGACTAGCCGCTGGGAAGTACTTGCTAAACACAACAAAGCAACTGTTAAAATACTCTTAACAGCGCATTGGAGTGCTCATTATGCTGCAGTAAAAGTATTGGCCGAAAACTTTGATGGGATTGTGGCTGAAATTGAGAAGTTAAGTGATCAACAAGAAAATGTAGACACTAGAGGCGCTGCACAGAACCTTATCAATGCAGCATGTGATTTTTCGTTTCTTTGCTATCTTTTGTTTTGGAATGATATTCTAAGATAAATAATATCTGTGCTCAGATTGGATTGCAAAGCACGGGCTTGAATATTGATCAATTAGCTACAAAAATAGAGTCAATTCATAACGAAGTCTCATTGTAGAAGAGGCAATGCTGCGAAAAAATCGGAGGACTATGACATTCCAATGGAAAGCCGAATTCGTCATAAAAACGCAAAAAACGAACGGGTGGTGAGTTTGCACCTGATGTTGGACTGACACTGAGAGCTCAACTTAAAAAGGACATGTTTGAATGTCTTGACCGATTCAGTGTTGAACTCCGAACTAGACTGAAGTCAGTTCAAGATTTAGCTTCATTGTTCGAGGTTGTGCAGACAAACACTTAGCTTTTGGCGAACAGTGAAGAGTTAAAATTATCGGTATCAAAATTTACTGGTTTTTATGATGCGGTATTGGCAACAGAACTCCTCATAGAGATACAAAGGGTAAGGAGGCATTTAAAAGCGGCCAATGTTACAGTTTCTAACTGGGTGTACCTAGACTTTTTGAAATTCATCGTAGAATGGGATTTTTTAGAATTTCTTCCGAATATTACGGTCACACTAAAGTTATTTATGATTATATGCGTATTAGTGGCTTCGTGTGAGAGGAGTTTCAGCAAATTAAAATTAGTTAAAAATTACTTGCGGGCTTATAATAATAATGCTCATTTGTATTGATTAAAAAAAATTATAAATTACGTTTATCGGCTTTTTATTATTATTGACAGTTTTTATTTTTGGGGTGACACCACAATATCCGCCCCGGGTGCCACCCATGCTAGCTACGCCACTGCACCCAGAGCGGTTAGTATTATGCCAATGGGCAAGGGTGAATACTGGCACAATGGATTAAAATAGTGTTTGCTAAATATACTTGAACAAATTGATATTCTTGAACAAATTGATATTGTGTCTCTCTGATTTTAACATGGATGGATTGACAGTGTATCCTAGCTTCAAATGTGAATTGTGGCCTATTTTGTGTTTAATTTATAATGTACCTGAAGTTCAACCAGTGATAGTTGGTGTTTATTGTGGACAAAGCAAACCAGAAAATGCTAAAATATTCTTGACTCCATTTGTAAGTGAATTAACCGCATTACTTCAAAGTGGAATAAAGGTTGGTAGTCAACTCGTCGAAATAAAAATCAAATGCTTTGTTTGTGATACCGTGATACCTGACCTGCGCGATCTTTTGTGAAAGGTAAAAGAGAAATTGAAATAAAAAAAAATTGAATACATGATTTTTTCATAATTTAATCTCTGATACATTACAGGAACCGTTTCTAGCAACCACTACCATGGGTGCACCAAGTGTATTGCGATTGGAGAATATTATAATGATGGAAGGCACATGAGTTTCCCTCGAATTCATTTGCCAATGCGGACAGACGACTCTTTTTGTAGAAAAATCGATGCAGGTCATCACAAAGAAATTTCACCTTTAGAGGAATTGCTTATAGATCTTATAAAAGATTTCCCGATTGCCGATTCATTACATTTAATCGATCTCGGAATTACAAAAAGATGTCTCGTAGGTTGGACCCATGGCAGCTTTAACTTTCGCGTCCAAGTTATCTGGAAGACAAATAGAAAAAATATCAGGATTATTGGAGAGCTTTAACGCGTTTAAACCGCGAAAACTTCACCGATCTATTAGAAAACTTGATTCGTTGTGGTTCTGGAAAGGTCTTGAATTTCGTACATTTTTATTGTACGTGGGGCCTTTTGTACTCAAAGACTTTCTACCTACAGACATATATCATGATTTTTTAAGCCTTTCGTGTGCAATCACAATTTGTTCTTGTAAAGCGTATTCGCCTTTCTTAAATATTGCTCAAGCGATTCTAGAGGATTACATTGAGAACTTCATTACTTTGTACGGTATTGACTCTCTTAGCAGCAATGTACATAATCTTTGTCATTTAATAGAAGACGTAAGACACTTAGGATATCTTCCATCTATTAGCGCATACCCTTTTGAAAGTCTTCTTTACAAAATAAAAAATTTGCTTAGATCTGGCAACCGACCATTAGCCCAAGTTGCAAACCGTTTAAAAGAATTCGCTCATTTAAATTTAAAAGGAAATACAAATAATCGATTTCCATTTACCAAAAGAGAATTTGAAACGGAAAGCCATGATCTACCAATGTGTGGTGGGACATTTTATGAATTGCACCTCAATGATGGATTTATTTTGACAAAGGAGAATAATAATAAATGATTTATGACCAAAAAAAACGATATTGTAGCAATGATGAATGTGACATATTTCGGAAACAACTTGTATGTTTATGGAGAAGATATTAAAGACAAATTTTGCCTTTATGAACGTCCATTCAAATCTTCAAGAATAAACATTCATCAGGCGAAACAAACCCACCAAAACTTTATTCAGTAAGAGACATAAAATGCAAATTATTTGCTCTTCCATCACGGGCTAAGTCAATTGTTTTTACACCAATAATTCACACACTCGATACCGATAGTTAAATTAATTTAAACAAAACATTTTATTTCAGTTAATTTTAAAGTAACACAAAAGTATTGTTGAAAGAAATATATAAATTTTTAAAATTCATAAAATTAAACGTTTTTTAAATTCCATAAAACTGAGGATTGCACAGAATAGTAAGTAAAAAGGATATTTCATCTAAATTTAAATAAATTATATTTAAAACTATTTAGAAAATTATTTAGAATATTGTGATGGAATAAATGTGTATTGTTAATTTAATCCTGCAGATGAACCTCCTTCGTCACTAAAATACATAACAAATTTTATACTTTGGAATATTGTAAACAATAAACAATTGAATAACAATAATATTATGTAACTTGCCGAACACTTGATTCATTATTTGAATATTCTTTGGAGACACATTCGATATTTGCAGAAAAGTCGTTTGGGTCCACTTTAGTTTTTCGTCTGGTTTGGCGTTCACTGTTGGCTGTACTTTAAAATATTTACTTCTAAAAATTCTTCTACCATATGCATATTAAAGTTATTATCAGCACTGTGAACAATTTGGAATATCATGTCAACAATTTGTTTCAAAGCTAAGAATGCCTTTTTGGTTCTATTTTTGGAAGAGCCAGTCCATGTATACTCTGTTAATAACTTCCTGTCGAAGAGCCAATCGATTAATTTATAGGAAACTTTCTTTCCATCTAAATTTCCAGAAGGTCCATTAATACGTTTAAGTACGTTTAATCACCTGTTTGTTGTGTAAATATCTTTACACCCGAATTCTCCGAAAATTGGTAATAAAAGTAACAAAACTAACTAGTAAATAACTAAATCGTTGGGATAATAACTTTTTTGATAAAAGGATAACTAGTTTGTTATTTTTGAGTCGCATTAGTTTAAAATTGGTTGTCAATTTAACTTTTTAGTGGTTCAAATATCTTTAAATAGTATATTATGAAATTCACCATTTTTAATTCATATCTATTAAAAAAATGTAATTTTTTGAAAATTAAATCTAATATTTTCAAACTTCTAGTTAGTACATTTTATTTTAATCTCATTGTTTTAATGGTGGGGATTATTTTAGTATGGTTTAGATTGATTTAAGAACATTTTTGTCAAATGAAAAAAAAATATTTTTTTGAAAGGACAGAAATATATTTTTAATTGAAGAGATTCATTAGGCGCATGAGTTTTTTGTTCACTTTAAGGTACATATATACAATAAAACTTGCTTTGTTTATAGAAATATATCGAATCTTATCAGATTTTTCGATTATTAAATAACAACTGTCCATATCTTATTAGGAATAATATTTTAAAAGTATATTTTCACAAAAATAACAATTGGTTATGAAAAGGAAATATAATTATTATATTTGGAGGATAAAAGAAGACAGCATGATTATTTTTTTATTTTTATGAATTTTATAAAACAAAGATATCCCGTTCACTAAAATACAACCACAGTGTAGACGAACAATTTTATTTACAAAGAAAATAGTTGTCGATATATCTATTACCTAACTTGAATTGAAAAGTCGGACAATAGTTATTACAACATTACTACAACCCAAGATTTATTCCCCAATTCCGTTGCAGATCTGTTGTAATACCAGTGTCTACACGTCGGCCAGCCGACCAGTAGTCATTTAGTCAACCTTGGTATAACGTTATCCCAACCCACTTGTGTTACTTGGGATATGCATGGCGGCATCAGTTTTTGTTGATTTGTAATATTTGTTTGTTTTTGAGCTACGGGTGTGACAACAACGCGTTCTTCAGTTTCTGATATTGGCATACATATGAGTATACGTGAGATATCATATACCAATGGCGATAGCATTGATTTGTCATCAACCAAGGTGATATTTTGAAGTACTGATGGATGAGCACTATCCAGTCAATAATAGCACCCTTAATCTTTGTTAAGGAGTATTCCTTGATAATAACAAGCTCTTGTTTGCTCGAATAAATGAGAATTCAAATAACTCTAAATACGTAATTTAATCCTTAAGAAAAACCATGCGTCACATGATCAAGAAATATGTCACTAGCACTCGGATTATTGGCAACTCAATTTTTTCTCATACTAAATCACCCAACTCATTTTTTCCTCATACAAAATTACCGAACGTACTAAAGAAGTTTTGCTTTAAAGCGATTATGATTTATCTAACTCTGTCTCTTTTATATTTATTTTTATTATAATAGCGTGAAGATCATGCCGCTTGCGAATACATAAAATTTTCGCCATACAAAATCGCCCTACGCATCTGAAGAAGTTTTTACTTCAATTATTTTGCTAACAAATATAACAAAAACTTTACTATACCTTACACACTATAAACCGAGAAAAATATCACATCACATTCAATAAAAAAGAAAAAAACCAATTATAAATCAAGAGAATGAGAATAAGAAAATAACAAATGATTACAATTTATCTCAATCTCTCTTTTAATATTTATCTTTATCATATATAACGTGACGATCACACGTACTGATCACACGAATATAATATATATTTTTTCCCATACAATATCGCCCAACGCGCCTAAAGAAGTTTTCATTTAAAAAACATAAAAAAACAAAATTTGCGTCCATCCACACCTTAGACTTTAGAGCACCTGTTGTTGTAGGACCTAAGTCTTAAAAGGTTTTTATGTGTTGTTGTGACAGATAAATATTCTGATTGCTATTATACAACATATTTTATTTAAAAAATAAGATGTGGAAACGATGTAACAAATCACCTGTAACTGTTCTGAACTTTCATGGCATAGAAACAAATACAATCAACTTTTTTTTTTTTTTTTTTTTTTTTTTTTTTTTTTTTTAAGGCGTTCATGCTCCATGTAGGAGCGTTACCAGGTTAATCAGCTTTGAATATTCACCACGGTCATTCGCAACAGCGACATAATTACCATGGCAGCCGATTTTTTTAAGGTCGTTTATTACGTCAGTCTCCCATTGTAGTCGTGGTCTACCTCGCGGTCTACCACTCCCTGGGGTACTAACGTACATTTTTCTAATCGTTCCAGACTGTGAATCGGCTCGTAGAACATGCCCAAACCAAGCAATCCTATTAGAACGGATACAACCTATTATATCAGGACCCTCAAGAAGGTCTCTGATCTCAAAGTTATACCGGGTTCTATACTCTCCATCGTCTGTCTTAAGTGGACCAAAAATGTGGCGTAGGATCTTACGCTCAAATACAGATAAATGCGATTCGTCATTTTGTATAAGGGTCCACGTTTGTGACCCATACATCACAACCGGTCTAATCAATGTCTTGTATAACTTGAGCTTGGTGTTAGTTGATACATACGGTGATCCAAGGAGAGGTTTAATTGAGTAGAAAGTTCGATTACCTGCAGCGATTCGAGCTTTAATATCTGTAAGTATGCTGTTGTTTGAGTCAAGCATTGATCCCAAATATTTAAAAGATTCAACTCCCTCAATTCGTTCATCGCCGCACATCAAATCTTTCTTCTCAGCCTCTCTTGAAACATTCATATGTTTGGTTTTATTGTAGTTAATTTGCAGACCAATTTTCCTAGCACCACTCTCAAGCGACTTGAAAGTCTCACTCATAACAGCTTCACTTCGGCCGAGGATGACAACATCATCAGCGTAAGCAATCATCTGTACTGAGTTTATTGACAAGATATTGTTATTAGTCGGTAGTTTCTTTTGACGGCACACATATTCCAAGGCTAGATTAAAAAGTATAGGAGAGATAGCATCACCTTGTCTTAAACCGGAGTCGACTTTAAAAAACTTTGATATTTCGTTCTCTACTCGTACACAGCATTGAGAGTTCTGTACTGTCATTTTGCATAGTGATACCAGTTTACCAGGAATTCCCATTGACACCAGAGCAGACCATAGAGTCTCTCGCTCGAGAGAGTCGTAGGCCTGCCTGAAATCAACGAAAAGTTGGTGCACAGGTATGTTGAACTCTCGACACTTTTCCAAAATCATCCTTATCGAGAAAAGTGCATCGGTGGTACCTCGACCCCGCCGGAAACCACACTGATATTCTCCAAACAGTTGTTCAGCAAAAGGATTGATTTTGGATAGCAAAATGTAGGAAAAGATCTTATATGCTGTGCAGAGGAGGGCGATTCCTCTGTAGTTTGCACATTGTAGGCGATTACCTTTTTTATGGATTGGTATCAGCATAGCTGTGTTCCAGTCCTGTGGCATGGTTTCAGTCCTCCAGATCATTTGAACAAGTTCAAACAATCTTAAGGATAGAGTTTCGCCACCATGTACAATCATTTCGGATGTTATATCGTCGATACCAGGTGCTTTATTGCATTTTAATTTTGACAGCGCCGCATCGAATTCCTCTCTGGTGGGTTCTTCTACATGTACCTTTGACGCACGAATAAGCTTAGCTCGTCGCCCGACTTGTTGCTGGTCACTTAAGTTGAGAAGATTCTCAAAATAAGCGGCCCAAGTATCTAAAATATTTTTAAGGTCTACTTGTAGCTCCCCATCTTCGTTTTGAATAGCAGTCGATCTAGTTTGACAGCCCTTCTTTAAGGTTTTAACCTGTTGAAAGAAGTTACGCGATTGATGTTCCTTATTGAAGCTTTCAATCTCCTCACACTGTCTCTTCCACCATTCTCTCTTCGTTCGTCTACATAACTTTGTAACGGCTTGTCTTGCCAGTTTATAATTCTCCTTCGTGGACCTGGTGTTGCGTCCTTGTAGACATTTCAGATAGCAATCTCTTTTGTATTGAATAGCATCAAGGAGGGCTTGATCCATCCATGGCTTCTGGGAGTGGTTCTGTGGTCGTCCAAGTATTCCCTCAGCAGCGCTTAAAACAGCATCTTTGAGCAAATACCATGACTTATCGACGTCTCCATTAATGGTTTCTGATTTCTCCAATGTTTCGGCAATATGGATTTGATATCTCTCTTCTGTTTCAGCATTCTTTAATGATGAGATGTTAAAACGTTTCCGTTGATTGAATTTTGGAATGCCTGGATTTGGGAAGTGGAACCTTATCGTTGCACATACAAGGAAGTGGTCACTTCCAATGTATGCACCTCTAAAGGATCGCACATCCAGAACGCTCGAAAAGAAACGTGTTGTTACTAGAACGTGATCAATTTGATTTCGAGTATTTCCATTCGGTGAGACCCAAGTCTGCTTATGAATCGATCGATGCGGAAAGAACGTACTGGCAATTCTCAAATTATTTGATAATGCAAACTCAGTCATTCTCTCACCATTATCATTCGAATTCAAATGCAGGCTGTTGGGACCCACCACATTTCCATAAGAGATATCTCTTCCAACCTGTCCATTAAAGTCACCAAGAACCATAATGAAGTCGCGTGTTGGTGTTTGTTTCATAACCTCTTCCAGTGCTATGTAGAAATTATCCTTTTCGTCGACGGTCTTAGCTTCAGTTGGTGCATGCACGGCAATAAGAGAAATATTGTTATATGTACCGCGTACACGTAGGTAGCAGATCCTCTCACTGACCGGGATGAATTTCATCACGGCTTCTTGTATGCGTGCACCAACAAGAAAGCCAGTTCCAAATTCTCTTCGAGAAGGATGACCACTACAGTATAGAGAGTGACTATCCAAATCTTGTTTTCCGATTATCGGCTGTCTAATTTCTTGTAGAGCAATAATATCCATCCTATACCTCTCAGCCTCTGTTTCCAGACTTATAAGAGCATCAGGAGCGCTCAGGCTGCGCACGTTCCACGTTCCGATTCGGTAGTCTGGTCCTTTTTCACGTCCAGGTAAAATTCTATTGTTGTTTCCGGGTCTGTTATTCTCTTTCTGATAACCAAATTTAACATATTAGTTTTTTTTCCGGGGCTAGGGTGTTAACCTTAGGCCCAACCCAAATTGTCGTGAATGAGTCCGTTCTGCATCTTAAGGTCACCAGAAACAACCTTTTTACACATTTATATAGCGAGCCGCTTTATTCAAGACAGACGCCCGCTCCAAGCCGCCCCTGACATGGAGAACAGACGCTTGAGTCGCATTGGTTGTATGCAGTTTTTACTCTGCTTGTCTCCAATACACCAACCTAATTCTGTCAGCATTACCCAGGCAGCACGGCGTGGAAGTCGAATTTCGGATTTCGCTAATAGGTTTAAGACGCGTCAGCCAAAGAAAAATAGATCGAGTTGAGTGCAGCAGCAAATACTTTGAACTGATAGCTACCTAGACCAGTATTTTATAAGTAGAATTTCATGCAACAAAAGTGACCATATTTTAACTAAAATAAAATAACCAAAACACGAACACTGTAGTTTTGTTGAATAACCAATCAATTTTCAAGGCTCTTACCTCATACATCATCACATTCAAAATAATTGGTGACTCTTGATAAGCTTAAAAGTTGGTCATGCAGCTATTGTAGTTAATGAAAAAAACTCCGAGAGAAAAGAAAGAGTGCAACAGAACACTTTTGTGAAACAAATAGTATTCGCACAAGAATATTTGATATGAGGTAATGAGGGTCTAATACTTAGAATAATGTCACAAATTAATAGCGTTTACATAAGAATAAAAATTCTGTCAAACTTAGGATAACATCTGCATGTATTAACCCTCCCCATATTCTAAAATTCCTAATTTTACACAAGGTGGTAGAGAATGCTCTAACTTGAAAATAACCAACGATTAAAATGGTGAAGTATCTTGTTCTTCTTCCTTGGAAGTTATTTTTATATGTGTTATCTACGAAAGCTTCAAGCGTTTAACGAAGTACAGGTGCAGCTTTTGATTTTTACGAACCAATTACATATATATTACACTTACACATGACTTATTTTTTCCATTCTGTAAAGCGAAATAGTTTTATGAATTACCGATCGGCAACTAAATTTTTCATGAAATAATATTAGATTTTATTATCTCTTTTCTTTAATTAAAACAAATTAAAAACAAACAATTAAATTTAAAATTGAAAACTAAATATTCTTTTAATTAATAATAATTAATTTGTTAAGATATTGTCAAAAATGCATAGAATCATAAACAAGTATTTTGTTGTTGTCTACTTGATGTTAGAACATCATACACAAATTAAATTCTATTAACGAGTTAACTTGTACAGAGTGGAATGAAACTAATTTTGGAATCGGCAAATTAGAACTATTACAATAAATTACAAATATTATATTGAAGACTCTAGGTTGGATGATATACTAATCCATTAAAAATGAGTAACTTTTTATCAACTATATATATCTATCAATATGGGTTCCCCACTACCCCTCAATATGGGTTCCAGCGATATCCCAGTAGTGACTGGACCGGACCAGTGGTAAATAAATAAAGTGAGTTGAACCCTTTAAATATTCAAACAACAGCTTATTAGCAGATATGTAAAAACGCTGCAGATATGTACTCAAGTAAACATCTTATTGGATCACCACGTCCTAAATTCAGTCCTTAAAAATCGTTAACTGTCTTCGTTAAAAGAACTTTAAGCGTGATTTTTATACAGTATTCAAACGCCGGTAAAATATATGCAACATGTGTAATCACGTGTATAAAATGTAATGAATCATTTGCATCTCTTACGTGATAAATCTTCTATAAAAGAAATTCCAATAACTCGCAATTAAATTATGTTCTTTCATTGAAACTTATCCCTTACTAAAAAATTGTCCTCGTAACTTATATTACAATATTATGTACAGAAATTTCCATTGATTTTTATTACAACAATATATGTACATACGTAAGTTATTATCAATGATGCATCTTCAAAAAAAAAATAACAATAACGAAATTAAAATCGCAATAAAATATCTATATAATCGACGGTTTTTTCCGAAGATGGTAAAACATTAATTATTATCCGCAAAAATCACTTACGTTTAGTTAGTCAAAAATTACAATAACAATAAATTATTATACATTCACTTGAACAAATTAAATACCTTTATCTTACCAAAGGTTAACATTTTTGGTTGATTTAATATAAAAAGAAGACCCACAACACAATTAACTATCAGTAACATTTTGTATTTTCAATTAATTTATAGTTAAAAATTATTTGTAAATCTTTTTGTCAAAATGAAATCAATTATTATCGTATTAACTCTTTTATCCGTTGTCTTAGCACTTCCATTAGATGATTCAAAAAACGCTCAAGTATTACGATATGATAATGATAATAACGGAATAGATGGATATAAATTTGGGTAAGCTCAATAAATCAGTATACATTTCTATTCTGCAACAAAAGACTTAATCGAAAATTATATATTAAAGCGACGAACCTGTTTATTATTCTTTTTCGTTATTTTATTAGAAAAAAAGCACTAAAAAGTGTCATCTAGATGCAAACTTTTAAGCTCACAAATAGTATTTTTATTTTTATCAATTAGATTTGAAACCAGTGATGGTGTTGTTCGTGAAGAACAAGGAGAATTGAAAAATGCTGGGACAGATCAAGAAGCTCTTAGTGTTCGTGGGGCTGTTGAATGGATTGGAGATGATGGAAAAAAATATTATCTTCGTTATTTAGCTGATGAAAATGGGTTTCAACCATTCGCTGATCATATTCCACAACCTTTATCTATTCAACCTGAGTTATTACAAGATTAAGTAATTTATGAATTGACCATCTAAATTAATTGTATTCCTACTTTTATTTTTTTTAATAATAAAATTTATATTTGTTATACTGTGAATAGAGTTTTAGAAATTACAATTTTGTTTTCTTCTAATATAAAAAGAAACATAAAATTCGTTTTCTATTATTTTGTAGTAAATTTTTCTGCAATAATAAAATCAGTGGTATATGTATTAATTAAACTCTGCTAGTTGTCATAAGATTAATCACAACATTCACCAAACGTAGAATGTAAATTTGTCTTAAAGCCAGTTCCAGTTCTAAACATAGTGTTCTACCAAAAACTATTGATGCAAGGCCATATATTAGCTTCTTTGAGCGTCAGAGCAGCACATTTAATATAATATTCTATTCAAATCTTATATTATCCAAATATTATATTATTATTATATTAGTCTTACTTTATCCGAATGCCTCTAGTCCTCGTTTGATTCTTTATAGATTTGACAAACCTAGCTCACATCGACCCCATGGATATTTGTGGCCTTAAGTTAAGTATAATCAAGATTCCAAAACATTAGATCTCTTTAATCACCATGAACCGTGTTTGGTTGATTTTTACACCTTTATAAGAAAAAAGATACAAATTCAGTAATTGTGAAGTGTGCCATTTTTTTCTGCAACTGTTACAAAGCATTCAGAATATGTTTTCAAGATGGACGTCAAAAGAACGTTTGTTCACAGTATAAAGAACTCATGAGAAGAGTTTGACTGACATGGAACTTTTTTTTTTTTTTTTGGAAGACATCTATGATATGACTTATGGAAGACATCCATGATAAAGGTGTTTCTTGAAGAGGTGACAGCACTTTGAACTTACCTTATCATAACATAGCTAAAATCTCAGGACTGAAGAAGAAATTACGGGGTTGTCTTGCTTGTTTGTGTGCTTCAATACAGAGCTGATTACTAAAGGGAAGACTACTCAAGGTTGTTGGACCCATTATCTATCAAGAATAAATTGCTGTGCTGCTCTGTTTTTAGCCATCGTGCGGCGGATTCACTTGTGCTATGAAAAACTGTACCGCTAAATTTCGGTACCTTGCTATAGATTTGCAGAGAATTTTATGGTGTGAAAATATATCTTTTTCTCATAGCTGCACTTACAGAACCAACTGTGCATTATTTATGGCAATCCGTTGTATGCTCAATCCAGTTGGGTTTGGGTTATGCCAGATCCTTGCTAACACCACCAGAAAAAGAATAAAATGGTGCTTGCAAGAGATTTTCATATTCGTTTTACTCATCTGACCCTCGACAAGACTGTTAATATCGAACTAATGAACGATGCAATAACAGATTATTTGTTGCTCCATTCGATGAGTTTGCACCAGAAGACCACTGAATAACACATTGTTTTAATTTACTAATCATAACTGTTCGTTTTTTTATGAGTGAACGAATTCATTTTGTTTTATTTTTCCTCAGCACTACACTTCAACGTATATACGAGAAGTCTTGATGCAGTCAATAAATTATCACCCCAAACGGGCTCTTGCTTAAACGTTATTGACGTATGAAAAGATGGAGATTTGACTTATTTTTAGATAAGAAAATATAGGAACATGAGCAACTTAATTTTAGGGATTTGGTGCAATTCAAATATGAAAACTAATCTCAGGCCATATGAAATTACAAAATTAAAACTTTTAAACTCAAAGTTAGGCGTCAAATAACTTTGAATAATGGCGTATTCTTTATGTTTTCTTTCCTCGCTTGTTCCAAACCTATACTAAAAAAATGTTTGTAATATTAAAAGAAATATCCGTTGATTCAACATACATTTCTGCAGTTATAGTTTTGATCCAACGAATTGTTTTTTGAATTCAACAAACTGATGTCAGTATAGAATTTATTTTACCAACAATTACTACAAACAAAACAACAACCAAACTGTTAAAATAACAAACAAGTTTGCTAATTGTTGACACTTTGTTTTATTTTATTTGTTGGTTTTAACAAACAAATTTGTAAAATTTCTAACAATTTCTTTGTTTTACACATTAAAATTATTTGGTATTAGCCAACACAAACATTTATTTAAAAATAGACGTTTCGAATACAATTCGTATTCATCATCAGGATACAAATTAAATTAGCTTTAAAGATGACACATCACAGAATTTACATTTTTTTCTTGGTTCTCTTGGAAAAACCAAGAGAAAAATGTAAATTCTGTGATGTGTCATCTTTAAAGCTAATTTAATTTTATCCTGATGATGCATACGAATTGTATTCGAAACGTCGATTTTTAAATAAATGTTTGTGTTGGCTAATACCAAATAATTTCAATGTGTAAATCATTTGAGCCAAAGAAAAATAAAAATAATAATTTCTTTGTTACAATGACAAATACTGTTTTTAGCACCTAACTTTAAATCAGAAAAATAAAAACAAAAAAAAAGTTTGGGTTTTGAATTTTTGAAGATTTTTGTTTAGTTTACAAAATATTTTCATTACTTTGATGTATACATAATTAGTAAGGTTATGTTATACTTGTATGCTTTCTAAGATGATTTTAATTAAAGATTAAAATTTTGAAGGAATACAATTTACACCTTTATAGATATTTTACGACAGTTAACTCACATGATATCAATAGTTGATTATTCACTTTCATTAAATTGTTTAGATCGAGATTTTGAAACTACTAAACTATTTTATTGGTAAAATTTCACACTTTTTTACGCATTTTACTTGAAATAAATGACACTCAGCATTTTTGAACTTTTTTTTTAAATATACATATATATTTATGTGTTTGAATTTCACAAATCTCACTTTTACTACTAATTACACTAAATTTCAGACCATTTATCTTCCTCAGTTATATTTAATTATAATTTTGGTATTTATTTATTTAATTCAACAACAAAAATTAACAAACAGCTTGGAAGTATTGTTAAAACTATTTAACAAATATGTTTTTTGCATATTGCATACATTTTGCATGCATTTTTATCAGTAGTAATTTCCAAAGGGGGCGGTGATAACTCGTAATAAGTTTTTGCCAAAAATTACGAAAGCAAGTACATTGGTAAAAGCACGAGACCGTAGGCCAAGGGCTATTATCAATACCACTTGCTTGAGGAATTTTTCAAATAATTATGAGAATTTATCAACGAACGAGGGGAATTCGTTTAGAAAATTTTTTGCCATTCTTCATTTCTTTATATATTTTTTATGAATTATACGTTGGCCTACTGTGATATCAGTTAATTCTTTCAAAATTAGATTGATAATTTTTAATATCCCAGTAGGCCAGACGTATAAATATTTGTTATTAATATAATTCAAATTTTATTGGTGAAATTGAATGATGTCATACATTTTAGAGAGTTTCATTGGTTTAAATTAAAATAAAACTGAGGCAAAAACTTTACAATTTTCAGTGTAATTTCTTGAAAATCTTAAAAAATATGAAATGAAAGAAAGATTGGTAACTATTTGAAGAAAAATATAGCGAAGTGTCAAATACTCATAGTTATATATTTATTATGGGGGTGATAATATAAGAAAAGGTAAAACACAATTTGAAACCCAGACAAGTGGGTTGTCATTTAAAAGAATAAACATTGACTATTGAAATATTATCAAAATAGTGCTGTTTTTGGTATGATGGTTTGTCCCGCATTTAAGAAACAATGTATTTTGTACAACTTTGCAGTCCACAGTTCATGAATTATTGTCAAAATGTGCAATTTCTAATGGCACAATCAGTTAGAACTAGAACACGACTCTGATACGCTGTTGCTCTGTTAAGTTAATAAGCAAATTTAGTTTATCTTATTTCACAGACTTGGCCTAAGCCTGGTTTGCCAAACTCGACCCCAGGACAATAGTCCAATGTTAAGTCAGCCCAAACCTCAAACCTGTGGCGCAGGCTTTTTCTTACCCGGGATACTTTAAAACGTGTTCGGTTTTTGCTTTATAATAACGTCTCACATGTAAACGACGTTCCTTACTCAGTTAAACTAGTAAGTTAAAAATAAAATTTTGGAAATTGGCTTTTCGGATAAGAAAAATAAAATTAACTCATCATTTTTGTTTCGACCTGTATTGGGTCCTAAAGTGTATTCGCAAGAGTTAGTCGTTTTGGAGTCATTCTCGACAGCGAGCACAATATCTTTGATGTGCATCGAAAGACGTGTTACCCAGAGATTGTATAACAGTTACCTTGTTTGAATTACCACCGCCTTAATGCAGTAACAATGTCAAATCGGTATCCTATTTATCATATCCAAGATTATTCATTGCACCTGTAAGGTCGCACGATATTTTCAATTGACCTAGTACGGGCTCACCTCCAAATACCAATAGCTACGGCAGATGTACACAAAGCAGCAATAACGGTACCATTTGCTCTCTAGCCTTATGTATAAGGCATATGTTGCATGAGTAATGCAGCACAAAACTTTCAGCGTTTTATAGACGAAGTTACCAAAGAGCTAGATTTTGTTTCGTGTCTATAGACGGACGATATTTTGAGGCCAGCAAAAATGCATATTAACATAAAAAACATTTAGGCATTCTTTTTGAAAGACTTTCTGATTTTGATATTAGTACCAGACCCAATTTGGTTTTTGTTGTTCTTTCTGACCCTAAATTTTTTTAGCAATAAGATTTCGGCAGATGACATATACTATCTAAAGATCTGCTCCTGGTTATTAGACAATTTCTTCAGCCAACATCCATTTAACAGGCTCAGCGGTTTGTGGGTATGGTTAATTATTACGATATAGGTTTATAGCAAAACTCCGGAATTATCACCAGTTCGCACTCACCTCGCAGCTCTTATAAAACAAGGTAAGAAAATTTTTTTGGTTTGTTGATTGTAGTGCAGCTAATTTTTTTTTTCATCAAACTTTTTCGCTAGTTTTATCGAGGGTTGCAAGTTCACTGTGTTCAGTGACGACAAACCTCTAACTATTGCTATTACATTTGAGACGGAACATTATAGTCCCAGGCAGGTGCGTTTGCATTTGGAATATATGGCACAGTTTACCACTGATAATAGACACATATCAGAAAAAGGAAACGTGGTGGCGGATACTCTTTCACGATGGTATGAAAAAATTGCTCTTTGTTTAACTGGATTCGATATAACTCAACTTATCCATCTTCAAGTCCATCCAATAACTCCTGGACTTGTTGCTTGTTCTGAGGACGAAAAGTTTTAGGCTCAAACTGGAACTCATCTCGTGTGAGCACACTCATTTGATGTAAGACTTCCTCAGGCAAACCTCGTCCATATATTCTGTTTGTTTTTGGCTGGCATGCCAACAGTTGTTTTGATCATATCCATATAGATATCGTAAGGCGTCTTCTTCTTTCTTCTCGGAATGAATACATATTATGTATGCGAGTAACGACTGTAGTTAGAGCAATAGCTCAGCCCATTTCGCGATTTGGAGTACCGTTATATATTACTGCAAATCAATGTGCGCAATTTTAATCTGTGTTTACTCGGTTGTCAAAAAAATTCGTACCAAAGCTTACAATCCTAAAGCCAATGAAATAGCGGATAGGTTTCATAGAAAGCTGAAAGCTTCTTTAAAGGCGGACGGTCATACCTTTATTGGAGTCACACACACCCAATAGTTTTCCTTGCTTGTATTCGCTCGTTGATCACATCGGATCTTATAAATGTACTCCAGCTAATCTATTATACGAAAAACCTTAGAATCCCTAGAAAACTAGCTCTGCATTCTCCAAGTAATTCGTCATATCCTCCAACTCTTGTTGAAATTTTAAAGCAGACTATGGGCTGCCTTACACTCAAACAAACTCGGACAGGTCATCAAGACAACAATTACATATGTAACGATCGGCCCGCTGTATTCTAAATAGTTCACTATCCTATTTCAATCTTACATGTCAAAATGATCATAAAAAAAACAAAAACATTCAAAGAAACTGAGTAAAAATTTATTATTTTATTTGACCTAACTCAATAATAAAAAGTGGATCATAAAACTGTTGTCAAAGGATCTAATGTAAATGCGGTTGTTCAAGATTTATGCAAATTATAACTTTTTGATTTTCGTATTTATATATGTGTTGACTTTTGTTGGTATGATAAAGTACAGAGAAGGATGATTATGTTATTTTGCCTGTATCTTCGTTTAATTTAACTAAAATTTTATTTTGAGTTCACGTGATGGAAACGTTAAGTAAGAATTCGACGTGATCAAGAAATATTTAAAGAGAAAAAGATATAGGAAATTCTCGCTAACAAAACATCGATCAATCTGTTTCATTGACCAGTATCTGTATAATTATTAAAGCAGTATCAGTTTAATTACCAATCAGGATTGATCAATTTTACAAATTTTATTATTTAAAATTAAATTTTTTGTTGGTTATTTGTGAATTGTGAAATCGTTTTGGTGAATAAATTGGAAATGAAAAATTTATCTAATAAAGAAAACTCAATTACATAAACTTGAAAATATTTATTCAGATGAAGTCATAATGAAACCGTTGTACTAAATCTAATGTAAATCAACCAAATAAATATATGATTTTCTTGGCGTGTGGATAATAATCATTATTTTTGGCGTGTAGATAAAGTCGTAGAATTCCGCGGTCTTTTGTTCGTGTTGATAAAATCAAATCTTGTTTATTAATTTGGTTAAATCTAAATGAGGGCCCATTGACACAATTAGCTGGATGTGGAACCGGCCTAGAAGGATGTTTGAACGTGGTTGTGAACAATTGGCAAAACTCGTTCAATATAGAATATAATTCGACTTCACCCGTATCTATAGAGTATTTGATGAAAAAGAGAAACCAATAAAAGTCAATTTGTGTTGTTTTGGACCGTCAAATCATTTCTTCCTTTTAGTGAAACATAAGAGACCCCTTTGGTCGGATTGACCACAGTTCTCTGAAGAAAATCACCTTATATCTTTTATTTTGACTATTATTCTTACTTATAAAACATAAATCCTATGATGTATATGGAAGCAACTATCTGCAAGATAAGATTTAACGTTTGAATTTGGGACTGAATTTTCTTTGTTAATTGCGGAAAACGATGAATGAATGAATTAGTATCTGTCTCGAGAAAAATAAACATTAAGTGATACAAAAATTAGAGGATAACAGTTATAGTTGATAAAAAACCTTCCATATACACATATATGGAGGAGCGTTTTGTATCTTGTGAATCCTTTATGATTCAGGGATAACGTATTTTTCCGATAAACTATGAATTAGATCAGTTTCGGCATATAAATTGAGACATCTTTATATGCTGGTTCAATGGAATCAAGCTTTCAGATTTGCTGACGGCTGCTTAATGTCTGTTATTATTGTCAGCAACGAGCGATATGTCAATTTTTAATTTCTAATTGAATTAATTAAAATTTAAATTTAAGATCGAATGTTAGGATCTAGACAAAACATTTCAATACTTGTTTATGCACTCAAGCGTGGGTTGTATGTGTGTGGGTAAACTGAATCGTTAAAAGACGTACAAAATTTATCTAAACTTCATTTCGTTGATTTAATAGAAATTCAATAGCTAATTATGTCATAAATCTTATATTTAGTTGTCAGGAAAGTTAATTTATTTTTTTAAAATTAGTTAATGAAGGATATAAATATCAATCAACAGGATTTCATGTCATTTCTATGGTTTTTTGTTAATAACAAATAACTGTTGATGATTTTAGAGATTTTTATCTTTGATAAATTATTATTCTGGTTAAATTTGGATGTTAAACTAAAAACGACGTTAAATTATGTTGAACTACCTAAGCTTAACTTTCTGTTTTAAGGGCCCAAAGTTGGTATTCTACCGGAAATAGAGTGAACAGTAGCTATAACATGATCACAAGAGCAAAATTAACATATTTTTGCTAACAGAATTATCACATAAAATATTCATATTTTTAAGTAGTAAAAAAATCATTAATCATTAGTATAATTCAATATCATTTAATTACTTTTTTTTATTCTTTTCTATTATTGGATAAACAAAATAATTTTTTTTTGCTTAAGAAACATTAAGTAACATAGACGGTACAAAAAGAGGAAAAAATAATTAATGATAATGCAAATAACATCTTAGAAACAAAAACAAGAGAAAACGAGGGTGGGGTTAGTAGTCGCGCGGATGCTAATAGTATTAAGCCGGATAATGCTGATGGGCCATTGTTATCTTTCATAGGGTTCGATACTAATTTGTTTCTGTTACAATTAAAATTTCAGTTTTATGATGAAATAAACAACTTAACAGTCACCTTTCATTAAATGCATGATCTCAAACGGTTAAGTTAACATACTGTTTTTTTCTTGTTGGAGAAGTAGTGATGAATGATTAAATTATTATCTTTTTATACAAATAGTAATCAAACGACAAACAATCCGTTCGGACATAGCTTAGAAAACTATTACAAATTCAAATCAAATTCTTAAATTCTATTCAACCGTATGTGGATCGAATCGATGAAGTGATTTTAAAATTGATTTAAAGTAAATATGTGCATATAATTATAATTAAAGTAAAATATTTATTTTAAATTTAATTATTTAGTTAATAATAATGAAACGGATAACATTATTGGTAAGTTTTTTGTTTATAAACAAAAATGGTAAAAATTAAACTGTTTTTTAAGCGAAGACTTTTTGGAAATTTTGATTTATTTGCAAATTCCATAGGATTGTTTGTTAAACTTTTTAGTTTAAGGAATTTTTTGTAAGATCATAAAATTTATAGATAACTAATAATTTCTTATTACAAAAATAATAAAATTAAATCGTCGCTTTAATAATGAAACAACGTATTCGCAAAAGTGTAGTTTCGAGATAATTGGGCTTAAAGATTTTTCGATTTTCTGATTTTCGTAAACTCGGCAGCACTATTGAATGAATAAAGATATTGGAAAAAAAATTTCTACCAATTAATCTTGACTAATTTCCTCACAGCATATTAAAATTACACATCGGTACCTGCTGGCTTTACTACCTAAAAAGAAGTCAAGAAAAGTCAATCAGGTACCTTATACGTTATTTCATATTTCATATACGTTATTTCATTTTGCATGGAAGTACGATTAAGCCTAAAACTAATTATTATTGAACTAACGCATAATATTCTTACAATTTTTTATTTATATGAACTGGCATATCATGTAGTAATGAATGATGCTTATACAATATTTTAGATGTACCATTTCGTGTGGCGATCGTAATGTATGTAAAGTATACGACACTGATTTTACCCAAGTTATTATTCTGTAGGAATTGAAATATCGTACATGCATTTACGCTGTTTTAATATTTAACCGAATTCAAATTTGCATGTACGTTAAATAACAATATATTAATTTTCACCCCCAGTTATAAAAAAATTGGAAAATGTTAAAATGCTACTTTATAGACATCCTTATGGGGAATACAGCGCACCCATTGTATAAAAACAACGTATATATGGCATACGTTATTTCATTATTAAAGCGACGAAATAAAACGAAATACTTTTCGTAAAACAATTTATTTTGTTAAATTTACATTATTTTTGTGAAAATTAGTATAAAAACTGATTTAATTTTACAACTAAAATGATTTGAATCTATTTTATAATTTTGTTGAAGAAACTGAAATATATATTTGGTTAGTTAAATTGAGTTAGTTATCATAATTTATATATGAGCAATTTCACGAAGATTCAACAACGTTTTGACTTGACCCCTTTTAATTTTGATTATTTTTTGTTTATAGATAGTCTTTGATAAATAAAAAATACAAGTTCTCTTAGAATTTTTTTTTTCGACCAGGGGTCTTCACAGGGTGCCCCTCAATTTTTGTTATTTTGTGATGTGAGTGCATTTTGACGAGCGATTGTAGAAAAACTACTCAACCGATTTTCATAAATGATATGTCGTTGAATAGGTATTAGAACAAAGTTTTTAAAAATGTACACTGTTAATTTTTTGAAATAATTTTTAACGGTGTAACATAAGAAAAAAATGGTGTAATTGAAAAAAAGATGGCATAGCCTTTTTTTTTTTTTTTTTTTTTAAACTAAATTGAAGCTTATTTTATATCTAACAACTTGTGAAAGTTTGGGACTAGCGTCATTTTTTGTTTTAGAGATAAAATTCGTTGTGCATATGACTGTCGGGAATCAGTTTTTTTTGTTCTGAAGGAAAATTATAAAAATGGCGATTTTTAGATTCAGATTTTTTTTTTATGTTAAATATCAAATATTTTATTATTAAATGAACTTTTCAAAAAGCAATTTCAGTCAAGTTCAGCAAAATTTTGCGACATTTTGACTCGACCCTTTTTAATTTGGTTTATTTTTAGTTTATAGATAGCCTTTGATAAATGAAAAATACGGCTTCAAGTAGAATTTTTTTAAATATAGACCAAAATAAACCAAATTAAAAAGGGTCGAGTCAAAATGTCGCAAAATTTTGCTGAACTTGACTGAAATTGCATTTTAAAAAGTTCATTTAATAATAAAATATTTGATATTTAACAAAAAAAAAATCTGAATCTAAAAATAGCCATTTTTATAATTTTCCTTCAGAACAAAAAAAACTGATTCCCGACAGTCATATGCACAACGAATTTTATCTCTAAAACAAAAAATAACGCTAGTTCCAAACTTTCACAAGTTGTTAGATATAAAATAAGCTTCAATTTAGTTTAACAGTGCACATTTTTAAAAACTTTGTTTTAATACCTATTCAACGACATATCATTTATGAAAATCGGTTGAGTAGTTTTTCTACAATCGCTCGTCAAAATGCACTCACATCACAAAATAACAAAAATTGAGGGGCACCCTGTGAAGACCCCTGGTCGAAAAAAAAATTCTAAGAGAACTTGTATTTTTTATTTATCAAAGACTATCTATAAACAAAAAATAATCAAAATTAAAAGGGGTCAAATCAAAACGTTGTTGAATCTTCGTGAAATTGCTCATATGTACTTTGAAAATATAAAATTAAGTTGGTTGTGAGAATATTGAATGTTATCGGATGGATTTGAAAGTATAATAGATTAATCTTTTAGGATTTAGTTTCTATCCCCATCGGGGAAAATTTTAAACGTATGTAAAACACATAACTGTTATTGTATTTTTCTTAGAATTTTTGTTAAATGTGCCACTAATTATGATATATGTATAAGTTTTTTAAATAAATTGGTCTTTTCACGCGCAATAATGTAGGTTTACTAAAGTTAATGCACTGAATATTAATTAATTAAATGATCAAACATATTTTAATTTCATGATAACTTTTTGAGCTATTCTGTCTAGTTTATTGTTATTTATAAAGTTGGCAACAAACATTACAATTTAATTAGTTATTTTGAAAGTTTGGTCTCTGATTTAATTTGAAAATTTTGATTTAATGAATATTTTGTAGTTTTTATAAATAATTCTTTTACAATTTACAAAATTTTTACGACTTTTACTAAAACTTTTGTGTGTTGTATTAAATTTTCTTGGTATCCAGATAAAATGTTGAACAGTTGATGTTGAGCTGATCTGTAATCTTGTTAAAAAGTGAGACAATGCTATTTTTGACATCCAACATTAGAACTTTGATTGCCTGAATAATTTTTTGCTAATACTATCCGATATACTTCAACGAGTCTATGTCTTTCTTTTTATCAAAAACTCGAACCTGAAAGGTTCAGCTGTAATTGGATGAGATTAAAATAGAAATTAAATTTTTTAGTAGAGTCTACAACTGAATTTATAATTCATTTTCCACCCGTCAGTTTAAAAGACAATGGTAATTTTATTTTCAACCACTTCACTTTTTGAAGTTTTCTTCTAAAGATGGTGTTGGAATAGGATTTTTTTCTTGATAAGTACGAGTAAGTGTCATATAAGCAAATCAGTTGTTCTCTGAATTTTCATTGAAAGTTTTTGGTAAATCTTTCGGGCTACACCGAGACATAGTTAGATAGAGGTAATGTTAGATGAAGCCACCGTACAGTTAATGTACAAATTGGGCTTTTGAAGATTTTAAGCAGGCTTTTAAGCGGGCTGCTACATTTCCCAAGGACGCCGAATACAAAGTCATTCACACGTTTGCACAACACGATCAAATTTATTTGATAGAAGTGGTAGTACTATAATATCCTTCTTGGTAGTACTATAATATCCTGAAGTGTGCAAACAAACTTCTGAGCAGTCATCTGTTATGTAATTGATCAATAAATTCATCATTTGACCTCATTGCCTCGAAATCATAAGTGCTCGCGTGATTGAGTTTGAGCTATTTTTTAAGGTCTTTTCGTTATTGTAAAAGTTATTGAATATTCCTTGCATATGAGGGATTTCACTATTGCACGCTAAAAGGAATACAAGTAGGGCTTGCAAAACCGCCTAAACCGCCTAAAATGTGATCTGATAATGCTGAAGAAAATGTCCTCTCTGACTTGTCACTTTTCTGCCTCAAAAGTGGGTTTTATGGTATATAATTTTGACTAGTCCCTTTTGACATCTGCCTTTAAGTTAAAAGTTAAGTTTTAATTTTCCTCTGCTGGTCCAAAACATTATATTCATGATCAGGGTCTAATTGAACTAGGGCAACCTAGATCAAGGCTCTATTTGAGCCCTGACAACTTTCTGTCCGAGCATATAATTATTTTTATTTATCTCCGCTGTATTATCAAGCTAATCTCTGCTAATCAATTGGTAATTTTCAAATTCTTCCTTAATATATTTTTGTAAGGCAACATCATTTTTGGTAGAAGATCATTTGAATATTTTTACCACTTTGACAACTGAAGAATTATTTGTCCAATGTCTTGTTATTAACTGCCGAGCAATATATCAAATTTTTGTAACATTTTTACATTAAAATTCTGCATAGGATCTTGATGAAACTGTGCCAAATGATCCAGGTTCACTCGAAAATGGAAAGTCTGGATTCATTTTAAATTTGGACAAAATGGCAGGGGGTCTCCCGAACACCTCTAAGTTTGAATCTAAAATAACTTCTAATCCCAGATGATCTTATGGAAACTTGATATATAAGGCTTTAGTACTGTTTCCAATACTTTTGCATACCAACTTCCGGTTTGTCACTTCCGGTTAAAAAGTTTTTTTTTAGGTGTTTATGCCTACTGTAGCCTACAATTACCGATCGATTTTCATGAAACGTTGGTAAAAGCTTTCAAGAAACATAAGAGAGATTTTAACAGCTTCTGGAGTACATTGGATGAAGGGTTGGGGGTCCACCATACAACAGGTGTTTTTTTCCACCGTGTTTTTTATGTTTGCTCCCATACTAGATTTGTTCGTGAATGATTTTTTTGACACTTTGGAAAAAGATGCAAATATGTATGGCAAGAAACTGATTAGTTTTTGAGCGATAGTGAACAAAGTGGTGCGGGTCCCCGTGCACCTGTTTTTTGAAAGCTCTATAACATCTGTACCTGATAATCGAATTGGATGAAACTTTGTACATAAGCATTTAGTACGGTTCACAACAGTTCTGCATCCTAACTTCCGGTTTTTTACTTCCGGTAAGAATGTTGTTTTTGTGTGATTTTTTGATGTTTTTTCATTGTCTTTATGCACACTACAGCCTACAATAATGAAGTGATTATTATGAAACTTATGAAAAAGGTTTGAATTAGTGTAAGAAGATAATTATCATCTTTTGGGACACATTGATCAAAGTGACGGAGGGTCTGCCATACAACTGCTGATTTTTCACACTTTGTTTTTAAAGTTTGTTGGGAGCATACAGACTTCATTCATTAATCAATTTTAGTGACACTTTGAAAACTTATTTATTGTGTCACCATTTTTTCAATGTTTATTGGGAGCATTCAACATTCGTTCGTGAACGAATTTTGATGACACTTTGGAAAAAGATGCAAATATGTATGGCAAAGAACTGATTTGTTTTTGAGCGATAGTGAACAAAGTTATGGGGGGTGTCCAGAGCACATGTTTTTTGAAATCTCAATAGCACCTGCACCTGATAATCGAATTAGATGAAACTTGGAATGTAAGCATTTAGTACGGTTCACAACAGTTCTGCATCCCAACTTCCGGTTCAAATCTTTTTTTACCGTTTCTCGTACAACATAATTTATGTTTGTTGGGATAATACTGCTTTCTTTAATATTTTTACAATTAGAACTACGCGAAATGTATAACATTGGTTAGCCTTTAATTAATGTATTTGATGGATATTACCTCACTATATATCCAGAACACTATGTTTCAACATATTGTTGATGTGAAGCATCTATTGGCGCGACTTAATTGAAAAACAAATGATTTTTTCCGTCACGAAAAACGGTATAACAATTTTATGCCATCACGCCTAATGAAAAATAATAAATATTTCAAACAATATGTCATATTTGCTCTCACAACAAATAATTTTATGAGAATGAAAATTATTTTGAAGTTTATTGATTTTATTCATAATTCTGTAACACAAAAAAAAATTTCAATTTTTCTGAGTCGAAACTTCTTCGTGTGTGTGTGTATGTGTGTTTATATGTGTGTGTTTTACTGGGTGAAACCATATCCCTTGCCCGTGATCCTGTTTTATCCCTTCGTTACCACCAATTAAACATTCCTTCACAGGGCATGGGTTGAGTGTATACTGTCAAGTATTATAATCTGTTGTTGTGGTTTTGCTGCATATTGTTGAGCATGGCTGTTCTTCATTCATCTTGTCTCAGCCGTTTCATCATACTTGTGATGATATCATTCGCTATGTCTCGGTTATCTTTTAAGCTCAGAAAAAATGGAATGAGCTGCTATGCGGAGTGATTTATTCTCCCATATGCTGCTCAATAAGTCTTTGTGTGTTTGCAAACCTTGTGTATTTGACTAACACATGATCTGGGTTCTCGGAATTTTCCTCACAGTAGTTTAGGTACGTTACGTTAGGTACATCTGTGTCAAGTAATGGTTGACGTCACCGTGTTTCCTTGTTGTCTATGCTTTTACGTCAGAGATCTTTGATGAAGTCTTCGTGTGTTCGTCACTATATTTTAGTTTTGTTATATGCAGGGCTCTTTACTGTAATATCGATCGGCATCCTACTCGCAATAATATTTACGGCCTGATCAGATACCATGCGGAAAGCGCAGCATATGCGCAATGATATCAGTCTGTAGACCTTTCGGATATAGATCTAACATAAGATGGCATTTTTACCACTGAAGCCCATGTATGTTCCACATGCATTAATAATTAATATTGGTGTGCTGACACTACCGAGAAGCTTTTTCATCGGTTGTCTAGGGCCTCCAATGTTTGGCCTAACCATTGCAAGAGCAATCTCACTTATTGAACTTTGTCACAAGCGTACATCAGGAAAAATCAATGTTTTCAACTGCGTTAATCCACTTTTGTTTCCTCGTGGCGTCCAGTGAGTATATTAAGTCAATTAAGTCATCAGCCACGTCTGCCTCAACACTACTAAGGTACTCCTCATATAATATATCGCTCTCTTTACTCCAGCCACGAATGCGTTCTTCACGGAAGCCTCTTGGGATGCATTTCTTAATAGTTGAAATAATGGCTCCAACGAATCTATCGTAATTTTTAGGAATGGGTTGGATCCAGCGAATCACTGCATCCAACGCCGCCCTATATTTAACCCAGTCAGCTTTGTTAAAATTCCACCTAGGTTGAGGAGTTAAGTTAACGAGTGGAATTTGGATACCTACCTCAAGAACTACTGGACGATGTTGAGAGCGTGGAAAACCTTGTAAGACAGCCCTAGATATTGGAATACGGTTACGTTGTTTGTTTTTTGTGGAAAAACAGAGGTCGGGATTGTGATCACGTCACCATCTAGCAGATCTAAAGGTTTTCATGTCTTTCGCATCATATACCAGGAACATGCTGTTAGTTGTTACCATCCGCCCAGTCAGTCAGTTGTATGCCATTGGGATTGTTATTTGAGTAGGACCACTGAATGTGATGGCTATTGAAGTCACCAGCATATATTGCTGTGTGGTGAAACAACGGTAGGGTATCAGCTGGCCATCCTTTATTTGGAGGTTTGTATACGTTTACAATCTTTGTGTCCGATATATCAACAACAATAAGATGTATATCGTTGTCCGTCTGTGTAAGTACATGGGTGCAGTTCATGATTTCTGACTTAACATACGTGGTAGATCCACATGCGTGATGGTAAATAGCACTAATTAATTTGTAACCAACAATGTTTCCTCTAGAGGTAAGTTGCGCTTCATCTGCTGCATGCGTTTCTTGCAGAATTACAACGTCGACGTCGAAATCTTTTAATACTCTTTGTAAATGTTCAGTTTTTGACTTGCTTATGCCTTCAATGTTCAATTGCAAAATATGGACGGATCCTCTAATAGTTTTTGCCTTATGGTGGTGCTGAAAAGTACCGTTGTTATTGTGATTTTGATTTTGGTTCATGTTCATTTGTTTGTATCACAGATAAGAATTCGAAATTAAATATTTGGTTACCAAATTTGAAAAGACTTTAAGCGTAATCCAGGGTGTAGCGCGAGGAGCTGGTCTATTCACACAGCCCGCAGTCAACGATTAAATTATTACATACATTAGAACTGCAAACTTTTGGTAAACTGACAACTTTAGGATATAATCATGACCCAGAACGTACATTAGTTTGATTGCTGCTACTTTAAAATGTGCATTAACACTCTCAAATTCTCAACCAAACTAAACATAAATTTTGATGTAAAGAAATTCAAATTCGAAAGTATTGAATTATTAGAATTATGAAATAATTTCATAGCTCATTTCACTTCAGCAAAAATAAAAAAATTTATCGAATTATTGAATTGGAATACTTGATTATCTATAATCAAGTATTTTTTGAAGAGTCAAACTTCTTTGAAGATTCAAACTAACTAAGAATTGTTTGTGTTGCAAAGCTTAAAACCATTTTACATTTTTAAGTGTTTCATAATCAAACTTTAAGTAGGAATTATTATTAAGCCTCAAGTAGAATGCTTTTGGAAGCGCAACTGTGTGTTATAATTAATACATTTTAAATTTAATTATTAGAGCTACAACATACTCTTGCTACTTAAAAATTATGTTGATTATCGTTCTTCCAATTTGTACACTTCTTTCAATTTCACCACTATAATTATATATTATTCAATACAAAATATTTCATAAAATGGATGTAAACATTGATCCCTTTGGAACTCTACTCTACCATGTGATGCAATGCTTCTTTGAACGTAATTCGTGTTATTTTAATGTTGTACGCAGGAATTTGGAAACCCTACGATGTAACCAAGATAAAACTTCAACGTGCAAATGTAATATTTTCATGAATTCACAAGTTCCTTTGAAAAAATTAATTATTCAAATCGAATAACCCGTTCAAGCACAATTTAACTTTAATCTTTGATTGTCACTAAATTCTAACGCAATTTTGAGCCAACCTGAATCAAAACTAGAGAAAAAATATAACAGTAAAAAACACGTATTAATTTTTTTTATTATAGAAGTTATAGTAATTCAAAAAATCGGGCAAGGTCAGTACATCATCGGCGTCTTGATTCGATTTTCCATCCATATGTATGTGTGTTCATTTGTGTAAATAATTTTGTATATAAATAAATTATCTGAAACTTAAAAAATCCGTGATAAATTTATTGAGTTTATTTCCTTCGTTAGTTAGCTTACAGTCCCTGGGTGGGCGCCGATTTCATGTGATGATTACCACATATTTTATACTTTGTGAGGCGCCTGTCGTTAGAAAACATTTGTTCTGCGATTTTCTCAAGTCGGCCGCTTTTGCTTTCGACAAGCTCCGAAAAATGCCGACTGCCCGGGATCTTGTAAATTTTTGTTTTTTTGAACTATGGGGGTTGAAAATTTGATTTAGAACATGAGGGTAGCCTTGTCCGACAAAAAATTGTCTGCTATTGTCTAGTACGACAACCCAAATATCCAAAATGTCAGTTGCCGGACTCGACAATAGCAAACAGATTTTGGTCGGACAAGCTTACCCTCGTATTCAAAAACAAATTTCCATCCCCCACAGTTAAAAGAAATAAATGTGGTAGCAAATTTGTAAGTTCGCTGGCAATCGGCATTTTTCAGAGCTTGCCGAACACAAAAGCGGCCGATTTGAGAAAAATCGCAGAACAAATGTTTTCAGGCTCGTCAAGGACAGGCGCTTCACGAAGTATAAAATATGATGATTACCACATCACATGAAGTCTGCGCCGGCCCAGGGAGTATTAGGTTTTGTTTCGTTACGACGTATAACTGGGCTATTATTTTGAAAACGTACATTTTTTTGTTGATTTTTAAATTTTTGATTTTTAAAAAATCTGAAATTTTGATATATTGTTGGTATTGATGGAAGGAAAAAAGTTATTTCTGCTTTTATTTTTTGAGTACTCTGAATCGGAGTTATGCGCGGTTGAATTTTGAGGCTTTTTCACGTAGTTTTGGTAATGGTGGCAATGTTTTGTGAATAGGTGCCACAAATTTCATCCGACTTACGTATATTTTTGCAAGTAAAAAGGAAAATAATTGAATAATTGAAATGAGTAAGTTTAAAATTAATAACTATTCTCTTTTTCGCTAGGCGGCGCGTAAAACCTTGGTTTACTTCAAAGCTCATATCTCAAAAAGTCCCTTTTTTTTTTGTTTTTCACAAATTTTAAAGTAAACATATGCAGCTATGAAATTGAGAAATAAAAAGTCAGCAATTCAATATGGATTTTTTCTTACGATTTTTTAAAGTTTGGTATAGGAAAAATTCACATGTGTTTTTTTATTAAGTACCTGTACTATCCTGTACATAGGATAGTGGATCTAATAAATTAAACATTTCATATTTTAACACCTGCAATAAATTTGAACCATTTTTTGTGTATTTCTGATTGAGAAACAGGTTGTTATTCAGAATAAGAATAGGAGATCCCAATGATCGAAGATTTTGTTATAATTTCAACATCACCAACACTATCATTAGAAAAAAAAAATATATTTTCTATAAACATTATGATTTAATCAATATTATATAAATTAATACATTAAAAAATTAATTTATATAATTCTTTTTGCCTTTAAATTGAAATATTTATGATCATCAGAAAAAGAAAACATTTTGGCAATTATTTTCGGGTGTAGTGTTATCCGGTAAAAAACAGTGGAATCCTTGAGTTCCACTTACGGTTTTAATGTCCGAAAGCCGCATCGAAAGAAATTGCTCCTGTAATTCGATATCTCCTGAAGACACATATGAAAACTTCATAACGTGGTTGGTTTTTTTCGACCAAATTTCCGCCCATTCAAATAATTCCCTTGCTGTTGATATTTTTTTTCCCCTTTAAGCGAAGCTCTCCGGGCTTCTCTTTTGAGTGTTCCTCAATCCCTTCGGATGGACCCTTTCCGTGGGCAGTTGCAAAGAAATGCCATTCTGCAGGTATTTTTAAATCATCAATATGTTTGCAGAGATTTATGAAATTCTTCTTATTTTTATATTGAGCTGCTGAACCATCAGTAAAATATAAAATTTTTTTGATATTTGGATATGTTTTTTGCTGTTTTTCAATGAATTCAATACACCTTTCCTGGTATTTATGAACTGCAACTGTGTTATGCATTAAATGATCAGATATATTGACAAAAGATAAGACCTCTAGTTTATCATTACATGATTTGTAGTAAATTACGATTGGGTGGATTGTGGATTGAACTTTATTGAACTTTATTGTGCAGCTTCTATCTCATTCTGCGTTATCATTGAGTATCCTGGATACGTTGATTTGACCAAAATTTACGTAGTAGAATTGTTAACAAAAACACTTGTTTTGATTTAGAGCTGGCATCTTTAAATTTCTTTTTAAGGTTCATAAGTCATGATGTATATTCACATTCCTCGTTTGGTGATAACACTTTAACTGAATCTACTTGAAATATTCTTTGACTTATTGCCGATGTGACACTTGCAATTTTTTTATAACTTCCTGTTGTAATATGTTTTTGTTTGATAGGAGATTCGGCTAACCTTCCAAGAACATTGTTAATATATTCTAAAGTGTCATTAAGTAGTTCAAGAACTGGTGGAGATATAGTATCAACCGAAACTGGTGATGGATCTAAAGATGCTGGAGGTATTTGAATATTTTCGTTCGTTGGAACATGGAACATTTTCAACATCCTGATTTATAGAAATAACTTTACTATCGATAGTTTCCGAACATGAAAGCTGCTGTAGAAAATATTAGTTGCATATGAATTTTTATTCATTTTAATAAAAAAATTAAATTGCCCTTATTTTTATAGATATAAGTGCCACATGTTTCACATATAAACTGGTCATCACGCAAAGTAAAATTTAGGGTCGCAGCTTTTTGAATAACAGCTGGTGTGACCAGTTTCACATTTTTTGATGTCCGCTTATAATTTTTGAGACCGTACAAGTTACAGCACAATTTGAAAGGCATTTCTATTATGTATTATCTTTTCTAAACGTTATGTCTTCTAAATATTTTGGAATATACTTGCTATAAGGCAATCACATCAATATATATATACCTTTTAAATAGTTTTGACATAGGTAGAATCAGGTAAAATTACGTAGGTACAATTTAATATATTTTGATTGGATGCAAGCATAATTTGTTCCAAAAACCGTTTGTGGGCGTCATTAGAAATTTTAAATGCTAAAATTATGAGTCTCTAATGAGATTTTAATTAGTAAAAAGGGGCTGAATAGACATTTTTTAAAATGAATAAACATTTTACAGACCCTTTTAATAATTTAAATTCCTTTATTTTACCACTTAACTTAAATTAATTTTTAATAAGTTTTTAACCATTTAACCGCACAAAAAATGGTTCAAATTTATTGCAGGTGCTAAAATATGAAATGTTTAATTTATAAGATCCACATTTAGTACAGGACTATTAACTTAGTAAAAAAACACATGTGAATTTTTCCTATACCAAACTTTAAAAAATCGTAAGAAAAAATCCATATTGAATTGCTGACTTTTTATTTCTCAATTTCATAGCATATGTTTACTTTAAAATTTGTGAAAAACAAAAAAAAAGGGACTTTTTGAGATATGAGCTTTGAAGTAAACCAAGGTTTTACGCGCCGCCTAGCGGAAAAGAGAAAAGTTATTAATTTTAAACTTACTTATTTCAATTATTCAATTATTTTCCTTTTTACTTGCAAAAATATACGTAAGTCGGATGAAATTTGTGGCACCTATTCACAAAACATTGCCACCATTACCAAAACTACGTGAAAAAGCCTCAAAATTCAACCGCGCATAACTCCGATTCAGAGTACTCAAAAAATAAAAGCAGAAATAATTTTTTTCCTTTCGTCAATACCAACAATATATCAAAATTTCAGATTTTTAAAAAATATTTGTTTTCTTTTCGATGTACGTTTTCAAAATAATAGCCCAACTAATAAATTACCCACTACACTACCTACCCTCAATCAAATCGGTTCTGAAATTCAATTATCAAAAAACACATTGAATTTTATTTGAAAGGTGACCATTGGCCATTGAAATTAAAAGGAATAATAATAAAAACCTTGATATGATTTATATAAACAATTCGAGACATTAATTTCTCTAATAGAATAGATGGAAAATCGAATCAAGACGCCGATAAAATAAGTAATTTGAATCCGACCTTTTCCGTTGTTTTTGATACTTCGGTAATCGTTTGTATAATAAAAAATATTAATACATGTTTTTTATTTTTTCACTAGTTTTGACACAGGGTCGCTCGAGATTTCTTAAGACATTTAGTGATAAACTATTTAAAATTTAGTGATAAACATTAAAGTTAAATTGCGTTTGAACGGTTTATTCGATTTGAGTATAGTACTTTGTGTATCTAGTTGCACAAAGTTGATTTTTTCCGCACGCGTCGTAATTTCGTCCAACGAGGCGAAGCCAAGTTGGACAAATATACGACAAGCGCGGAAAAAATCAATTTGTGCAACGAGTTGCGCACAACGTTTTTTGCAATTCCGAAAACACAATTAAACAAAATTATTCTGAAACCCAATTTTTTACAATCAACATTCATATTTGAAAAACGAACTAAAAAGTAGAAAACAAATTTTGCATTAACACCAGCGTTATGTCTTTTATAATTATATTTCCTTTGAAATTGTTAGAAGAAAAAATATTTAAATGGGATTTAACACATCTTAGCATAGATGCAAATATTAAATTTTTGACTAATTTAAAATGCTAATTTTCGATTGACAAACAGTTTTCCGTTCCCATTTGTTACATAAAATAAAAGTGGGTGACGCATACATTAATATAGAAAAGGAACAAATGTATTCTATGTTAATCTCTAACAAGAGAGATTACCAGCGTTTATTCCCTTTCCTTTCTGAATGCGCCACCCACTTTTATTTTATGTAACAAATGGGAACGGAAAACTGTTTGTCAATCGAAAATTAGCATTTTAAATTAGTCAAAAATTTAATATTTGCATCTATGCTAAGATGTGTTAAATCCCATTTAAATATTTTTTCTTCTAACAATTTCAAAGGAAATATAATTATAAAAGACATAACGCTGGTGTTAATGCAAAATTTATTTTCTACTTTTTAGTTCGTTTTTCAAAAAGTGTGTTTTTTAAATTTTTTTATTTATTTTTTTATTTTAGAGTTTTTAGTTATATAATTTTACCTACAAATAAGTTAACCACATTATTTCACAGAAAATACACCATAAGTAAAACTAGCAATTAAATCACTTACCGAAAATTTAATATTCTTTGAAATTTAAAGTAATTTTAATAAGGTTAATTGCACTATAACGTTATTTAAACATCCAGTGTAAAATTTTAGTACGTTTCTTTGCTCATTGTATTAATTTTAAGTTGTACATAAATTATTAAATATGAGATTTCGCCCAAATGTCAAGTTTTTTTCGGAAAAAGGTCTTTATTATAAAGCTTTTTCCTTAAAATTCGAATCGTTACGTTACTGTGTGTAATTGACAGATTACATACAGCAATGATAATTAGAAATCATTAATTATGTATTAAAATGTATTGAAAAAATAATAATTATGCAACTATAGTAAAAAAAACTTAACGAGAACACAAAGCAATCTGGATTTAGAAGAAATAACAATTATTTAAAATTTTCGAAATACAAATCACTCATTATTTACAATTTAAGGCCATTTTTTCATATAAAAATGACAAAAATGTGTAATATGTCCTCTATTATAATGAGATACTCAGTATGAGCAAAATTTCAGCGCGGTAAATGGGCATTCAGATCTTATGGATTTTCATATTTTCATACATAATAACTGATTTTTAATTATCATTGCTGTATGTAATCTGTCAAATACACCAAAATAACGATTTGAACTTTAAGAAAAAAGGTCTATAAGCTTTGAGCGAAATGTCATACTTTTATTTTTTTTTTGTGTTCATTATTTATAATGTAAGGCCTTTTATTCATATGAGATGACACAAACATGTATGATGTCTATGATTATAATGATATACACAGTATTACCAAAATTCCTTCGCTCAAAATGAGTCAACCAGAGGATGAGGATTTCAGTGCAATTTTTTTAGGTCTTTCAGAATGAAGAAAAATTTGAATTTTTTTTCTTCAGATTTATAAAGTTTTTTGCTTTAAAAGTTTTAGAAATACGTACTGACTGCTTCAACAAACTTGTCTTTTCAATTTGGGATCAATCACATAATGGGAAGTTACTGAAAAATGAATCACAAAATTCCACCCATCAAAGCTCTCAAGAGTCAAGTTAAATAAAAGTGTGTAATAATAATAATAAAAATTATTTTTTGTATGAAAGGTACTCTATTTTTAAGTGAAAACTTCTTTAGCCGCGTTATGAAATTTTGTATGAAGGAAAATTTGTATATTCGCGTCATCAAGTTTTATATGCATTTTTGAAGAACAAAATAGTTATTTAGGTATCAAGGGAATTATAAGGATGTTAATTACCGAGGAAAACGCTTACTACCCGAGTGCCTCTGGCCCAAGGGTTAGCATTTAATAGCAATGCATTTGATTCTTTTTTCTGCTTATTACATGTAGTTGTATTAATTGCACATAAGTTTGAAATATGTATTTGAAATATATATTTCAAAATATTTATTATACATTTTGGTGTTAGATATTAGTGCAACAATTTCTGGTCTTACAAATAATTTTTGTTAAATTTACAATCTTTTTTTATATAATTTGATGTTTACACAAAAATTTTGTTTCATTTACAAAAAAATATGTAAGATTTGATTTGTCAAAATTATTATACTCTGGTAATTCATCTTATTTTTTTGTGTTTGAGTATGTTATATATTGAAAGTAGTGACTGGATTAGTGATTCAATAAGCTTATAATATTTATGAATCAATGTATTAGCCGCCATAGGTTTTGGAACTAAATCAATTTCTGCTGCTAAAACCCTCTTAAAATTGGTGTAGTTAGCCAGAGATAGTTCTAAAATTAAGAATTTTCTACGCAAATTCATTTCCTATAAAAAAAATAATAATTAAACATGAAGTGAGGAATTCAGCGTATATAATTCTTAATTTAAGTCTCATCTGTCATCTGTCATTAACCAGATAAATACTTAAATGATAAGTTCTTTGAATTTGCATAATTTTAGCAATATTCTTTTCCTTGTTGACATAAGTAATTAACCAATGTTTAAACAACAAACTATTTATAACATGTACGAAAAAAACCGTTTGGCACTCGCATCGGATTATTCAAAATAAAATGTCAATAATACATAAATTAAGTATTTTTGTCTTAAAATCAAAATGAAGAGTTAGTTCCGTAAGTTCTGATAAGAATTTTTTGTTGTAATTCGTAATTGAAAATTCTATTGTATTGTAAAAATGACTTCAGCTACGATGATAGAAAAAATGATGTTAATTGTTTAAAGTGTTCTTGATGACAAGTGTGAGTTGTGACATAACGATGCTGTACGACTGATACATGTAAAATCAGCAAACTATTAATACATCATGTTTATTTATTTCGTTTATAAGCTTAGGTTTAGATTCGTTGCGACGCATAAGTGATAAATTACCCGCCAACAATCAAATCGGATCTGAAATTCAATTATCAAACATTGAATTGTCACATTGTATATCCCACATTGAATTTTATTCGAAACGTGATCCTGGGCCATTAAAATTAAAAGGAATAATAATAAAAACTGTGATATGATTTATGAACAATTCGAGAACATTAACTTCTCTAATAGCAAACCTCCCATTAATGGTTAACACTTCATTAATTTATTTTTATTATTAAATCTGACGCTTTGTATATGAATTAGGGTTATAAATTTTAATTTTTTTTCTTATTACCTGTAGTATTAATTGCACATAAATATTCGTTGATTGTGTTTACTGATTTTAATAGCGTTGTAGTTGTCAAACAGTAGTTTTTTATTAGTTGACACAGCGAATAAGAGGAATGATAATAATTTACTGTATGGAAATATCTTTGAATGCATTTCAAAAACTGTAGGTCAAGATGTAATATATGATGTAATATAAAATTATAATTAGATATGCTTTAAATAACAGGTTTGAGTACTTTTGTTTTTCATTTACTGATAAAAAATAGATGATTGAAGAAATAGGAATGAGTGTCAAATGCATTTAATACTTTGCTATATGGATGGATCACTTTTGATCAACGAAATGGCAGAAAATAAATAAATAATGATAAAGCGAAGCAATTTAAAACTTATTCGCTTGCTGGTTATTTTATTTAATCGCCATACGACTCTAGTTTTTTCTACGAAAAACATGATTGGGGGACATTTGCGCAATAGTGAAACACGTTCTTTATCATCCGTTACAATGAAGACTTTGATTTAATATAGCTGAATACAACCAATCCTTAGAGAACTAAGTCATTTCGAATATTCGCGAATATTACGGGAATGAACTGCTTCTGAAATATTGAAATTTGAAAGGATGCTACAAACGGTTGAGAGAGTGTTTGGCTTTCATTTTAATAGGTTTATGTAGAAAGTGTTAATGGTTTTTGTTGTGTGAGCGATTGAACCCGTCTGATACCTGCCTGCATGTCACTTCACGATGTTATAATACACACTAGGTATCAAAAATACACTCGCCGTCAAATTTGTATTCGACAATGTTGAGATTTGGTGGATTGTCTTTGAGATTGGAACATTGTGAACCAGCATTGCCAGTGCTACTTGTAGCGTGCAACAAAATTGAAATAAAAAACGGTTTATTAACATAAAATGCTTCCGCAAAGGATCTACACAAGTAGCGGCTTAAGCTTTAAAGTATGTCAGAGAATGCACCTCTACTACCAAAAAAACGTTATGACGTTAATAAGGGATTTTTTCAGAGCCCCCAGCTTTTAGCACCATAACACGAAAAACAACGAGATAACGAAAATAACTGTGCTAGTGACTGTAGTGCATTCGAGAAAAACGTGGTGTAAGATAGTGAGACAAGATAATCAAAAACAGAACAAATAGTTTATAATGCCAAAAGGCATTAATCTCACCGCAGTAAATAGGGATACACTTTAATCCCCTGCCAATGGGTGTTCAATGTGATAGATTGTCATAACGAGCATGCATTAAACTTGCAGTTCATTCTAATTCTACTGAGGGTCTGAGGTGCATATTAAGGAGTGGAAGTTGGTTGGGTGAGAGCAAAGGACAAATCCTGAAATTAATGAACGACAAAGTAGCCAAGTATGCTAGGATCTCTAGTTACATATGTTAAGGCGACCTTGTAACGGCTATGGAAGATTGCTACAGTAGCAGATACGAAAATGGTGTTATGAGACAAACTCAATCCCGTCATCACTATACCTTTTCCATGCAGGTCTAAGAATAAGAACTATACCAGTGATACCATCTGTTTCGAAGGTGGGAGGAAACCGTAAACAGAATAAGATAGTAGTATCGGGGATACAAATAAAAGGGGCATATTCATGTCTCCCTACTGATCTTTAATGATTGTTATTACAAGCTGTAGATACGGACTAGAATCCTAGAACCGAAGCAAAGGAGTCAACGTTCGTGTAAAAAACTAGGCAAAGGCAGTATGGAGATCTGGTAAGAGATAAAACACGTATACTGCCCAGGCAGGCTGGTGGAACTATGGTGTTAGAATATTCAATTAAAGAGAACCTATCCCTGTGCAACGTTAGGAATGCTTCTACATTTGTTACTTGAAAAGATATCACGTGTTAGATTTTATGGCTGGAAGTGTTAAGTTGGAGCAGTATATACCTAACCAACTCTGATGTTACTAAAACAGCTAACATGTGGTATCTTAGAACAATTATGTTTGACCTACATAGCATTAAAGGCCATCCAGATAGTTGCCGACTAGCATTGTATAAGAGCTCAGATCCGGCAATATTTAGCTTTTCTTACCACTGATAGAACCCTGATCTGGCAGACTGATTAGTTCGGGATCTGGAATGTAACACCTTAAAATATTTAAGCCAGATCAGGCAGCTCAATTCCAGATCAGTTCAACTAGAGCATTTGGAACAAAGGGAGAAAAAATCAATATAAATATATAAAATATTTTTATAACTTTTTTTCTCTTTAATTTTTTAATTTAAATAAATTAAATACATAATTTAAAAAGTCAATTAATTGCAAATATCACTCGTCCGAAGAGGGTTAAGTTTATATAAGAAAATACAAAAAATAATATTATTTGTCAATGTAGCATTACGTTGGGTTGAATATTACCTTTGGCTAGGGTGACCACTAGTATATATCCAAATTATTCGACTTTAAGAGTATCCTGGTTATCAAACATTTATTTTCTGAATTACTCGAGTATTTGAAAACGAATTTATAGATAGAAAACTACAGAAATTTAGATACGGCGTAGGTGCAGGGTTAAACTCAGGCTTAAAGATGAAACACGCTGAATCAGTTTCTTGGGCTTTTTTGTTAATGAAAACTTGCAAATTCCCTTTAACTAAATAGAAACCGTGACCTGCCATGCTTTGGGACATTTTCCTTTTCTATTATAGTTTAAAGTTTAAACTTTAAATTTTCCTGTTATATTTTATGGTTATAATAAAATTTAGTTTATTTCCTATATACAACGTAATGAGCATGAATTTTTCTTTAACTGATAAAAACCAAAACCTTTAACCGAAAAAAATGAGTAGTCGCAAATCTCGGGGAGTAATATATAAACTGAAAGGTGGGTCCAAAACATTCACCGTGCTGAAGTTTGAGTTTAATTGAGCGACGGATTTAGGAATGGCACCAATTTTCGTTTTGTATGTTTAAAATTTGTTATTTTTGATTTATGGCCATGTTTAACGTAGCAAACGTAGTATTTTGACTAATTTCGATTACATGCATATCTAGAGATTCTTGCCAAACTATTCTAGCCGATAGATTTTGTAATTACTACAAAACGAGTAGGTTAAAAAAACCTAAAATACTTAGATACTTGATTAAATTCCTTAGCAACCACCTTGACCAACCATTTTACCCGGTGCTTTTATGAGCTCCTACCCACCTTCTTGCTATTTAGAAAACTCATCCGAAACCACTTTATTTTAAACGATTTGAAAAAAAAAAATTAAAAAAGAGATCAGTTAGAACAATTACTTCGGTCTGAAAGGCCTAAGTATTACATTCTTGAGCCAAAAGTGAAATTCTTACCCCCACTTTTTTGACATTTCTCTGTCGTTTTAGGACCTACTGATTCTAAAAAAGCAAAAAAAAAATGTATGTCTGTTTGCCGGCCGGCCGTCACAACCGACGAAATAAAGAAAACCGCTGTAGGGATTTCAAAATTTTTATTTTCTAAAAATAGTTATAGTCAATGGAAAGAGCCAAAAGGACGATGTATTCGATAGCTGTACCGAAAGTGTGCCAAAAAAATCGTCAAGTGTGTCAAAACAAGGAAATTTCCATATTTTTTGCTTAAAAAACGTTCATTTTAAGTGATTACGAAAAGGAACATTGAATTTGGAGAAATCTTGATGGTCGGAATTGGTATGTGAGTCTGAAAACTAGATTATTGCATCATAAGTTTGTCAAAAAAATGTTGTCAAGTGTGTCCAAAGACAGATTTGTATTTATTCTTTTACCCAATTTTTTGGAAAAATAAAATTAATTATTTGTATGACATGGAGTTTTATTATTATTATAGAGAATTATGGTATTATAAGTTTGTCAAAAAAATGTTGTCAAGTGTGTCAAAAGAAAGATTTTGATTTATTTTTTACCCAATTTTTTGGAAAAAATAAAATTAATTATTTGTATGACATGAAATTTTCTTATTATTATTTTTTTTTTAAATAAAAAGTGTTGAGTAATAAGGTTTAGAATGTGTGTCACAACTACAGATGTAAAAGTAATATTACCCATGGTAAAATTACCGGTAAAATTGGTAATATTACGTAATATTACTTAGGCTCGGTAAAATTGGTAAAATTGCAATAAAATTTAAATAATATTTATTTAATAAAAATCATAGTTTGTGCTTTTTGTTGACACTCCGTATAATTGAAAATTGCGTGCACATTGCTGTGAGAATATCTCAGCCGATCGATCGATTTGTAGCTGAGCACCCATAAGTATAGGTAATTTTAACGTCTCTACGTGTTGCCACAAAGTAGAGTACTTTAAGCAAACTCTTACTTTGTCTACTGGTGGCGATCAGTGGGTGATATGGGTATTTTTTTCACCTAGTAGCAATAACGCAGCTATTTTTATGAGGCAAAAGCTAAATCTATGTCATTTCAGGATCAAATCGCTGCCATGAAGAAGGTTTCTCCTACCCTGTTATATTGACAGTTTGCTGAAAATCAGTATTTATCACCCTCAAAGCTCACTCGTATAGTAATTTTGTTAACGATCCAATTTTACGATTCAATTGAACGATGCAGCATTAACAGAACTGCAACGCAACGAACCATTATCAATGCTTCGTTATAAATTTTTGCTGCGAAACGCACGTTCGTATTTGAATATTCCTTGCGTTTTCGAAGGCAAATATCTTCAGCAATTTGCGATTTATATTTTTCCATGAACGAGAAAGAAACAATGCATGAATTAGATTTTGATATGACGTGTTGCACGCGAATTTAATGCATTTATTCCAGTGTGAACTGTGGCAAATGTTGTACGCAAAAAGTGACATATATAACGCCGTTGACAATTCTCAATTGCAGGAAATGCTTTAAACCGGGTTCATTTTCCAACTACATGCGATGAAAGAAGTTTGATTGGATCAAACAAGTAAGGGATCAAAATAAAGTAAGTTTCCTAGGAAATTGCTAGGTCTGTCAATTTGCTCTTTGCATTTGAGCCATTGAAATGCATTTCTCCTTCTATTCGATGTGTAATACCTAAATATTTTCGCATAATTTACATAAAACGCATAATTTTACATAACAGTGAATGAGCAATCGTTGAAGCCAGTGTGTTAAGGATTTGTTGCATTTTTGCAACTGTGAAAATTGTTTTCTATAGATGTCTGTTTCTATAGATGTCCTTCTAAAAGAACAACAGCTAAACTTCGTTCATGTTTGGATGGGGCATAAAAGATTTTGCCATTGTTGCATATGTATCTTCCTGTCTATAATACTTCTGCGAGTGTAGATTTTACACTCGATAATAATATGTATTGTATGTATTTGTATGTATTGATCTGTATGAATTTGATTTGCATTTTATGTTTTCATAAACTAGAAATCATTGTGATAGTAATCAATTTTGAATAAATGAAATTGCAACTATATTAAATGTTTGAAATAGTTTTATATTTTACCAATATTACCAATTTTACCAATCTTACCGGTAATTTTACGGTAAAATTACCACAAATATATTTTACCGGTAAATTTACATCTGTAGTCACAACAACACATAAATACCTTTTAAGACCTAGGTCCCACAACAAATGGCGTTCTAAGGTGTTGATGAACGCTTTATTTAAATCTCTGCGGGTTGAAGCCACCTGAGACTAAGGATTCCGGCAAACTATTCCATTTGTATGCAGTTCGGACAAAGAAGTCTTTCTGCAATCTGCCAGTATGACAGCGCAGGATCTTGACCGTTTCACTTTCATTAAGAATTATGGCATTACAAGTTTGTCAAAAATGTTGTCAAGTGTGTCAAAAGAAAGATTTTTATTTATTTTTTTACCCAATTTTTTGGAAAAAAATAAAATTAATAATTTGTATGACATGAATTTTTATTATTATTATAGAGAATTATGGCATTATAAATTTGTCAAAAAAATAATGTCAAGTGTGTCAAAAAATGATTTCATTTATTTTTTTAGCCAATTTTTTGGGAAAAAATGTAGCTGTTCTTATGATGTAAATGAAAACATGAAATTGGATATGGAGATTTTTGAATTTGTTATATAGTTTTTGAAATATTTTTGAAATTTTGAAAAACAGTTTGTATTTTTGAATTTGTAATATGTTTTGCAATATTTTTAGAATTTTGGAAAAAGTTTGAATTTTTAAAAATTTTTCGAATATAATTGGAATTTAGAAAAAGTTTAAATATTTGATTTTATTCTAATTTTGGAATATTTTTTGAATTTTTGAAAAAAGTTTCAAATTTTGATTTTGTTATAATTTTTGCAATAGTCTTAGAATTTTTAAAAAAGTTTTAATCTTTGATTTTGTAATAATTTTTGGAATATTTTTTGGAATTTTGAAAAAGTTTGATTTTATTTAATTTTTACATTATTTTTGAAATTTTAAAGAAATAAGAATTTGTGATTTGTAATATTTTCTCGAAACGCTAAATGGAGAGGTTTTTGAGTAGTTTGCTGAGTGTATCATCTTTTTACTAAATTATGTTAACTTATGATCTGTTATAATTTTCCGGCATCGTATTGATGTTTTCGTGTTAGTTTTGTAATAAATTTCTAGACAGAGATAAAAAATACATGTACTTTAACAAAGAGCCATGTCCTCATAAATTTTTTTGTCGAAAACTATATTAAAATCCTTAACCCAGATCGAAGTCTTGATATCTCAGAGCTTGAGATTTCAACCACTCCATACTTTTGGATTGAATTTAGTTTTATATTTTTAGGAGTTTTAATCTCTCACATTCTTTAATGACGCGCTTTGATCCACTATACTACCGTGCCTATCTTTGATTCTATTTCATAACTTACAAACCAGTAAAACGTTTGGTATATTACGGACAGATCTTTGCGTTTGATACCGTTTTTAAGGACTGAAAAATAAGGAGTTCCAAGTCGCAGAAGAAATACGACAAATGTCTAACTCAATCATGTGTTGAAATTTCGTGAACGCAGCTTTTGACGAAAAGGATCTAATCTGCGTGGTCTTGACATAGATAAGTGACCGGTAGTAACAGTATGATGTTATGCTAGACCGTTATTTTGTAGGTAGGTTCTGCTGTTAGGGAAGGAAACTTCTTTAGGAGAAGGACGAAGATCTGCATGAGTATATAAATTTGTGTGATTTATGTTTGTAGAGATTAATTATTTGAATTAAAATATTGCCTAATTAAAAACTAGATAGTAAAATAGCTATATATTACAAGAACTGCTTCAACATACTCATTTATGTTCACAATAAATTAAACTAAACATTTTTGAAAATGCAATGAGCATATAAATAAGTTAAATTTGTCTTTTCCAAAGTTTTTGTCAAAGCCGGAGCCGGAGATTCCTTGTATAACCCGGCGACGCCGAGTCAAACTCGGAGACGTGGGCCTAGACATAGCTGTTTATGCTAACTAAACAAAGTTTCCATAACGCCATCATGCATATAGGAAGACACATTATCAATTGATTAGGGTTTTACTGTTGTTGGTTCATTTTTCTCAGTAATTTTTTTTTTAGAAAATATTAATACTAAAATGCTAGTCCCAAGGGTTCCGTTTTTACCTTTTAAACATCCTTAGCCACTATTATCACAGTCATTCGACGTGAGAAGCATTAATTATACTTGAAATTTTAAATACTATAAAGATTTCTAAAATGGATATAACTCTAATGAATTTCAAGCAAATTAAATTTGATTAAATGAAGTAGGGCTTCAAATAATGGCAAATAGATCATACACTAATAGGAAAATCATATATAAGGTTTCTGATTGGGGCCAATTTTAAATAAAATATTATGGCATGCCCTAGTTCACCCAGAATCGGTCAGATCTGGAATTTACTACTAGGACTGGAATAGATTTTACATGTACGCGGCGGATCAATCCATATAGGACTTGCTTGGTCAGGCTTAAATAGGGTAGCCTTTGATAAAGTAAAATTGGGTTAGATCAGAGCTAATATAGTATACCATAAAAGGCAAGCAATATATAACTCCTGATGGCGTCAGAATCTAAAATATGGGTTATTCAACCAAAAAAGATTATAAATTAAACCAGATATCTCAAGTTAACTCATCAACATTTCGGTTGAAGTTAGAATTGTAACAAGAAAAAGGGATATACAAAAATGTATGTATATTTCTACACCGTCTCTTGAACTGCACCGAATCCAACTATGTATTTGAATCCGTTTTACCTATTTTATTTTCTCTAACCAACTATTTCATTACCACTGTCCACTATTAACTCATCACTAAGTTAACTATAATAATTCAAACGATTGTAAAACAAAAAAAAATTCATTGAACTAAAATTTAGACAATAGTTCATAGTTGAAATATCACGATTGTTTAGCTTATTTATAACCGTCAATTTTAATTAATTTTTTTTTTCATATTTTTTGCCGTAAGATGAATCAATTCATTGGAACAACTTATGTATATGCAAATTTAAATTTAAAAATATTTTTATTGTTTGTTTACATTTCGCCAAACATTTTTTGTTGTTGTAACTCATGTAAGCACAAACGAAATAAATTAAAAAGCAATAATTTTTTAATTTTTTTTTCTTCAAATTGTTTGTTGTTGTTGTTATGAAATATATTCTATCGATCAAAAAGCCTTGTGGAGATTAATTGATTTATTAGATTAAAATATTGACAATAATTTATTTGTTATAAGAATATCCAAAAAAAATCGTTTTTTAAGGTAAACAATTTAAATAACGGTGATGACGTATGATCACTAACAATATTTGCAAAACGAGAAAAAAAATGGGTTACTTCAAAGTTTATCACTTTTATTATAATTGAGCATATTGATCTTTAAGATCAAGAAATTAATGATGTAATACAGGAATTTATTTAAACAACAGGTGACTATTTTTTTTTTCATTTCTATAACAACATATCAGAAAGAAAATATTTCAAGGCAATCTTGCAGCATATTAAAATAAGTTATTCAAAAGAAATAATTAGTAGAAAGATTTTAATAAATTAATAAATTAAATTGTGGGAAAATATAAAAATTTGCATGGATGTTCCATAAATATGTCCCATACAATAATATATGTATAACCAAACATTGCAATACCAGCTTCGTAAAGATAGTGTGAAATTTATTTTTTAACAATATTAATTAACAAAGAATTGACAACTTGACAATTTTTTACAAGTACATGATAGATAAATACGCTCAGGAGATCAAATCGGTATTGTCTGCACCCGCGCCCATCCTTTTGCGGTACAAATAACAAGTTGAACTTTAGCATTTCAGTGTAATTTTTGTTAAAAGAGTCTCGCATCTTTGAATTCCTTACCTGCGTCGGTTTTCCCTGAAAATGTTTTACTCTATTTTAAAAATTCGAAATATGAATTAATAAAATTATAAATTAATAAAAGTCCTAAAATAATATTTCTTGACTAATCCAATTTTATTTACTGTAATATAATTTTCATAGTGAATATTGTATCTGCCATTTATAATATTTTTTGGTTGTTTGTTTATTTGCAATTTTCGATAATATTAATTTTGTTTGACGCCTCTGTGGATAGATTACAGTAGGTAAAAGTATAGAATAAATAAAAACAATTCACGTATAATGCATAAAAATCAAAAAAAAATATAAATAAATCAATAATTTCAAAAAATTTTCTAAACGAATTTTACCTATTCAAGCACAACACAATTTCAAACATTACCAAATTATTGTTATTAATGAGGTATTAGTATTGGGGTAAGTAAAGGCGTAATTTTTTCAATACAAAGGTATGGTTGGAAGTTTCTCAGAAAAAAACTTCTCTTCTCATTTTTTATGTTTCGGATGAATTCGAACCTTCGTTCTTAGTACCTTGTTCGAATCCTTAGACAGACACGCTATCGATTACGCCGTTGAGGTAATTACAATTTTGAAGTTGAAACTTCTTCATCACTTATTTATTTTACTTAAGTTAATAAAAAAGAAAAACAAATACAACATGCATAAAAAAAGGGAAATAAGAAAATAACAAATGATTACAATTTATCTCATTCTCTATTTTAATATTTACTTTTAATGCTTTAATTAATTTACTTTTAAAGCGTGACGGTAACGCAAATATATTTAAAATGTTCCCCATACAAAATCACCAAACGCGCCTAAAGAACTTTTCACCTCAAAAATTTACTTTCGACTGACTAGAATTTGATTCGATGAAAAAATTAAATATTTGTCATTTTCTTTTCAGATATACTTTGTGTCCTGTGTATTAACAAATGTTTGGTCGGCTTGGAATAAATACGACGAAGAGGATAACAAACGACCATATGAGTTTGGATTTAATTTACAAAATTATCAACATCGACATGAAAAGAAGGACACAAATGGAATTGTTATGGGTGAATTTGGATTTGTTACTGCTGACAATGTATATCATGTAACAGTTTATGCAACCGATCAAAATGGAGCATTTAAAATTATTTCGATGAAAAGTTTTAAATTAGTTGATGGTAAAATTATTGCTTTTTTTCTATTTTAGGCGCTTTAAAAATTATTTTTTAACTTAGGTCCAGAACGAAAAGCACATCAGGGAACACCTATAAAATATTCACAGCAACCTTTACAAGTTTCAGCATCTACAATAATCCCTATTGTTGCGACGACATCAACGCCAGAGATTAATTCCAGAATATTATTAAATATACCAACACCAAAACCATCAATTATAAAAACTTGTTCATCTTGTAAATTGCCAGAAATAACAACACCACCACCACCATCCATATTCATACCAAATGCACGAGAGCCAAAAACTAAAGATTTTTTTTTGAATGAAAGTCCTGAAAAAAAAATGACGGCAATTGATGAAGCACAGTTTAAAACAATTACCCAAACAGGGACAAATAGGATAAATGACGAAGTTTTAACGAATGGATTATCTCCTCGGATAATAGAAATGCCTGAAAATATAAACGATATAAATTTACAATCATCACCAGAGGTGCAATACGACTCAAAATATGACGAATTACAGTCAACTCAACAAACATCAACGGAAGAACCAATTGTATCAAATCAAAACCAGAACCGATTCACAACATCAACAGAAATTTCAATAAAAGTCACACAAAACATATCACCAATTAAACAGTTTCAATCTGAAAATAAATCTCCAGCGATTGAAACAATGGACAATCCTGACCAAACAACCCCATTACTTTTTGAAACAACAACATTCAAAACAGTTTCGGGTACTGCTCGTCCAACTCAAATAGAACTAATCGATGATATTCCCATAACACAAATGAAGCTATACAATGAATCTCCCACAATTCAGAAAAACAAAGCAATGATGGATGTTGAACTTGTAAAGCCGGTGCAACGAACTACATCTTCACCAACAACAACTAAGATACCAAAACCGGTGAATAATCCCATGATTACCACTCGATTCGGTGATGAAGAGGAAAAATATATTCCAAAGCCAATTAAACTAGAAAATGAACTTCTAATAACCGAACAGTTAAACAAATTTCCAAACCAACCATCGGTAACCGATTCTCGAGATTTTTACTCCCCACTAAATGAAATGCCCCAATATTATCAACCTTTTGAAAATACAGATCCAGTTGTTTCGGATCTAAACGTAGTCGGCCTATTAAATGAAATTTTATATCGATTTAATTACACGGCTGGATTTCATGCACATCATGAAGAAGGTGATCGACGTGGTAATAAAGAAGGTGGCTACAATTTCATTGGTCGTGATGGTTATCGAAGAGTTGTTGATTATAAAGCAAACGAAAACGGTTATATGCTACGTTTTCGATTAGAATATGTACAACCAAATGAAATACCACGACCGGAGAGTGAACAGGAACGTGGTTCACAAGGTTATGAGTTTAAATGGTTTTATTTGAAGAAACGATGAATATTTTTCTGATACAATTATTTTGTTGTTAATTTTAGTTCAAATAAAATTTTTTTACTTTACACAATTTTCTTGTTTAATTCAATTATGAGATTTTTGGGACGTGAGTATAAAATATTAATATAATTTTCTTTTCAATTAACTTTCAATCTTTACGATCGATTGTGAGCTCATACACTATAGTTATATTTTGAATCAAGAAACCAACCTAAGGTTTACAGAAAGTTAAATTCTAGAACAAGAACCTGGTGCAGTCATTGATAGTATTTTAACCTGGGTTTTTTACTTTTTAGTTTATAAATTAAATAATTGCAATTTATCTAGTTCGTTTATGATTTGATTCCAGTTTGTCGAGTTAAATGTGTTTAACATATAATGCGATTGCTGCACATTACTGTTTTTCAACTTTAGCCATATATTAGCGGCTAACAATTTGCGTTGTATCCTTTGTCAATGGTTGATATTATCAAGTTTTTTTTAATCTATACTGCGGCTCAAAAAGATTAACATCGCGTTAATAATATTGCTAAAGTGAGGCTAAGCGATTAGTACAAAGAATTTGTGGTGAGTATTTTTAGTAGTTTTTCACCATCCCCAAAAAGTACTGAAGGTTAACATTGCTTAAACCCCTCTGCCAAAGAAGTTTTGTACAAGTTTTGGATAAACTGTCTTCCTGATCACATCTCTTAATTTGCATAGTAACTTAACTTGTACTGTAGCCTAGACCTCCGTGGTAAACGGTAAACTTCTCCAAACTTGATTCTCACCAAATGAAGATATCGTATCTTATTTAAGTAATTCAAGATCTGGTTGACCACTGATTCAGAATTTAGTCCTCAAACAAAGCACAAATCGTCAAGCTCACTTAAAATAGAAGTGCGTTTCTAATCATCCCTTGCTAGCGCAATGAGAGAAACTGGGAAAAATAGTCGCAATTGGCACCATGCGAAGGAGTTCTGAACAATTATGCCAATAGGTTACATAATCCTTTTCAACTTTATTTTCTTTATAGAAATGCCTTAGGTGTGCTCCTTAGATGTGCTCGGCCTCCCAATTCGGTCGATAGACGCCGTTCTCATTTTACTTTTAAAATGGTTTTGCAACGCAATTTCTTTTGGAAAGTCAGCATATGTGGTGTTTCTTAACCAATATTTCATTAATTAGATCCTTGTTAACATAAGAATCCCTGTAACTAAAATAGTTATTTTCAAGCTAACAGGTTTTATCAAACCATGCATACCTGTTTGATCGGAAAATGTTCAAATCATTAAACCAAAGTTTTGTTTTACTTTTAAAATTCGCTATAAGTTCCAACACACAAGTTTTATTTATTGCAAAATGAAAATAAACACAAATTAATATAACAAACACGCCTAAATGTTTAACTGAGTTGAGCTTTAGTTTTATTTTCTTACAGTTGAGCACATGAAATCATTATAACGCATAAGTAAATTCATAAATTTTATTTTGTTCATTTCATTATCTAAATCGACTAAAGACTAAAAATACTGCATGCTTGTTTTGTAATATATGCTCCATAAACGCGGTACGATAGCAATAATGCATAGAATCTTGAATTGATTTCCATATGCATAACAAACAACATGAACTGAATTTTATGTCGCAAGCATTGTAGTTTATATGAAAACCTTTCTAAGGTTTTTATTGTTTTGTTGCTCTGTCATAGAATTTGCTAAGCTTCTACTAAAATAACTAAAAACATTCCTCTCAACCAGTGAAAGCTAAAAGTCACTCCTCTTGTACACTGATTAAGAAAACCAAGCTAGTGCTGTAGAAACTCACTCTCAGATCAATCTGATCAAGAAGCATTTCAAAGCGCAACTTAAGGATAGTAAAACTTAACTCTTTTAATGGTGTAGAGAGAGAATGCTAGGAAAATGCCTGAAATTTCTCACGATAGGCTTGAATTATAATTTTCGAAAGTTTTAGTGGTAAAATAAATTTAATTACATAAAAATTATATGTTCCTTGTTCAATATTATCACGTTTTTCAACCATCCTTGAATCGCTCCAAACTTTTATTTGCACGATACAGCTTATAATTCGTCTTTATTACTGTTCAATTGTTCAATTGTTCAATTGGAACTGTTTTTTTGTTCTACTAGAGGAATTCTTTAATTATAATTTCTACTAGAGGAGTTACTACTAGAGGACTACTAGTTCAATTTGAACTGTTTTTTGTTCTACTAGAGGAATTCTTTAATTATAATTTTAATTTATATCTAGATTTTTCGAGGCCAATTCAAAATTTCTTAACAAAGAAAACTTGAAAATTTTTGACTATCATCGACGTCATTTTTATTTTGAGTGCATTTTATTTAATGTTTCTGTTATTTCTTTTTCTAAGAATTATGATGACAATGATTTAACTGGTTTGGTTTAGTTCTAACGATTATTAAACTAATGTTTAGGATAAATTGAAGTTGGAAACAATTTTGTTTTGTGTTTCTTTCCAATTGAGGTTGGAAACAATTTTGTTTTGTGTTTCATTCCACCCCAATAGCTTCATCCATAATATCTGGCATTAGCACCTCGTGTTGTTAGCATTTGCTCCTTATCTTTATTTCAGCAACATTTTTACTTGTTATATCAGTGTATCCGCCACTACCTGTTTGCAGTGTAAACTCATGTAATGTTTCCAAAACGATGCCAATCAATCCTTTGTGAACAATGTGATTCAACAACTTTTACCTTCAATTTGCAGTTTCATTCTCAAGCTTTCACCTTTATTGTAAAAATTGGGATGTAGACTAAATGCTCCTAATTTCTCTGCATCATAGTTCCATCTTCAACGACCTGCCGTTCTCACATTGCTTTGCGTATGCGACTGTTTTACTATGAAGCTGTAATGAGAACTTACATCTACGTAAGTTGACGTAAGTTATCATTACTGTTAGTCCGGTTTCTGGATCTTGGATTAGTTATTTATAACTACAAAGAAACAAATTAAATGAAAAATTAGACTCCTTTTGGAAATTTGTATGCTGCTATTAAATAACAAATTGCAATAAAATATATAGTGGGTGCATTGCAATTACAATATTTGTCGATTTCAACTGCAACAGGACAACTCCAGCAAGGATCAACTCCACTAGCAGCAACCGGAACTGTTTGGACAAATCTACGGCTACCAAATCTGGCGACTTCGACGTGTTGGCAATCAAGCCATTCTAAACGATTTTGTTAAAGGTTCTAAAAATAATGACAAATGGGTCATTTTATGGTTTGAAGACGCCATACAAGCCTTCTATCTGTGCAAGCGACTACTCAATGAAGCAACAACTCTTTCTCATCCCTCACACTATGCTTAGCTTGCCATAACGATTGACGCTTCCTTTATGCGGTTGTTCAACAAAAAATTATCGACAGTTGGACATAAATATAGCGTTTATGATCGCGAGCTCTTAGCAGCTTACTCTGCTACTAAGCACTTACGCTATCTCCTTGAAAGTAGAATCTTCACTCACTTCACCGATCATAAACCTATTTTCAATTGGTAGAAATGTTGTGCTTTTAATTAATTAAACAAACAATTATAAATTTAAGACCATTCAACTCATTTGCCGCTCATTTTACATATAGACATGATAATTTATATTATGTAAGAAAATTATTAAATTAAAATTAAAAATTAAAATTCTGATGATGCCAATTAGGCGAAATATTAATTAAAATAAATCGAAGTTGAAAACAGAAGCTGAGATCGTGTGTATTTTTAACAAAAACTACTACAAATTAAATAAGCCTCTTCTATACGATTTGTCGCAAAATCTTGCCAAAGCAAGTCCTCGCCAATTCAGGCATTTAGATTTCATCAGACAATTTACGACTGATATTCAGCACATTTCTGAAATTAATAATGTAGTGCTGACACACTTTTTCGTGTCGAGAAAATTTCAATTCCAGAAAATATCAACTTTAACTTTGAACTGCTGATGCTCAGTTTACTCAAGGAATTAGTGACCACTAATCCTACACTTCAATTTCGATCCTTTCCTTTATCGTTTGACAATTCTAGTGCCAAAATTTTATGTGTTACCTCTTCTGATAACGCACGACCTTTTATTTCAAAGCAATTTCTTCAATCTGTTTTTAATTGTCTCCACAGTTTATCTCACACAGGAGTCCACAGTTCCATCAAACTTCTTACTTATAAAGTCATTTGGGCATCCATTGAGAAGTATGTATGAAAAATGGCACAGAAATGCCTGGCTTGCCAAAAGGCAAAAGCTTCTTATCATACTCAATCATCTTTGGTTAACTACCCCTTTACTTCTCAAAGATTTTCCAAGATACATATGGACATTATTGTCCACTTTCTACTTCTGAAGACAAACGCTACTGTATCACAATTATTGAGCGCTATACTCACTGATTTGAAACTATTTCTATCTCGGATATCACTGCGGAGACGGAAGCTACAGCTCTTTATTCCAATTGGATTGCTTGTTTCGGAGTACCTTCAGTAATTGTCACTGATCAGGATGCCCGATTCGAATTCAATCTTTTCAGTGAGTTGTCTAAACTTATCGGTTTCCAACATAAACGAACTACAAACTACAATCCTAAAAACTATATAATCTTCTTGTGTGAACTACTTGAAGTGATTGCAATAATATAGAGTAAAACACCGTCTTTTTTCACTTCAAAAACCTTTTATTATAACACCAAATATTTTATATATAATATTATATAATATATTCATTTTTTTTTGTATAATTTTATATAATATATTCCAAATTTTATATAATATATTCAGTTTAGAAAACAATTAACCCGTGAAGAAGGTCTCTTAGAGACAGAAAATATTTGGTGTTATAATAAAAAGTTTTGAAGTGAAAAAAGACGTTGTTTTACTCTATATTATTACAATCTTAAGTGTGACGGACAAAATGTGAACGGAACGTTGCACCGAACTCTCAAAACTGCTATCATGGCCTATGACCAGATGAACTGGACGCGTATTTTTCACTTTTCGTTAAGACTTTCAATCTTCATCGGCAGTGATAGTCTATAGTACAAACATATGTCTTGCTGGCTCAGTCTGATTTCGTTTATCTAACTGAAACAACATTAAAATCGCATTCGTTCCTTAAATACTTCAAGACACGCTTCTCCTAAAGTTTTTGTGTCCAAAGCTCTCAAGTCTTGTTCGTAGTCCGTATGTCTTCTTACGTGCGGACTTAGTAGACTTAGTACGTAAATCGCTACAAGCACCATACGAAGGTTCTTTGCCAGTCATTAGCCGCGATGTGTTGAAAAATCAAGAAATTGCTCGACCCTGGTGTTTTGAAATGGCTCTACAGTCAAAACTACTAAACTGATTTTAATGTTATATAGCGCAAAATGTAGGTATTGAACAGAGCTAATCAAAATAATAATTCACATTATATGACTGGAACATTTACTTTTAGAAAAATAACCGTAAAAAATTCAAATTCGATTTTCTAGGAACGCGTATTTTTTAAATTTTTGATTTTTTAATATGTGAAAGGTACATATGTTACTAACATTTTATAAAAAATTCAGGAGGGGAAACTTTTTTTGTTTTTTTATTGCAACACGTCTTAAAATTGTTCATCATGAAAAAAAGTGGAGTTAAAAAATTAACAGTTTTTTTTGGATTTGCATATATGTTTTTATAATAAATTTTTAATTTTAACTCAAAATAAATATTTTACACATATTTTATCATATATTCAATTTTAATTTTACATTACTTTACATTACTTTACTTTAATTTTACATTACTATTACATTACTAAGATTGATCCATCATTTGTAGGAATGTATGAGTGATATCCTCGTGTTCCAGGAATTGTTTTTAAATTGGCGTATCTATCAGGTAGTTGATTTCGTTTTGCAATGTAACCTGCCTCCGTTACATAGAAAAAATGCACGTTATCTTGAAAATTGCCTTGAGGTGCTGCATAACTTCGGAGGTGTTGATATAACTTTGTTGTATTCTTTCTTAAGATTAGCTCTGGCTTATCTTTTTATTGTTCCTCCAATTCCATCACATCAGAACTGCTCTAACCAGGTAACAAGGAGGTACAGTTTACCAAGGAGTAGTTAGTTGAAGACGTACAAACGATTTTTTTGATCGTAGTACAGTAGCCACACTATATTCTGATCTAAGCTATAATCTTATCTGGTTATTGAGGTACACATAATATATATTTTTGTGTTAAAAATAATATAATATTTGCTGTGATAAAATATATTAATCGAATATTAAGTAATCTCTCTAGACTAAAATTGCCCAGATTTATTTTTTGAGAGTCAACAAAACATATATTGTGATTAAAAATTAACTAAAAGTCAATTTTTCTCCATAAAACCAAAACAATACTTCCACTACACCTAAGTGAACAAAAAATAGAAACTAAGGAAAAGTATAATATGAGTCTAAACTAGGGATGGGGAACCTTTTTACCATTAAGAGCCAATTATAACTTTGCAAATCGTTAACAGGCCCCATTATGCCGAGTATTGTTACCAAGTTTGGGGGCTGCATCTGTTACTATAATGGCTCTTTTAGACTCTGATCTCGTTGTTTTTTATTAATATCTTCATCAGCAGTGTTCGGATAAAATCAAATCCATTATGCCTGCAAACAGTCAAACTGTTGAGATCACTTACTTGTTTAGAGCTATATAACATTAAAATCAGTTTAGTAGTTTTGACTATAGAGCCATTTCAATACAGCAGGGTCGAGCAATATTTTGATTTTTCATCACCCTGTATCTTAAGACAGGGTAAAAAAAAATAAAAACGCAGGAAATTTTTTTTTATCGATGTCAATGAATTCCAATACCCAAATATACAAACCTCATTTCCAAAATTGCATGATTTTTTGCTGATTTCACGGTAGAATAGCTGTTGGTGAAAAACACAACAGCTATTCTACACTGCATCTACAATTACGCGGGCAGGCAAACCAGTCATACCCCCTCTTTTCCTCCGTGCTATGACACAACAATTGTTTTTACATCGTCTCATATAAAACTAGGGGGGAGTGTTGTGGCGATTCCACAATAAATCCACAATAATAATTCCAAAAAATAAAAATAACAAAAATTTTTTTGCTCACTGCATTGCGTTATACATATTGTATATATCGGTTCGAGACCATATCGTATTAATAAAAAAGTGAGACCATCATAATGTTAACTCCTGGTGGAAAAAGAAAAAAGTTGCCTGTATTATAATATCACATTCTCCGTTATTATTTTTTTGACACTCCACGCTTTGATAAAAAAATTAGATAGATAAACATTTTGTAAATAAAATTCCAATTTAAGTAAAGATTCAAAACTAATAATATTAATTACGTTTTAAAAGAAACGTTTCTTCTTAGTTCTGGTTGCAATCATATTGTTTTATATTAATTTAATTAAATAATGAACATTGTTTTAACTAAAAATACAACTAATTTTTATGCCATTGTCGCATATACTAGCATATCAAAAGAAACGCTTGCTGTTTTTCTTGATGCAATTATATTGTTTTATATTAAGCTGCAATTGTGAACAGTTGTTTATAACTAAAAAGAAACAAATTAAATGAAAAGTTAGATTACTTTTGAAAATTTGAATGCTGCTATTAAATAAACAAATGGAAGAAAAAAATATACTGGATGCATTTCAAATATAATATTCATCAAGCAGCGGCACAATTGAAATTAAAGTGGTTTATCACGCAGCCTTCATCTTCTTTGCAACGGCAACGGAACAACTCTAGCAAGGATCAACGCCACAAAAAACAACCGGAACTGTTTGGACAACTATATGGCTATCAAAAATATATCTGGTCTTTGGGTTAGTTTTCATCATGTTTTTTAGAGAGTTTTTAGATATTACTGTCGATGAAAGCATAGCTTTCGAAATACGTATTTAGTGAAATATGACAAGAATAAGGCGTTTATTATTTTATTATTAGTTAGTTTCCATGTTTTTTTCATTTCGAGCTATGAGTTTGTTAATACATCGAGGCCTAAAAATATTATAAAAGAGAAAACATTTGTATATGCAACAAAACTTGTTTTGTATTTTTTTTCAATTTAATTTTCAATTTAATTTTTAATTCGTAAAGTGGTATTAGCTGCTTCGTTTTGGGTGATCCAAGGCAACAAGCAATTTTAATCATACAGAAGCATTAACTTAAGAAGTTAACATTAAGAAGTAAATCCACCCTTTACAACTTAACAATAAATAATTTAATTTTACTGTATTGTTTTTGACCGACGATTTAAATGTGTTACGCCTAAATGATGATGCATACAAACAATGTAAACGTAAACTAGATTTTAGTGCAATCTTCTTACAATTGATCATCAAAAGTAAACCCTATTTGTGACGTTCTCAGGTTTTCTATCTACTACTACACTTATGCATTCAACAGTTCCGAAAATAAAACATTTGCTATTGAACTGTACTTGAAGAGAGCGCAATTTCAAAAACTTTAAATATAGGTCTGCCGAGCCTTTCATATCTGGTATGTTAACACCTTACTCTAATTCAAAGCACAATAATAATTTATTAATCCTTTTGCATTTTTAAATCGGCTTTATGAGTTCATTGATATGCAACATCCAAAGATGGACCATCACCAAAATTTCTCTTAAACCTTGACTCATAATAATAATACACAAACTGTATCTATCACTTAATTTGAATAACTTAGTCTTCATGTTTTTGTTTATCAATAAATAAAAGCTCAAATTCCTAGGGTGGATGTTTATTTTTATGTTCTGCAAATGCTCTCCATATATGGTTTTTGAATAGTAAGATTTCAAGTTTATTTGTTTTATATTTAGAATCCATTCGGTTGTTTTAGGAACAATCAGAAAAGTTATCAGAACGTTCAACTATGTGGAATTGTTGTGTTGTGGGACAAAAGAAAGAATGATTTGTTTGTGTTTGTCATCGGTTTGGATTAAATTTGTAATAGATTCTCGACCACGTATGGTAATATGATAATTATAAATTTGTAATTGAAGAGGACGATAATATAAATGTTCTGCTTTTAATTTTTTTAATGAGGTTGTTAACTTAAATTAAAATAAATATTGGATGTACAATTTTGTTTTGGAGGAATCGAATTTGTTTAGAGGAGAAATAGAGGAAGCGATAAATCAGTTTTTTATTAGAAACGAATTATTCGATTTTAATTTTTATAATTTCTGGGTTTAGGAAATGTTACCGCGCAGAACCATTTCATGATAAATGAGTAAACCACGGTTTTAAGTCATTTAGTTAAATTTCAAATGTAAAAAATCTTAACTTATGTCCTTATTTCAAATTAAAGACATACTGCTCGCTCACAAGGATTTCCTTTTTTACTAGAAAGGGAAGGATGTAAATTGGTTATAACTTTGAGAATCTCATATTGTTATTTTTAATTATTGATATTTTTAATGTTAACCGTTATAAGTTATATGTATTATGGTTGTGGTTTTCAAAATCATTAAAGAATCACATATGTTGTTGTAATATTCGTACACAATTAATACTTTATATTATATTCGTAAACAATTAACACTTTATGTTGTAATTAACAAGATTTTATTTTCTCTTTATTTCGCAGCTTGTATTTAATTTTACAACGTACATGACATAACTATCATAATTCAAAAGTACTAGATGAAAGTGAAGTGCTGTCATTCCCTACAACCCATATAACTTGTTGAGTAACAGATATGACAGTTCTTCTCCCCATATATAATTCAACAGTGATGACAGAACAATTTTGTTTAGTATTTAGTAATTTAAATTAGTGTTATATGGTATTACAAAATTATAGTAAAAATAAATTTAAAATTTTAAACAAAAATTGCAGTATTAATATTTAATTAATGTGAGCATTCTTATAAATCGAGCCTCTTTGGTGCTTTTCGTACTCGCTCCGATCTTCTAAGATCTGGGGTTTCTATTTCTAAATTTGTCTTATCTGGTAAATCATTTGTGGTAATTGGTGGTACTTCTGTGTCGTCATTGGTATTATTGGGAATATCATTTTCAGTCAGATGGACCGGTGTATTTGTTTCGTTGTTACTAGTATTTGATGAAGCTTCATCACTTTGATCACGAGCAGTTCCAACGTTAGTAGGAATTTCAAAATCGTCATTCTCTAATTTTCTATTACCAACTTCGTTACCAATTTTTCGTATTTGATCTATGTGCCGTGTCCAAACTCTATTGTCGTCCAGCAATATCTGGTAATGAAGTTTCCCCAACCGAGCGGTTACTGATCCGAAACGCCATTTTAACTCTTTATTAAGATATTCCCGTGCTGATACTCGATCTCCTATAGCAAACTCTCTTGTTTCATTTTTATTGGGACTCTCTCCTCTCTCTACTGAACCCTTAGGAATTATCAAATCTATTCTAGATCTGATCTGACGTTTAAACATCAACATTGACGGAGATTTTCCTGTTGCAGGATGAATTGTTTTTCGATAGGTCAGTAATATATTGCAAAGTTCCGCACCTAATTTACTTTGCTCGCATTGTATTGAGTTTAATTTATTTTTGATGGTTTTCACATACCGTTCCGCCTGACCGTTAGTAGCCGGGTGATAGGGAGCACCCATTTTATGAATAACACCATTCATTTTAAGAAAATGCTGAAAATTAGCTGAAGTAAATTGTGTGCCTCTATCACTAACCAGCACTGATGGTATACCAAAAGTTGAAAAAATTTCCCTTAGTTTCTCAATTGTTGTGTCCGTCGTAATATTACGCAGTATTCGAACTTCAGGCCACTTCGAGAAAGCGTCTACAAGAATAAAAAAGTATGTATCTAAAAATGGGCCTGCAAAGTCTACATGGACTCTTTGAAATGGTTCTTTAGTTTTTTCCCATTGATGCCATTCGACTTTGCTAGGGTTAGGTTGAACTAACTGACAATTTGTACAATTTTTTACTAATTCCTCTATCTCATGGTCTATTTGTTCCCACCAACAATACCCACGTGCAAAAGATTTCATTCTAGTGACTCCAAAATGAGTAGAATGAAGTTCTTCAAGAATACGCTTCCTTAAAACTTTAGGTATGTAAACACGTATTCCCCGTAACAAACAACCTTCTTGAATAGTAAATTCGGTTTGATCTATGTGAAACCTATCATTAGATTCAACTAAACGACCATTTTTTATACCTTGTAGTAAATTATTCAAGGATTTATCTTCTGCCACTGCAGCAGCTAGCTCAGGTACAGTAACAGGTAAAGACTCAATCATCTTGATCTCAATTATATCAGTCTCTTCGCTTTTGGAATTATTTTCAACCATGGGTAAACGTGACATAGCGTCCGCGTTTGCATGTAGTTTAGTATTTTTGTAATTAATATCGTAATTAAAAGATTGAAGAAAAATAGCATAATGCTGCATTCGCATAGCAGACATTGTAGGGAGCCCTTTTGTTGGTGAAAATATTTGTAACAGAGGTTTATTATCTGTGATGAGTGTAAATTTTCTTGCATACAGAAACTGGTAGAATTTCCTTATTCCAAAAATAATCGCATACGCTTCCTTATCGATTTGCGAGTACTTTTGTTGTGTTTGGCTAAGTGTTTGCGATGCGTATTGTATTGGGCGTTCTGATCCATCTGGAAACAGATGACTCAATACTGCCCCAACACCATATTGTGAAGCATCAGTAGCCAGTACCAAGGGTAACCTGGGGTCGTAATGTACCAAAACTTTATCTGACTGCATTTCCTTTTTAACCTTTTCCAACGAGTCTTCACATTCTTTGTCCCAGATAAAAGGAACACTATTTTTCAATAAATTATTAATTGGGTACAATAAGCTACTTAAATTTGGAAGGAATCTACCGTAGTAGTTTATAAGACCTACAAAAGCACGTACTTGTTCAGTATTTTTGGGCCTTGGCATATTTTGTATTGCATCGATTTTCTTTTGCATTTTGTGAATTCCGTTTCGATCAATAACGTACCCGCAATATTCAATCTTTTCTGAAAGAAATTCGCATTTTCCAACATTCACCCTCATATTATATTTTTCTAATTGAATAAGCACTTCTTCAAGCCGCTTTAAGTGAGTCTCGTCATCAGGACCTGTAATTTTTATATCATCCAAGAATACCGAGACGCCTGGAATCCCTTGCAAAATTTGTACCATATATCTCTGCCAAATTGCTGGAGCGGAGGCGATTCCATACATTAATCGAGTAGGTTGATATAAACCTTTGTGTGTATTCAATGTGAGACATTCCCTATGTTTTTCCGCGACCTCGAGCTGTAAGTATGCTTGGGTTAAATCGATTTTTGTAAATTTCTCACCATTTGCCATGGTAGAAAATAATTCCTCTATGGTAGGCAAAGGATGTTTGTCAACCATTAGCATACGATTGACTGTGATTTTATAGTCGCCGCAAATCCGAACTTTATTGTTTGCTTTACGAACTGGAACAATCGGAGTTGCCCATTCGCTATGGTCGACTTTTACCAGTACCCCTTGTTCAACCAAATCTTCTAACTCTTTTTCTACAGTTTCTCGAATTGAAAAAGGAATACCTATTCCTGGCCTTTAAAAACACTGGTTTGAAATCAGATTTTAAAATTAATTTGGCTTGGATATTTGTAATTTTACCTATTGACTCTCTAAAAACATTGGGGAACTTTGCAATTATTTTTTCTACAGTCCTAGACGTTGTTTCTTGTATATTGCATTTAACTTCATTTATTTCTGAAACGTTAGATTTGTTTTGCAAAATTGGATTCCAATCAACATTTGGAAAAGCTCGTATCCATCCCCGACCAAGCAAAGGATGTCTTTCTGAAACTACTAGGGTTTCTCAAACGGGATCCCGGGATCCCGTTTTCCCGGGATCCCGGGGTAAATTTTCATCCCGTTTTCCCGGGATTTCATTCCGGGATTCCGGGTATCCCGCTAATTTTTATTAAAATTTTTTTTTACTTTTTCCAAAGATATTAAAAATTTTCTCACTCGAAAATCGAGTAGTTTTTATTTCTTTTCCCTCTGTAGTAATTAATTTCGTTCAAAATTAGGAAAATGCTTTGTTGACACATATGGTGTCATGGTTTCTTGTATGGTTTTTTTTGACACACATAAACACAACAAATTAAAACCAATAAAACTTAAAATAGGTAGATTTTTCTGAGAAATCTACCTAAAACTTGCGCTTCATTTCTCTTAATTTATGTTTAATGGTTCTCTTATGAAGGCGATTAATAGAGGAACGAGACATGTTTAAAATGTGATTTGCCATGTCGTCTGAGTTTGATTTTGAATGATTTGCAATGTTGTCTGAATGTTGTTTGATTTGCAATGTTGTATGAGCCCTACTAGAATGGGAAAAATCAATGTTTTCAACTGCGTTAATCCACTTTTGTTTCCTCACGGTACCCAGTTAGTATATTAAGTCATCAACCACGTCGGTTTTCATGTCTTTCGTATCATATACCAGGAACATGTTGTCGATTGGTCCCGTTAGTTAGTTGTATACCATTAAGATTGTTATTTGAGTAGGACCACTGATTGTGATGGTTATTAAAGTCACGAACCTATATTGCTGGGTGGTGAAATAATGGTAGAGTATTAGCTGGCTACGCTGTATATCAACAATAATAAGATGTATATCGTTGTCCGTCTGGTGTAAGTAAATAGGTGCAGTTCATAATTTCTGACTTAATATACGTGCCAGATCCATATGTTTGATGGTAAATAGCACTAATTAGTTTATAACCAACAATTTTTCCTCTAGAGGTAAGTTGCACTTCATCTGTTGCATGCGGTTCCTGCCAGAATTACAACGTTGATATCGAAATAATAACTTTAACACTCTTTCTAAGTGTTCAGTTTTTGACTTGCTAATGCTTTCAATGTTCAATTGTAAAATACGGACTGAGGGTCCAATATTTTTTGTCTTATGGTGCTGAGAAGTACCGTTGTTATTGTGATTTTGAATTGTTTGTATCACAGAACATGTATCATATGACGTTAAAAACATCACAAAAGAATTGGTAATTTTTGAAGCAACTAAGCAGAGTACAAATAATTTAGATTATACAATGCACTAATGACTATCACACCGACATCAATTGAATCGGAAAGAGCTTTTTCTGTGGCAGGACGTTTCGTCACGAAAATTCGGACAAAATTGAGTGATGGCGCCATTGGTAAAATTAGTATTATGAATTTATTTTTGTTTTGTTTTTATGTATTCTTTTTTATTTAATTTTTGAAGTTTTCCTCATTAAAAATCATGGAAATTTAAAAATCAATAGCGCATTTTTTGTGTTGTTTTAATTTTACACATTTTTCTACCACCCAATTAGAAAGTTCTAGCTTTTTAGCGTTTCCCGGGAATTCCCGGGATCCCGGGAATTTAACATTTTTTGTCCCGGCTTCCCGGGATTTGAATTTCTACGGGAAATGAGAAACCCTAGAAACTACTACATAAAGCTTTAAATATCTACTTTGATTTTGTATACGGACATGACAAATCATGTAACCGAAAACTTTAATTATATTAAAACAATAACTCATCAATTCCATGTCGGACTTATAAATTTTACAATTTTGAAAATATTTATTTTTGTCTAAAATACACAATAACGACACCGAAGCTCCCGAGTCTACCTCAAATTTTGTCTCAATTTCGTTCACTAATACATCCATCCAAATTCTAGATCTGTCCTCCTCCATTGGAATAATTTGTAAAATGTTACAAACTTCGAATGGGTCGTTTATCATTGTACTAATGTAATCAAAATTATTTTGTTTATTACTTTTATGAAACTTTGAGGTTAAATTAAAATTATGTTTATTTGATTCTATTTCCTCAACGTACTTATTAACAGTTTTGGGAAGCGTTAGATGATCTGTATTATTAAAATTACTGTCGTTATTATTGATTGAGTTGCTCAAATCAATTTTTGAACCCGTTTTTTCCTCAATGTTAAATATTTCTTCATAATTTTTATTTGTGTCATCATCATCAAAAACTTCCACAAAATTTGTTGTCACCCTGTTTGAATTAGTCGATTTGGCCTTGAGACAAACCTTGCGTATGTGTCCAACAACGTTACAAAAATTACATTTATAATTACTAAACGGACAACTATTTGCAAGGTGTGCATCATTGCCACATCGATAGCATGCAGTTTTGTTTTCGAATTTTCTAGAATTCTTTTTATTTCCAGAATTAAACACTAAATTTTTATTTGCCGTAAAAGAAGTTGATGAATTTTGACGTTTATCAAATTCTGCTTTTTTATTTATTTGTTGGATTGTACCTGGATTACGATAATTTTGGATTTCAGCTCCACCTTGAGCAGAAAGCTCCAGCGCTCTTGCTTTAACTAATGCGGTCTCCAATGTAACAGTTTTCTCTTACAGTAATCGATCCAAGGTTATTTTACTTCGTAGTCCAAATATAAACTGGTTACGCAATGCTGTTTGTAAGTAATTCCCGAAGTTGCAGTTAATTGATAATTTCTGGAGAGCTGTAATGAATTCATCAATTGTCTCACCCTCTTTCTGTTTCCTCAGATGAAATCTGTAGTTTTCCAATATTTCCAATGGGGCCGGATCATAATATTCCTCTAACAACTTTGTAATCTCTGTAAACTTTTTCTCAGTAGGTTTTGCAGGTGATAATTTATCACACAGTATATCGTACGATTGTTGCCCCATGTAGTGTAATAGCATATGTAATTTCTTTTTATCTTCATTTATGTCAAATATTGCAAATGCGCCTTCCAGGCGTTCCACCCAGCGCGTCCATTTTGATCGATTTTTGTCGAAAATTTCGATCGTAAAATTATTCTGCATTTTGAATATCGGATCCTGTCCTTGTCGCCAATTTGTAATATTCGTACACAATTAATACTTTATATTATATTCGTAAACAATTAACACTTTATGTTGTAATTAACAAGATTTTATTTTCTCTTTATTTCGCAGCTTGTATTTAATTTTACAACGTACATGACATAACTATCATAATTCAAAAGTACTAGATGAAGGTGAAGTGCTGTCATTCCCTACAACCCATATAACTTGTTGAGTAACAGATATGACAGCTGTGTGCGAACTGACGAAATAATGACAGAACACAATTTTTGGTGAAGGTGAAATTTGTAAAAACAAAATTTTGACATTAGTTGAAAATTTTTTTAATTTTTATGTTTGCTGTTAATAAATATATATAATGTATATTAAGCTTGCCAGATTTTTTTTGGAGGTATTCCGGGCCGGAAAATCCGGGCGGTTTTTTCATAAATCCGGGCAAAATCCGGGCGACAAGTGTCAAAATTTCCATTTGAAAAGCCGGGCGAAATCCGGGCGAAATACAAAATTTTTAAAAATCGCACAGAAAAGAAGAAAACAAAAAGACTATATTTTTTCATAAATAACCTTTGAAAACTCTTTATTGCTTTGAAATGTTGAAATATATTTTGTTAATAATATTTTTAATTCTGTTTATTACAGAAAGAGTTCTATGCTTAAATTGTCAACATTGTATTCAATCAATCTCCATCGAAGTCGATGACTGTCCACTCTCTTGAGTACCAAACAAACTATCAGCTCTCATTTTGTATTTTTCACTTCCAGCAACTTTTTGGAGAAAACCAGCATCTTCTTTTATTTTTGTATAAAACTCTGGACATGTCTCCTTCCAGTTGAATTTTACCATCAATTGTGTCCGAACGTTTGCCAGTGTCAATTTGCCTTTTTCTTTTGTCCAAATGTCATTGATGTGAGAAAATACGCGCTCAGTTGTCGTATTTCCCGCTGATATAACTAAACCAAACTCCACGATTTGCAGCAAAATTGAACGAACGAGAGCACAATATATAAATTATAAAACGTTGAAATGATGTCAATTGTTTATATATTTTCATATGAAACATTGAAAATAACACGATTTAACATGTGAAATATATTTGAATAAGAAAGATACAGATTATTGAAATTTTGACTATAAAACGAATTAATATTATATATATATATATTTTTTTCAATGAACAAATGTTAGAAAAATCCGGGCGATTTCCGGTTTTTGTTTAGAAATCCGGGCGTCCGAACCGGGCGATTTTTCAGCCAAGTTTTACCAAAAAAGCCGGGCGAGTCCGGCTTTAGCCGGGCGATCTGGCAAGCTTAATGTATATACTTATATGAATATTACTTTGGCAATTAAAAAAAATTCTGTAATAAATTGATGTTCCTTATGAAATTATTTGTTATGCCTACTGTCACAATTTGATGACGTTAAAATGCTATACCAAATTTTGACGTTTCTTTATGGTGAATATAAATTCCAAAAAACAAAATTTTGACAGTTAATATTTGTCATCTGTCATTATTTCGTCAGTTCGCACACAGCAATTGTTTCCAAATATGTTAATCTAAACACAATCACAAAGTTCAATTTTATTTACGTAATTAAAAGTCGCACATATAAAACAATTACACCCTTTAAGAAAACATTCAACTTCCTGATTCTCTAAATAATTATTTTGTTTTGGATATTTAAAAAATTAAGTCATCAACCGCCACCAAGTTGACAAGGTAATTTATAATTCAATTACAAACCGATTATTTATTCGTACAAAACACAAAAGAAAATTAGAAATAAATTTTTTGTTTAATTTTGGAAATATAAGATCGCCTCCAGATTTTTATTATATGTTAAGTCATACAAACAAAAATGTTATGATCTTAAGAAGCAAAAAGTTTAACTGGTAAGTGGTTACATATAGTTAGTTTTCTATATTATTATTTTTTCTTAACAATTTGAGCATCATACCTTAATATTTAATTAAGATACATGCCAACATTTTCTTCATCTATTATACCTTGTGGGAACTGGCAGATTGATAGGCTAATCTCTTAACAACCCAACCTGTTACATTAAGAACCACAAACAATTTAAATAGTTATGGAGTATTGCATGAAGTAAGATTAAACGGTTAAATCATGAAATTACTCAAACAAAAATTAGGTTATATGGAAATTATTGAGGTTGACAATGATTCAATAAAATGACCATAATATAGTCTCCCGTTTTTTTAATATAAAATTTCTCTAAAAATTTGAAGCCTACATTAAATTTGCAATAAAAGTCAAATTTTTATTTTTATTAAAATTGCTTACAATTTATAATGGTTTCTCATATCTCATTAGTCCGATTGACATACTGTTAGTAAAAAATTGAATTATATAAGCCGTGTTCGATTTGACTGAAGCAACTGAAGCAACTGAATAATTGAATGCAATTGTTGTTGTTTTTCAGTTGTTTCAGTCAAATCGAACGCACCTATAGTGACTTCATACAATATTTCTGTTGTCTAAATTTTTTAATTATTAAAATCAGATTTTTTAAGCATGTTGCCAGATGTATGCGACAGTTGACAACTATCAAAAATCCCTAATAAGAATCGTCAAAACTTAAAATTTTTTGCTATAAAGTTAGTAGTATAATTGTGAATTTGACCGTTTTCAAGGCCTGACATAGTCGGTTTTAATTTTTGTTGATTTGTAATTTGTTTTATTTTTGATCTACGCGAGTGACAATCCTGCCTATTCCAGTCCCTTATATTGACATACGGAATCCAGTTAATATGGGATATCACATATCAATGGGTATAGCAGTGAGATAACACTTACTAAGGTGATATTGATATCGTGATACAGATATTGGGGCTGCTGGCGGACGAACTATATTCAGTCAACGGTAGCACCCTCAATCATGGTAATTTATTGATGATGACCATCCTTTCCTTGATGATGCACACTATTGTTTGCGCGAAGAAACAAAACATCATAGGAATATGTAACGACCAACAAAAATCTGATCAGTACACATTGTCTTTTAAAATCTAAAAACAAACAGTCATCACGTTAATCGTACTTTTATTCCTTATTATCAAAATCTTAAGATCTACACTGCTTGCTGTTGGCACTTGGCGTAAGTATTCAAATAAGATTATGTATATAGCACTTGTTACCTTACGCAGACAATAACTTAAAAGTTAATTGATAAAAAAAACACAAGGTTTATTTTTAGATACTCTATATATATTTTGGTTTGTTAGGCCATTTTCAGGAGTATCATACTCACTACTTTTCAGGAGTATCATAGTAACAAGTGCTATATACATAATGTTAACTTAAGATCATTTCATAAATAACATCTGACCCTACACAACGTTTCACTGTATAAGGTGATTTATCTTTTAGTTTGTTATTTCATAGTGTATATCTTTCATTCGAACTCAATTAACGGATCTTATATTTCTGTGTATGATCGACTGTTGTTTTATATTCTTTTTAATGAGAAACAAATATATTTGTTTTGTTGAACAGATAACGAAAAAGAGTACATTGATTCTGCGCAGATCTTGCCATCATTAATAGGCTACTTCATTTAGTGATGTTGGAACTAAAGTATATGCGCAATACTAATAATTGTATGAATTTTGAAGGACCTTTTTGTTATGATTTGATGGTGTGAAGTGGTTTGTTTCATTAATTTTTCTCTGTCTGCTTCATTTGTTTTTATATGGCAGATTTTTAATGTATGGGATAATTTTTGCTTAATTGAATAAGAAAATCAAAGCGAAAGAGATAAATAGAAAGCTTTTTTAAAAGACCAAATTCTTGTGTAAAACCACATTGATTTAAATTTTAGTTAAGTTTTAAGTTTGACATTGTAATATCAGTTAATTAAATTTGAATTAATTTCTTTTGTCCAATGAACACTCATGGCATAAAAAAATGTGCAATGTTTTTAGTTTCGAACGAAATAATAGTTTAAGTTTAACAAAAATTGAGTAATTGAGAAACATTTTGTGGATATACCTTCAAACTTGATCTATCACCCACAAAACTTTGGTTCAAAAATTGGAAGAAGTACTCACTTTTCTTATGATTGCTTCATTTCAAACCGATCTCGATTATGTGTATCAAATTGATGGTTGCAATTTAGCAACAACCGAGCTACTGGAATGTACAAGTTATCAGAAAGCGAAAAAGAAATTCTGTAGGATGATGCGGATGGTTTGCTGAAAATTGTTTTGGATAATTTGTCAAATTCTGTTGTTAAATTATTTTTAAATTTTTATTTTGGTTATTTTTTTCAATGTTTTTTAAATATGCTTTTAACTTTTTTTTGTATTTTCATTTTTCTTAATGTTAATAAATTTTATTTTTATAAAAATATTTTTAAGTTTTTTTTGTATTTTTTTTAAATTGTTTTTGTTTATATATTTTTGACTTCTTTGGTATTTATTAATGAGAAAAAATATACTAATGTATTCAACGAAATTCTATTTGTTTTAATAAGACATTTTAAAAAATTATATATTTAATTTATTTTAAAAAACAAAATTAATATAATAACAAAAATAATAATATAAAAAAAATAATAGAAATTATAATATTTGAAACGTTTGAGAATGAACATTTATGTTCGAAACGCGTCAAAAATAAGTTATTGTTAGGTTCTTTTAATAAATTTATTTTTATTCGCCTACATATTAAAGTGTTACTTTATTAATGTGATTTGCAGCTTTAAAGTATCACTTTTCAACTATTTATTTTGTTGTCATAGCTACGTCCAAAAAAGTAAAAAGCATTTGTATTTGTTTAAATTCTATGAAAAATAAAAATTTTTATCAAAGCAACCCTTAAATTCAAAATTTCATTATCCAATTAAAATAGTTGTTATCATTTGTTGTCATAGCTACACAATAATTTGGAAAAAATAAGGGCGATGATACATGTAAAAGAAATATCTTTCAGACATAAAAAATTTCGCATCTGATTGGTTGAGGGGCGGTAACAAATTTTAAATTTTACGAAAATATTTTTGACTGAAAGACAGAAAAAATATCTTTAAGACAAAAAACATAACCAAAAAAGATATTTTTTGCTTGTTTTTATTTTTAAATTTAATCAAACCGCCAACTTAATTTTTTGAAAACAAAAATACAAAAAAAAAACGTTCGTTTTCCGAGAACTTTTTAAAAATTTAAATAATTTTTAAAATATTGATCGACATTTAAATCTTAAATTAGAAATATGTATAATTTAAAAATGAGAAAAAGACGTTTAGTAAATATAGGTCTTATTTATTTATTAAAAGAAAATTTGGAAGAAGAAGAAACTATTTTAAAGAGAAAACCAAGAACTTGGTGGGTTTCTCCGATTCTTCTTAACAGAGAAAGAATGGGTTCCGAAGCGTTGGTCAGTGAAATGCGGTTGACAGACCACCATAATTTTAAAATTTATCATCGCATGAGTGTTGAAAATTTTGAAATGCTCCTAGCAATGGTAGGTCCTCGTCTACAAAAGCTGAATTTTATTCGCGAGCCCATCAGGCCAGAACTAAGACTCAGAATTATAATAAGGTAATATTGAAATTCTTAACCATCAGAACGAAATAAAAATATTTCTTGTACAGGTATTTAGCAACAGGAGAATCTCGACAAGATGCAGAGTTCGAACATTTAGTGGGTAGAACTACTATTGGCAAAATTATCAATGAAGGATGCCAAGTAATTTGGGAGGTGCTCAGCCCTAAAATATTTTGCCAAACAATTTTTAATAACCATAACTACTGGGAACAGATAGCCAATCGGTTCGAAGCGAAATGGAATTTCCCCAACTGTATGGGAGCCATCGATGGTAAACATGTTGTAACACAAGTAAGTTCAACTAATGAAATAAAATATATTGAAATTTTCTAAACTTATATCTATATGTCAGGCATTACCAAATTGTGGTTCAACAATGTTGAATCACAAAGGAACGCACAGTATTTTTATTTTTTATTTTTATTTTTTTTTTTTTTTTATTTGCAGCAAACAGTTTCCCAGTTACATGCTACAACAATTTATAATAAAAACTAGATGGTACACCATTGAGAAATACATTTAAAAATAGAAAATAAAAAAAAAAAAATTAATAAGTAACAATAATAACATTAAATATTTAGCAATTAAGTTTTTTTGTCAAGAGACTCAAAAGTTGCATCAAACGAAAACATCTAAACTTAAATAAAAACATTAAAACAATAATTAAATAATAAATTATTTTATGCAGAATTTATCAGTATGTGAATTTACAAAATCATTTAAAATAATACGACAATTCGATCTGAATACACTTAACGAAACATGAAATAAATCAACACTTGAAAAAATCTCATTATGATAAATCTGAAGTCTTGTTATTGGTGAGGAGATACCTATATTTGTTCGAGAGGCCGATGGCAAAAACAGCTGGTTTAATCGAGTTCTATAGGACGGTGCATAAAAATTAACATAGAATAGAACCTCAGTATCAATAAGAGAATTAACAATTTTATATAAGAGGACTTCATCAAGTAGATACCTTCGCGACTCCAAAGTAGTCATACTTAACTTATCAAGTCTGGTATGGTATGAGAGTTTCCCAGTGCATGGTATAGCATTAAAACACACAATTCTCGTAAATCTTCTTTGCGTTCTTTCAATTAACTTAGAGTATGTGTCATAATAAGGGTGCCAAATATGACAACCATATTCCAGAATACTCCGAACTAGGCTATTGAATAATGCTATTAGCACTTTAGGATTACGAAATTCTCTGCACCTTCTGCAAATGAAACCCATAAGTCTCATTGCCTTTAAATTGGTATAATTAATATGCTCATCAAAACGAAGTTTAGAGTCGAATATGACACCTAAATCTTTAATGCTGTTAACATGATCAAGCAAAATTCCATTAATGTTATAATCAAAGACAATATTTTGACTTTTACGTGAAAAGGTTATGAACTTGCACTTATTAACATTTAATTGCAAATCATTGATTACACACCAGTTATAAAGTTCATTTAAATCTCGTTGAAGTTTAAGACAATCTTGCACACTTTTAATTGATAGAAAGATTTTTAGATCATCTGCATAGAAGAGATGAGCACACTGAAATATCTTCGATAAGTCATCAATGAAAAGTAAGAATAGCAGGGGACCGAGAATGGAGCCCTGAGGTACACCAGACGAGGGAATAAATCCTTTTGATAAGTTTCCATTGAATTTGACATACTGCATGCGATTCGTTAGGTATGAAGCAAACCACTGAATAAGATTATAAGGTAAACCAAAAAGATCAAGTTTAGAAACCATGATTTCATGTTTAACTTTGTCAAAGGCCTTTGAAAAGTCTGTATGAATACAATCTACTTGAATATTCTTATCAATTGAGTTAAACGCATAGTTAGAAAATTCAAGAAGATTAGAAGTCGTGGAACGACCAGAAATAAAACCGTGTTGTTGAGGGTTAATTTTATGCTTAACCAGTTGAAAGACTCTAGCATGCACAAGTTTTTCTAGAATTTTCGCAAAAGCATTCATAATAGATATTGGTCTATAATTCGCAACGTTCGCCATGTCACCTGATTTGAAAATCGGAATGATGAAAGATTCCTTCCATTTATCCGGAAATGTCGATTGTTGAAGTGATAAATTAAAAAGCATTGTTAAAGGTTCAACTATACCAGAAGCAATATTTTTTATAAATAAATTAGAAATCAGATCTGGACCAGGGCCCTTATCACTCTCAAGTTTGGATATCATTAGAGACACATCATCTTCTGTTATTATGTGAGAAGAATCAATATGATGAACGGAAAAAGAGCTTATTGGGGAAAGAAAACTGTTGGTATAAACCGAATTAAAATTCTCTTCAAACAAGTTACAAATCACTTCAGGCTGATTAGACTCTTTTTTACCAAAGAACATTACAGAGGGGAATTCAGATTTAGACCTTAACGCCTTATTATAGTCCCAGAACTTTTTAGGTTTCTCTACCATTGATCTCTCCATTAAGAGAGTATATGCTTCAAAACAACTGACTATTTCTTTTTTAATATTGATTCTAAGGGAAGAATATAAGATTAAATCAGAAGGATTTTTGCCTTTTTTATATTTTGATCTAATTCTTTCCTTTTTCTTAATAAGGGATATCAAGGATTTAGAATACCAGCAGGGATATTTCTTAATTGATGGTTTAACTGTTGCAATATATGGTTTAACGATCGCCATAAGCTTGTCATAGAACAAGTCAACTGCAATGTTAACCGGTGAACCGTCAAAATATGATTCCCAATCAACTAGATTCAGGCTAGATGTAACCAGCTCATAGTCCACTTTACTTAGGTTTATTGAAGGAAATGAGAAGAAAGATTGAGTTTTAGGTTTAATTGAATTAAGGCAAACACTCAATGGAGGATGATATCGATCGATTTTGGAAAGCGCAGTAATACTTCTGCTGACATCATAATTCATGATTGGAAGATTGGTAAATATTAGATCTAACAATTTATTTTGAAAATTTTTGACATGATTGATTTGAGAAAGCATTGACAATTCCATTGTCTCAATCAAATACTCAGACATTCGACCTTCAAAACGCCGTGCAGTTATATATTTAGGATTATTCACTAACCAGTCGATGCATGATAGGTTAAAATCACCAACTACTAGAAACTGTGAATTTTCACCAGAGGTGTATCGTAAGTTTGACAAGTGGTCCAAAAACCGCTTGAATTCATCAAAAGGCGTACCACAACTAAAATAAATATTACAAACGAATAAATAAAACCCATTCAACAGACTGATTTTGATCCAAACATCATCAAAGGCAAAAGAATCCAGAGAAGGAAGTGCAGAAAATTCAATATTTTTGTTCAATGCTATAAGTGCTCCTCCACCATCAGTTTTGTTAGACAATTGTAGGTTTCTATCCTTTCTTACAACTACATATCTTTCATCGAATGCTTCATTTGAATTAATAGAATCATTTAACCAAGTTTCAGTTAAGCAAACCAGATCGAAATTATTTAGTCGAACCGCTAATTTAAATTCGTTCAATTTAGTTTTCAAGCCTCTAGAGTTTTGATAATATAATTTGATGAAAGTTGACTTAAGGTCTGATACATTCACGTGATGAGATAAGACATTAAAATTTTTAGAGTTTATAGATGGCATAGATGATGGATGTTGAGTTTGATTAGCGTTCACTATTTGACCGTTGCTTGAGCACTTATTCGTGGAAAATTTCTTTCCCTTGGATAAAATATAAATTCCTTTATTAATAATCCTGAAGGCCAGGAGAGCGGTAACAAAAGTTTCTCGAAGTGCAACACATCAGTAACTCCAATTTTGTATGAAACATAAGGACGATTTTCACCTTGATGGTTTTTAGACTCAATCCTAAAACATTCAGTGAACTGAATTTGAACAGTTTCCGTCAGGTACTTTTTAAAATCTTCATCGGATGTAGCAGAAGACAATCTAGACACAAATATCCATTTTTTTGGAGGCACCACTGCAATTAGTGTATTCATTGAGGGAGATGCTGAACCAATCACGATGTCACTAGCTTGCCTGGATCCAACAGCTAACGATTTAGCTTCACTGTTTGAGTTGTTGTTAGAAGTAATGTTTTGCCGCATAGCATACGACTTTTTCCTAGGCGGGCTAGGCACCGTTAAATCCAACTCCTTACTGGTTAATGGACTCTCTAATAAAGTCTTCTTTATGATGTTAATATCAGCCCTCAACTCATCAATACTTTTTAATATCACTTCCATTGAGGACTTTTCATCGTTAGCAGAAGCGGTAGCGGTAGCAGTTGACGCATTAACTCCAGTCGATGAAAGTGTAGACGGAATTGACACATTCCTTCTGATTTTGGAAACACCATGATCAAGGCAATCGTCACATAAAAATTTTAAATTTTTCATTGAGTTAACAATGTTAAGAGCCTCATCCGATAAACCACCACACCTGATGGCATGGAAAACATTTTCACAAATCAAACATTCCATCATTCCAGAGTCCTCCTCAGGCTTGTTGCACCAAAAACAATCCTTCATAATGATTTAATCGAAAACAAAAAACAAAATAAATTTCACGTTCGAAAATATCAAAAATGTAACACAATTCTTTCCAAATATTTATATTGCTAAATTTAACTAACAGATTTTTAATTTAGTTTTAGTTCTTGATTATACAGTTTATCATTAAATGTACCAATTATAATGTACAATCCTAACACTTTAATCTTTCACTGTATTTTTATTGTAAGTAAAAAAAACAAGATAATATTGATGATGATACAATGTAAAACAGTTTATGAATATGACAATAAAACAGTACCGTATTATGATTGAAATTGTGATTTTAATTAAAACATACACATGTAATTCTTAAGTTCGTTCATTTAATTCTTATTTAAACTACAAATCCTGTATCTTATGAACCAAAACGTTTTCAAAATACTAAAGACACTACGACACTTCAAAAACTGCACAAATAACTTTAGAACATATAATCAGGAAAAACTAGCTGAATTTAATTAAAATGTAAGAAAGCAAACTAAAAACTTGACCAATTCATCCAAAATAATTTTGATTATGAAGTGCTTATAAAGTGCTTATGGCAGTTTGCGATGCTGATTATTGGTTCACATATGTGGATATTGGAGCCCCAGGACGAAGAAGTGACGGAGGCATTTTTAAAGAAAGCGAATTAGGAAAAAAGCTCTATTCAAAAACATTATTGTAGTTTATTAAAATTAATACTTTTGCAAAATGTAAATGATAACTGTAATTTCAGGGTGCCACTGCCACGGGATCTATCAATTCACCATAAAAACATGCCTTTCGTTTTTGTTGCTGACGAAGCATTTGAGTTAATGGTAAATTTAATGAGACCTTTTCCTCGTAGAAAAGGATTAACCATTGCCCAAAAAATATTTAATTACCGGTTAAGCCGTGTAAGACGGATTATTGAAAATGCATTTGGAATTTTGTCTGGAATTTGGCGTATCTACAAGAAACCAATTACGGGCAGTGAGTGTACCATCAAAAACGCTATAAAAGCAACAATATGCTTGCATAACTTTTTAATAAACCAAACCAGTGAGGCCAATTTGGCTAACAGCTATAAGGATGTGGAACTCCCCAATGGCAAAGTAGTAAAAGGGCTTTGGAGATCAGATCAAGATAATTTTGAAAAGTTTTCGACAAGAATAAACACAAGTTCCACTGACAGCATTAAAATAAGAGAAACTTTTGCCGATTATTTTATGTCTGATGGAGCGGTATCATTTCAACAAAACAGAATTTAAGACGATGCTTGTAATTGGTACGTTTATCGGTTGATAGTAAATACACACATGTATCTCTTAACTGTATGTGCTTTTATTTATTAACAGTATATAATTCATATTCTTATAACTCATGTTACACCAAACTTTTTGTTAAAAAAAATATAACGTCGAATCGTTCGCACCATAAAATTAACTTAACTAAGCGTTGCATAATGTGAACTGGCTTTCGTTTATCTTAGATGGTTGTTATAAAATCCGCAAGATATAACTTAATCACCAGAACCTAATTCATCAATTATCCAATTAGTGCTGAAACGAGATAAATGGAATCTGATTGCAGTAAGTTGCAAAATCTTGCGCAAGAGAATGAAAACAAAATAGTTTTGAAATACTCTTAAAAGTTCATTAGTCTATTGTGACTGTAAATTGTAATGAATAATAAAAACAAAAATCTATTTATTAATAAATATTTAATTCATTTTTTATCTATTTAAAATTATGAATTTACAATTTGTGAATTTATTTTTAAGAAAATTTTGTCAAATGTGAAAATCGAGCCAGGAACATCGCTGGATATGGTGACTGCATCATTTTAATTGCCAGTTCAATCCACGCACAAAGTTTTTTACACCTCATGATGTCAATTCAGTCATATATTTTGAATGATGGTAACATTTTTATGGATTATGGTTGATCCCAAAATTAATAAAAATAAATTGTTTACTTGGACAGAAGATATTTAAATTTCTTTGTTTTTCAATCACTAATTGGATTATATCGTATTCAGTTTCCTCTCTTATATCCGTTGGAAAAGATGCAAGTAACTGTTTAAGATATAATCCAAATGGATCAACACTAGGAGGTTCTGTTTCCTTTTGGTTGATGTTGCTTTCTAATAGTGAAAGAATTGCAGACCTCTCTGATCTAAGCGCATCAATTTTTCCTGTATAAAGAGTATGAAAATTGTTTATAATAAACAGTTCATTAAATATTATATCCCCTTACTTTTTGGCCCTTGTGATATGAACCCCTCATCAGACGACGTACTTGGCGTAGAGTGGGATGAAATCGTGCTGAAATAAAAAAGTTTTTAATATCAAACAAAAGAGATTAATAATTAAAAATTACTTACGGTTTCCTTTCTAAAATGTCATCTAAAAATGATACTTGATGTTTATATTTGTAATCTTTTAAAGGTCCACGCTTTGACCCACTTGGCAGCTTGATTTTACTCTTTTGGTACGCTGTCCTAATGTTTGTCCATCTTTTTTTTACCTCTGCAGGCGTTAAACTTTCCCCAACTTCTATGGCCACGTCTGCCCAAGCAGACAATTTATTTACAGTACTTTTGTAATTGGGATCAACCATATTCCATAAAAAAGTTCTCTTGCGAACAGAGTTTATAATTTTTTCTAAAATTGCGATTATATGTTTTAGTAACAACAGTAAAAAGAATACAGATATACATTATTGTCATATTTACCATCAACAGTACTGGTATTTGAAGCTACTATAAATTCCTCCCTATCCAGTAGCGGATTTAGGTTTGAGGACGCCCTAGGCCCGAGACAATATGGCGCCCTTTTTCTTTTGTAACAGTATATATATATATATATATATATATATATATATATATATATATATATATATATATATATATATATATATATATATATATATATATATATATATATATATATATATATATATATATATATATATATATATATATATATATATATATATATATATATATATATATATATATATATATATATATATATATATATATATATATATATATATATATATATATATATATATATATATATATATATATATATGTATATATATATATATATATATATATATATATATATATATATATATATACATATATATCGATGGTCTAGCGCACAGATGTGGTAAGTGACATTTAGCAAATTGTTCAGTACAGGCATTTGAAAGTGTTTACACTTCAATAAAAATTGGAAATGTAAAATATTATGTGGTCGAATTCGATAGAGTTTTATAGTAGTTATCTAGTCAGTATTTTAATTATGTCTTTTTACATGTTAGAACTTAAGAGTTACATGAATAATATTTAGTTTTATACAAATCATAAGTACTTACCACAAAACATGTACAGTACAGTACAGTAAAATAATGCCATATATTGGATAAAATATTAAAGATGCACATACAAAATTTGTACATTATATGAAAAATGAAATGGAGAATTTTATAGAGTACTTAACTCATTTTTTCAAAAAATGTCACCACATCTGTGCGCTAGACCATCGATATATATATATATATATATATATATATATATATATATATATATATATATATATATATATATATATATTTATATATATTTATATATTTATATATATATATATATATATATATATATATATATATATATATATATATATATATATATATATATATATATATATATATATATATTTATATACGCTACCCTATACCCTACTACACATTTAATTTCTCTTTGGTTGAAATATGGAGGATATATACAACATGTAAATAAGCACAGATTCTTTTTTAAAAAAATTGGAAGCAATTATGGTTTAGATATTCAGTATGATTTTAAAATGCTACTTAAAAACAAATTAACTTTGGCAAATGCTTTATATAAGAAATATTTTCTCCTCTGTTGTAGGAAACAACGTATTTTCCCTGAACATTGTCGTATTAAAAACAAATACAATATTAATTTACAAGTTTTTATGAAGCTTGAACAACGATTTATGAAAGCTTTGATAAGCCAAGAAATTATTGAAAATTTTCAATTTATTAGATATTTAGAAATTGAAATATTCAATTTATCTCAACGGATATGCAATTTACCTTTACCTGAATGGATCATCAATAGATTTTTTCAAAGATGTGAAATGTCGTTTACTATAATGTTTAATAAATTAAAACTCATATTCAGAAAGTAATGAAATTATCAAATCGGTCTTCTTCTATGGTTCATATGCCTATAATTAATCAAATTAATGCTACTATGGATTCTTCTCTTATACCTGTTTTTAGTGATGACAACAATATTAACCAAGATAATAATTTAACCGAGTTAGATGATATAAGAGAAAAATGGTTACTAAATTTTACTGATACAGATATTCCGAATAATGTTAAAAATATTTTAAGTTATGGAGAAAAATTTTGTCCACCTATTGAAATTAGAAGTATACCGTGATTATGAATCCCAAGCTCAAATTCGTAACCGTTTTGTCAATATTTTAACAAATTTTAAAAATAAGTGCAACCACAAAAAACTCCTTAGTGTAGATGATACTCAAATTTTGAGAGATATTAACGAAACAAAGAAATTTTTAAAAGATCATCCAAATATTTTAGTGACGAGAGCTGATAAGGGTAATGTTACTGTTTTGCTAAAAAATAATGAATATTTTGAAAAAATGAAAAACCTATTAGATGATGTTAATACACACAAATTGATTGATAAAATTGCTAAGCCAAAGTTAGAAAAGGATATGAATGATATGATTATGGTTTGGGGAAAAGAAAATAGGATAACTAAGAACCTAGGTAAAAAATTAAGATGTTACAATAGTGTGAATGCAAGAATGTATGGGTTAATTAAATTGCATAAAATTAATCGTCCACTTCGGCCTATTGTTAATTGCTTGGGTACTGTTACTTATTCATTATCAAAATTTTTATCTGATGCGTTAAATAAAATAGTCGGAAAAACATCAACTTTTATAAAAAATGCAGAAGATTTTATAGAAAAAATTCAAAACATCGTTTTACCGCCAGGATGTTCACTAATTTCTTTGGATGTGGTTTCTTTGTTTACTAATATTAGTAAGGAAGCTGTGATTGCTATTGTGAGTAAAAAGTGGATGACTATCAAAAAAGAAAATAATTTAAAGTTAAATAAAGTTCACTTTTTTCAAGCTTTATTTATGGTCTTGGATAATTGTGAATTTTTGTATGATGGAAAATGTTATAAACAAATTTTTGGATGTCCTATGGGATCGCCGATTAGTCCTGCTGCTGCTAACTTAGTAATAGAATCTGTGGAATTTGACATCTTAAGCAAGTGTGATATTAAACCTCCTTTCTTTTTTCGCTATGTTGATGACATTTTTACGGCAGTTCCTACTGATAAAATGAGTGATTTCCTTAAGAGTTTTAATGAATATGATCATGGAAGTTGAATTTAAAAATAAGTTACCGTTTTTAGATTTGATTGTTATTCATAACGATGATGGCTCACTTAGTACGGATTGGTATCATAAAGAACATCATTATAAAAATATTAAAAAAGTTACAAATATATTAGAGAATAATAATTATCCTTCTAGTGTTATTAATAATGCAATTAAATTGGCATTATATAAAAAGGAAATTTTAATAGAAGAAACTTCTGAACCAAACTTTCAAAATTCAACATCACAATTATATTATGGATTAAAATATGTTCCCAATTTATCAGAAAAAATTAAATCTATTGCCAAAAATTATAATATTAATATTGCTTTAGAACCAGTTAATAAATTAAAAAAAGTTTACTCAAAAACAAAAGATTTTCTAGATATTTGGGATAAATCAGATGTTGTATATAAAATAAATTGTAATCCACCTTGTAATAATTGCTACATTGGCCAAACTAGTAAAAAATTAGTAGTGAGGATCAAACAACATATGAAGGACTACCATAATATTATAATTGAAAATTGTCAAAATCCTAATATTAAAAAACAAATTAAAAATAAAACAATGAATTTAAAACAATTAAAATATACGGAAAACACTAATGATAAACATGGACAAACTTCTCTCGTTTCACATGGCTTAGAAAAATTTAAGGAAGGTGATAGTGACCATTATAATTTTGATTCTGTTGAAGTCTTATTAACTGAAAAAAACAAATTTAAAAGAGAATTTTTAGAATCAACCGAAATTTTAAAACATGATCAAAGAAGTATCAATATCAAAACTGATTTAAGACAGATTAGTGATATATATTTTCCAATTCTGAAGAAGCATTTTGATAATACTTGAACAAATTTTTCTACTAATAATAGGATAAACTTTTAGATCAACTTTTCTTTTAAATTTTTTCTGTCAATGTTTTATAAAAGTTTTGTTTTTTCATTGTAAAAAAATTTTCTTAAGCTTTTTGTTGAAAGAAAAAACATTTTATTTTAATTTACATAGTTTTTTAACATTTTTTAAACAAGTTATTTAAAT